>JARNME010000404.1:62749678-63138605 GCA_030179655.1 Scaptomyza flava
AATCAAATGCCTTACTAAAATCGGTGTAAGCAACGTCAGTTAGCATTTTTCCTGAAACCCTTTGATAGTAGTAGATGGTTGATGGTAGTAGATCTACGCCTAACAAAACCATGTTGATAAGGTGATATAATTGAACTACATCCGTGTTGCACTAAATTATATGTTGAACATATAATTTTTTCAAAGACTTTTGGAATGGCAGACAACTTGGATATGCCACTATAATTTTTAACGATTGATTTAGAAGAATTCTTATGGAGTGGAATTATAAAGGATTCCTTCCATATATAAGGGAACACAGTTGAATCAACAGACAAGTTAAATGATTTATTTAAGGGCTTGCAAAGAGAATCCGCGCAGTATTTAAGAATACAACCTGGCCCTCCATCAGGTCCAGGCACGTAGCCAGGTTTGATAGAGTAAAGGTCACTCAAGAGCGTAGACTCAGTAACATATATGCAATTTGACGTTTAAACTTTAAAAGGATAGGAATAACTACTTCTATAGAAATTCAATGAGTATGCTGATTGAAAATACTCAGCAAATAGATCGGCTACTGCTTGATCAGAACCTGCTTTAGTATCATCTAGGTATACTGAGGATGGCAAGCAAGAAGACTTACGTTTAGAGTTGACAAATTTATAAAACTGTTTGGGGTCACGTGAAAAGTTTAGTCTACAACGGTTAAGATAATTATTATGACAAGATGTGTTACCAGAAAGAAAACTAGATTTTGCTACTAAATACTAGGATAAATCTAAAGTAGATCCCTATTTTTTAAATTTTGTATATGATCTTTTCTTTGCGTTTTTCAATTGCGTTAGTTCCCTCATAAACGAAGGTGGCATATTATCACTTGAAGAACAAGTGAGGGGAACACAAATATCCAAAAGCGAATTCAAGGTCCTATAAAATATGGCAATAGCAGTTTCTATATCACTACAAGAATTAAGGCGAGACCAATTAGTATGTAGAAGAAGATAATTTAATTTAGTAAAGTTAGTTTTACGAAAGCAACGGGTCTGGATTCTGAACAGGCAACATCTGAAAACTTTTTCAAATTTTTACTTCGTTTCGTTATAAGAAAATAAAATAAATAAATAATTTGCTGAAGTCACCCGCGTCGGATAAGCAATCGCATCCTCTGAGGAGTGGTAAACAAATTACTTTGCCTTTTGGGCAAACTATTCTCTTGTGCCACACCAGCACTAGAGGGAAACCGTAAACTACATCCTCACGCCTACAGCAATTGAGAGTCCATTATGAAGAATAAAATACGTTCACTCTCTAGCAGTAGATTAGCAAATCATTAGAAGTTGTTATCAACTGGTGTTAGTCCGAAGAACCGGAAGGATAAGCCATCGAGTCAAAGTGAATCTTCTAGTGATGATAGCTCCCTTTACCGCTCTCCCATTCCCCCGATGATACGGATGGCGTCAAAAATTGAAGTCGCTCAACTGTCTTCCAACTCAGCTGTCGGGATCTCTGATCAACCATTAAGCGTAGTGTCACTTGACGACACTGTTAATGTCGAATTACAACGTGTGATCAAAAGAAATAGAACCCCTGGAACGCCTCCCAATAAAGTACGTACCATAAAGCGCAATAAGCAATCGAGCCCAGGGTGCACTGACTCTATGGCTCGAAACAGGTTCGTTGTGCTAGCGAACATTGATGATATGGAAGTCGAGTCTGAAGATCCTGACAACAGGCCCAGTTGCAATCTTCAGCCGGGGCCCAATAATAGCTATATTGCCTCTGGTAATTCTGCTGCCCAGCCTCAAGCTGACGCTATTCCAGCCAAGGCACCTAATAAGCCTCCGCCTTTTGTGATTTCACATGTCATCAACATGAGGGAATTACTATCAACCTTAGATAACATAGTCTCAGCAGACAGCTACCAAAACAAAGTGTCACAAGGGAACACAGTAAGAGTTTACCCAAAGGATGCACAAAATTACAGGAAAATACAGGCAAAGCTGGACTCGCTGAAGGTCCAATATTATAGCTACCAGCTTAAGGAAGATAAGCCTTACCGATTGGTCATAAAAGGCCTTCACAGTCAATTCTGAAAGCGTTGAGCAGCTCGCTAAATACGACCACAAAGTGCTTCATGTTCACAACCCAAAAAGCAGATCAACGGGAAACAATATGAACATGTTCTTTATAACATTGCCTCAGCTAGCAACAACAAGGATGTTCACAAAATTCAATTCATTTGCCGGCAGAGGGTTAGTGTTGAAGCTATGAGAAAATCCACTGACATTGTACAATGTAATCGCTGTCAATCATTTGGCCATACAGCGAAATACTGTCGCAGAGACCATCTTTGTGTTCGATGCGGGGATGAGCAGAAGTCGCCTGACTGCAAGAAATCACCTGACGAGCCGGCCAAGTGTGCTCACTGTGGTGGCGACCATCCTGCTAACTATAAAGGCTGCCATTACTATCAAATGCTAACTAAAAGAAGACAAACCTTTATTAAGACCGGAATAGCCAACTCATCCCATCAACAGTTTGGCATACAACTTAATGATTAGTTATATCCTAATGCTAGGAACGCTGCGCTCTCCTACGCCGAGGTTTCTCGTCGGGCGATTCATCAACCAGCTCAAGGCTGCTCACAGCCCCATCAGTACCAGCGTCCTCAGCACGAGCGACAACAGCAACATCCATATAATGAATATCAACAACTACCACAACTGCAACCATCCCTGGCACTGCAAACCTCGTTTGACAAGTTGAACCAACATATGGCGATAATGAGCTCCACAATGAACCGCTTAATTGAAATGCAGCTACAAATGCTGCAGATTCTCAATGCTCGGTTAACTAAATGATCTTGCCACGCCCCCTCCGTATTCTAAGCTGGAACGCCAACGGTGTTTCCAGCAAATTGAAGGAGCTGGAATTGTTTGTTGCCAAAAACAACATACACGTCCTGCTCTTAAGTGAGACACGACTTCCTGTCAATAGAGACCTAAAACTCTTTGGGTTCTCATCTTACCTATCAAGACACCCTGCCAATAATGCCAGAGGAGGGGCAGCCGTGCTCATCCGTAACGACATTCAACACTTTCCTCAAACGGCAACCGCCACAGAAAAAGTACAGTTAGCCTCTGTATCCATTTCAACAAGAATCGGCCAGGTCAATGTCGGTTCTATCGACTGCCCACCTGGTCATAGATGGATCGAGAACGACTTTGACATGCTTATTAGCACCTTCGGCTATAGATTTATAGTTGCAGGCGACTGGAACGCTAAACATAGGCTTTGGGGATCGAGGAATCCTAGTCACAATGGAACCGAACTGGTCAAATACCTGACTCGGTCTGGAGTTTCAGTACTGGCTACCGGAACACCCACATGCGTTACTTATAGAGCCAACGTCACTCCCTCCTGTATAGACTTTGCGATACACAAGGCGATCCCAAACTTTAAACTTTCTATCAGAGGCAGTCTTGACTTATTTTCGGACCATCTACCGCTGATCATAGAGTTTGATGAAGACGCTGCCTTCTTCCAAAGAATTCCGAGACTCCTGGACCATAAAAGCGATATTTACAAATTTCAAAGGTTGCTAGAAGAACCAGCCTTTGACGCACATGAATTAATCTCGACAGAGGACATAGACCTTGCGCTGGATCTGTTTTCTCAGACTGTTCATGACGCTGCCAGAGAGTCCCGTAATCCGCATGTCATACCACGGTAACAGAATTAACAGAGTCTTCGCTCCCACTCCAATGATAAGGTTCCTCCTAACCAGAAAGCGTCGACTTCGCAAACAATACCTACGCTCACACCACCCTTGGGATAAAGCTGAGTGGCACCGGGCTGCGCTCGAGCTCAAAACAACTCTGCAGGAGCAACGCACAAATTATTTTGATCAGATGCTTGCGAATGCTGACTGCACTCAAGTGACCAACTACTCCGTGTGGAAGTTTACTCGTAACCTCAAGCAACAACCACTGAGGCAAGCGCCGATCAAAAACGCCAATGGCCAGTGGTGTCGGTCCGGCGAAGAGCAAGCTAATGCTTTTTCCATCCACCTGGCGGAGAGATTCACGCCCCTCAACCTTGCATCTGCTTTAGATGTTGTACAAACTGAGGCCCTTGTGAATACCATCCACCAACCGGCTCCTCCAATCCGTCCTTTCTCTCGGGAAGAAGTCAGCCTCAGCATATCCAGGCTGAACAGAAATAAGGCTCCTGGACATGACGGCATTGGCAACAGAACACTGCGAGCGCTTCCAAACCTATCAGTAACGTTTCTTACAAAAATATATAATGCCATACTTAAGTTGCATTACTTTCCGGACCAGTGGAAAATTGCTCATGTGAGCATGATCCATAAAGCTGGCAAGCCCGAACACGATCCCAGTTCCTACCGACCCATAAGTCTCCTGCCTTACCTCTCCAAACTTTTTGAGAGACTGTTCCTCACCCGTCTGGAAGAGCCCCTTGAAACTCAAAACATCATCCCGCAACACCAGTTTGGCTTCCGCACAGGACACGCCACGCCCGAGCAGCTGCATCGGGTTGTCAATCACATTTTAAGAGCGTATGACGAGAAGGAGTACTGTAATGGAGTCTTTCTTGACGTACAGCAGGCCTTCGACCGTGTCTGGCACACCGGTCTACTGGCAAAACTAAATCGAATGCTTCCAGCTCATTTTTTTTTAACACGCTTATATTAGCTTCACTTGTATGTATGTATGTAACTCTCCTTTGGACTAAAAGCAAGTGGCTTATTACTGTCAGCATATCCCACTACCTCAAGTTCGTTCGTGGGCCGGGCGGTCTAAGGCGCGGGTCTTCGCTCCCGGATCACCGATCGTGGGTTCTAATCCCGTCCACGGCCGAAAAAAAAAATTTGTTTTTTTTAAATCTGCTCCATGTTCATGTTCACTAGAACTTACAATTTTTTTTTTTCAATAATTAATAGAACTAAAAATTAAAAATAAATATAGTTTAAAAAAACTAAAAAACACGCTTATATACTACATCGAACTAAAAAGTTAAAAATAAATAAAGTTTAAAAAAACTAAAAAACACGCTTTTAGAGCATATCAAACTAAAAAGTAAAAAATAATTTTTCAAACAAGCTTAAAACAATAATAAATGATAAATAGTATTATTGTAAAAAAAAGCGTGGGGCGCTTTGTCCATATTTCTCGTACATCGAGCGCCCAACGCTTTTTCTACAATAATGCTAGTATTAATCATTTATTATTGTTTTAAGCTTATTTGAAAAATTATTTTTAACTCTGTAGTTTGATATGCTCTAAAAGCGTGTTTTTTAGTTTTATTTAAACTATATTTATTTTTCACTTTTTAGTTCGATGTATTATATAAGCGTGTTTTTTAGTTTTTTTTTTTAAACTATATTTATTAGTGCTTAAATCATACCTAGAGGACGCTAATTTGCAGTTAAAACTAGAGGGTCTTTATCGAACCTGCAGCTAGTTCAGGCCGGAGTTCCACAGGGAAGTGTACTTGGACGAGTCTTGTACTCCTGCTTCTCAGCCGATATTCCTCTCCCGGGATCTTTACAAATGGGACCCGACGGAAAAATGCTGCTTGCCACATTTGCTGATGATGTGTGCCTTTTATACTCGTCAAACTGCGTTCACGACTCGGCGGACGGAGTTAATCAATACCTAAGCAGCTTTGAGGCCTGGACTAAAAGGTGGAACATTGGAATTAATTGCTCTAAAAGTGTATATGTCTGCTTTTCTTTAAGAAGGAAAGTCCCTCCTGAGTGTTTTCTTAATGGTCAAGCTTTGCCCCAACGCTGTGATGCCAAGTATTTGGGAATTACACTTGACAAACGTCTCACCTTCAAAAAACATATTTCTTTAGTGGTAGCAGCCTGCCGCTCGAAAATGAAAAAAACTGTCATGGATGATGAACGCCAAAAGTAAGATGTCACTACTTAATAAAATAAATATTTAAAACCAAATCATTGCCCCAGCGTGGAAATACGGAATGCAAATATGTGGAATCGCTTCTAATTCAAGTAGACAGAGAGTACAAAGATTCCAAAATAAATCGATGCGCTCTATCACCGGCTGTGATTGCTTCGTTCGTAACTCTTCACTTCATAGGGATCTTAAACTGGTGGAAGTTGATGAACAAATTAACTTTTTCAGCAGCAGATACACAGAAAGATTGGAGACTCATAGCAATAGACTGGCCAGGAATGTAGTACAGGAGGTTACTATACGGCGGCTGAAAAGGCGCCAATTCACTTACCTGTTACCATAACTTCATAAATATTTATTTTTTCTGTATCCTTAGTCGACACAGACATGGCACTTTCTAATAATCAATGACGGATTAAATCCTGAGCCCTGTTTACCGCCAAATAAAGAAACAAAAAGTAAAAAAAAGTAAAGTAAAGTTAGTTTTACGAAAGCAACGTGTTTTTAAAGTATTATTAGATACTAAACTAGGGCTAAGAATTTCGACGGATAGTTCTAAAGTTGGATGATAGATATCTTCCGGAAGCACTAGGGGGGTAGTCTACTATCATTACTGCAATCTGAGTCCGAAACAAATATTAAGTCCAACATTCTACCACTGCAGCTATGGCACTAACTTGCGATAGGCCTAACTCCAGTAGGTCATCGATAAAATCATCAGAAGTGACTGGTAATACCGCCGAAGATCTCTCATTCACAGACCATACAACATGTGGCAGATTTAAATCACCAACCACTATCAGATTATTCATATCTGTAAAAAATTACGAAAGAATCTGTTCAGAGGACACGATCGCATCTGTACAAGTTATATTTTGAAGGAAAAACGGAATAATCAGAAATATCGGGTTTTAACCAGGTTTCTGTGAGTGCAACTATATGTGAATCAAATGATAAGCTGTTAACATATACTTTAGAACGTTTAGTGTTAAGACCTCTAACGTTTTGATAGGCCAAACTAAGTTGTTTTGCTAGTTTTTTGCCACCGAGGTGGAGGCAACTGGGTGGCTAACAGGCGGTGTACTACTAATCCTAATGCCCTTAATATTATTACTTCGCATATTCTCATACTCCTTTACAACAAGCTGCTGCGGCCAGAATTTTTCCGAACAGATTGTCGAAATGAGTTCAGGCGGCACGCTCAACTTGAAAGAAGATATGCTTCGGTTTTAAATTTAAACTTCTCAACAATAATAAGGGGAGAATCAATTTTACTTTTAACCTAAGCTGAAACATCATCCGATGACGTATCGGATGCCAGCCTGGACACAAATATAAAATGGTGCAACAACCAGAGGCTTGGGAGTCCCAGTTGTACCTGTATTAGGATTCGTAGACACACGAGCTGCTGAACCAGAGGGCTCGTGCAAAGGATCAGTAGATAAAGTGGCTATGTAATTGATTGGATTCTTGCAGGGGAGTTAAATAACATAAGTGGGTTAGCATTGGAACCAATTGAAGGATTAATGTTAGGCACTAGAAGGAATTTGGCTGGCAGAACAGGTGGGACAATAAGTGGATTAGGAGCCGAAGTCTTTTAACGCTTCGGATATTCGGTCATCACCTTGCCATTTTTGAAACTAAGCCCAAGCTCGTTAAACGACGCACCACGCCCGTAGAACAAGTCAAGTGGCAAAAATCAAAAATTACATGTGCTTCTAAAGCTAGGTGCACACGGTGCAAAAAAATTGCAGCAAGCTAAAAATAATATGCAGCAAAAGTTTGCACAAATGTTCACACCAATGCAAATATTGCATGCAAATTTCTTGCCGAAATCAATTTTTGTTTTGCACGCAAACTATATTACGATAATGTCTACACGTGTTTTCATTTTTTGTTTGCAGTGCTTGCTAAAGACACTCATTTGCAAGTTCTGTTATTTTGTGAATGGAATAACGAGGTGTTTATATTATGTCGGAACAAAAATCGAGACTTGCTGCTATTGCTATATTAGCAACTTTGATTAAAGTTAAAAAAGTGAGAAGATTAGAGTTAGCAAAAAAAGTGTTGGGTGAAAGAGTGGAAGAGATGAAAAAGGAGTGCACTCTACTACAATTTTTTTTTCGCATGTCAGTCAGTGTTTTAAATTTTTTATTAGAAAAAGTAAAAAACTACATAACTAAACAAGACACTGTAATGCGTCCTGCGATTCCACCACAAAGCGATTAGCCCTGCCATTGCGGCTTATAGCCACGAGTATGTATTAAATATAATTAACATTTTTATGAACTTTTAATTAATTTTTATTGATGTAATTCAATTTTTTACCGGTGATTCATTTTATTCTCTGATGTTTCTTTTTTGAATTCCTGTGAGTACAGTTGCAGGCATTGTGCCGGAGTCTTGTCGAGCTCTTTATGAATGCCTGAATAGGGAATATCTTAAAGTAAGTATGTGAATTAATGTGAATGCATTGACTTTTTTTACCATCTGAAAAGCCAGAAACTGGAGAATTGGTAGACGAGTACACGATAATAGGTGTGGAACAAGTAAAAGTGCCCTCGCTATCAGTTTCCGATTCTTCAAAAAAATATCTTTGAATTTTTCTGCGAGGCAAAAGTCTATTTAGGTGTGATATCAACAATCTGATGCAACGAAATCACCGAACACCTGATGGTCATCCGCTGGCTTATCGAGTGAAGTGCTTGCCTTTTTCATAAGCAGATCTTCGTCCTTAAATTGTATCTCGTCACGTTTTTATACCCTTAACCCATAAAATGGGTAAATAAGGGTATAATGGTTTTGTGCAAAAGTATGTAACAGGCAGAAGGAAGCATCTCCGACCCTATAAAGTATATATATTCTTGATCAGCATCAACAGCCGAGACGATATGGCCATGTCCGTCTGTCCGTCTGTCTGTCCGTCTGTCCGTCTGTATGAACGCGTGGATCTCAGAGACCACAAGAGCTAGAGACTTCAGATTTTGTATTTAAGTTCTCCCATACCATGAGCAGAACAAGTTTGCTTCAAATTATCGATAACTATTCTGGTTTCCGATATACACATAATATCGATAACAATAAAATATCGAATTTGGAAAATCTAAAAATGAGGGTTGAAGTAATGGATAATGATAGAACTTTTCTGAAAATTTCGTCCAAATCGGTTGAGAAACACCGGAGATATTGAACTTAATCGATGGAAGCTAAGCCAGTATACCAAAGTCTTATATAAATTAAATATATTTATTGCAACTGGGTTCAGGGTATCTTCTAGTCGGGCTCTCCCGACTAGAGCGTTCTTATTTTTTATTTTTTTTTTGCTTTGGATGTACTTGGTACGTCATCTGTTGTTATTGACGAATTAGCTGAACATGGTGCCTCTCTTAAGAATATTGAGTTAACGGCGCTTTCACTTAGATCCCCCCAAACTCACATAGGCCACGTGTTGGCCCATTGGCCCATTGTCGCGTCTTGGACTTAATCCAAAAACCGTCTACCCAGACAATGAGCGTGTCGCACCGCCTATGATGGCGTGGTCTCAGCCCGAGGTTTCAATAAAAGACAGGATATTTTTCGGTTTAATATCCGCAATTTGAGTGAGGTTCAATAGAAAGAAGGACCCTATATAGCGATTTTTGTTTTTGCAGAGTGCCGGACAGTTTCAGAAAAGGTGGGAATCTGTTTCCTCCTCCTCCTCATCACGACAGCTTCTGCAGTTATCATTAGAAGGGGCTAGAAGTCTCGCTGCGTGAGACCCTACCAGCCTGTGCCCCGTAATGGCCCTGATTACGGCGGCACAGCCTAATCTGCTTAATTGGGTTAAGGCTGAGGAGCGCTTTTTGCAGCGCGTTGGCCAGGTTTGCCAAGCAATCCTACCTGAGGTGGTTGCACACTGCCACTCCTTGTTTGCTTCGAGTTCGAAGTGCGATCGAACTCTTAGCTTGCAGCTGGCCATGGGGATACGCCAGCCCTCCTTGTCTGTGAGGAGAGGCATGGTAGTGCCATGCCTAGCCAGCTCGTCTGCTTTGCACTTGTCCTCGATGCCTTTGTGTCCGGGCACCCAAATGAGGTGTATTTCGAACTGCTCTGCCATCTCGTGTAGAGATCTGTGGCAGTTTCGAGTTGGATGATATCGCTTGTAGAAATTTGATAGCCGCCTGGCTATCGGAAAATATGCAGATTCTATCTGCGGAGCATTCACATTCGGAAATGCATGAGAGTGCTTCATGTATGGCAGCGATCTCAGCTTGAAATGCGCTGCAGTGATCAGGAAGGTTGAACGATTTGTTGATAGACAGCTCCTCGCAAAAGACGCCTCCCCCTAACCGGTCGTCTAGCTTAGATCCGTCGGTGTAAATTCTTACTGACTCGGTCGGCCCTGGCGTGCCTGAGCACCAATCCTCCCTTAGGGGGATTAGTGTGTGGAAGGAGATTTAGTATATTGTCCAGAGCCTCAGTTGGGGTCGTTCTGAGGGCCCCTGTTGTGATCAGTCCAGCGGCACGCTGTACTTTGCCAATCTTGTGGACTGATGTCTTTTTTGAAAGCGTTGGCCTTAATATTGACACTCCATGCAGTGGGATGGGCCGAACGATGGCTGTGTACAGCCACAGCGTGATGTGGGGTGCCATTCCCCATTTCAGTCCGATTGACTTCTTGCATGTGTACAAAGCGACTAAGGCCTTTATTAGCTTGTTCTTCGGATTTAAGATTCCAGTCTAGTTTGGGGCTTGCAGAAACTTTGGGGGAATTTACCCGAGAAGGTTATATCGATGTCATCCGCGTAAGCTATCACCCGACAGACCCCTCCCTCTAAGGAGCGCAGCAAGCTGTTAACAGCCACATTCCAGAGGAGAGGGGAGAGAACACCTCCTTGTGGGGTGCCTCTCTTGACAGCCCTGGAAATGGTCGAAGACCCCACATTTAAGCAGTTGATCAGTCAGTTCCACAATGCGCTGTAAAACCCCCAGCTCCGACTAAGCCACGGTGATTGCGCCCGGTACGACGTTGTTTAAAGTGCCCTCAATGCCTAGAAAGGCTATAAGGCAGTACTCAATGTAGTGGAGTGCCTTTTCTACTGTGGATATAACCTCATGGTGCGCTGTTTCAGTAGATTTGCCTTTTTGGTACGCATGTTGTGCTTGAGAGAAGTGATCGATCTTGAGCGAGTCTCTGATATGTATACTCAGCACCCTTTCTAGTGTCTTTAGTAGAAAGGATGTAACACTGATTGGACGAAAGTGCTTTGGGATTCTATGTGAGGTTTTGCCGGCTTTCGGTATGAAGACGACCTTGGATTCGAGCCATTGCTTGGGATCGAACCGGTCGTCAGGATATCTGAAACATGCGACTGAGCATCCAGGAAAGTGGGCTTCCGGCAAAAGTTAGTAACTCAAGACTGCTCGTTGTTCACGAGTCATTGGGTCCTTTGAGGAAGCCCACGGGTGCTTGTGTGCTGGAGAGAACTTTCCTGAGCCTAGCGGCTTCTGTGGTACTCTCGATTGTGGAGCAGAAATTCTGCCAAGCGGAGCGTCTCCCCTGAACCTTGCTTTGTTAAAGAGCTTTCGCGAAATTTTCCGAAGCTCGCTTATTTGTGGGGACCACCATGGTGGTTTTGCTTTCCCTCTTGGTTTGCTCTGGGGGCATGACATGTTAAGGGCGGACTTGCATGCCTCCGTGAGCTTGTTTTTCAAAATATTAATAATTTATTTGAATTTTCTTAGGTTCCCCATCCTACTAACGAGTGGCTTAAGGTTAACATCCGATTTTGAAAGTATTTGAAACTTTCCTCATTGCATCGGTGCATTAGACGGAAAACATGTAGTTATGAAAGCTCCGTCTAACAGTGTTGGTACCTACTTCAACTATAAGGGCACGCATAGCGTTGTGCTAATGGTGTTAGCAGATGCAAACTATAAAATAATTTACTTTGATGTAGGAGGAAGAATTTCTGATGGAGGAATTTTTAACGTATGTAGTCTATAATATGCGTTACAAAATGAACAACTTAATGTGCCTGAGGAGCAGCCACTTCCAGGTTGATATCTAAAGGTGCCCAATATACTTGTAGCGGATGATGCATTCGCATTGAAAAGTTACATAATGAAACCATATCCATTCAGAAATCAACCAGCTCCAAATCGTGTGTTTAACTACCTTTCCTTCCAGAGCAAGAAGAGTGGTAGAAAATGTTTTTGGCATAATGGCAAATAGATTTCGGGTTTTAAGAAAGCCACTGGAACTTGGGACAGAAAACACAATAGATGTTGTCTCTGCAATTTGCGCATTACATAACTGTTTGATGGCCAAGAAAGAGTCAAAATAAAAATATGCTCCGAATGGTACCAGGTACTTGGCGTTAATATCTGACGTTAGAAGGAAGCTGCATACCCCTTAAAAGAAGTATGCAAAACTCTACTGAAG
This sequence comes from Scaptomyza flava, assembly GCA_030179655.1. Taxonomy (NCBI): domain Eukaryota; kingdom Metazoa; phylum Arthropoda; class Insecta; order Diptera; family Drosophilidae; genus Scaptomyza; species Scaptomyza flava. Next base: position 62,762,027 of record JARNME010000404.1, read on the forward strand.
CGCAATATGTACGTGAGGAATTTAAAGAAATTTTTGGGTTTCTCCTGATGGTAAAGTGTCATGGCAATATAAACATATATAAAATAAGTAACTACTACGATATGTTTAATAAATTGTACTACTTACCAAATTTTGAATTATATAATTATTTCCGTCGTCATTTTTAATAAGTTTAAGGGCATCGAAAAAGTCCCATTTGCTTGCATAGTTGTCCGATGTACCCTGGTCACTCTTTTTTTGCTTCACTCTGCGCACCTCTTGCAAAAATTGAGAGCGCAAATGATGAATTTTTTGTTTTATTTCATTATCACTTTTGTCTTATTTTTCAGCAATTTCGCGATAAGCATTTTGCTTTTTATACTTATTTTTATAGTCTGCTGTCCCACAAAACATAATAATTCTTCTACAATTTAATTAATTTTATCGTTTTCTCGCGATCCCACATGTGGCTTTGCTTGCTGCAATATTGCAACTGAAAGCAAAAAGCACATGCAAACAAGCAAGCAACTGACGCAACCAAGATAACGGTAAAATAATGTATACAGACGACAAGCAATAAATTTGATTGCAGCAATAAACTTGCTGCAAATTGCTTGCATCGTGTGTACCTAGCTTAGAAAATATTGAATCAACTTACTTCATAGGAAATTTTCCCACAATTTCAGATCTGAAATCCTTAATGCAACCAGATTTTTTGTTTATAAGATACAGCCCTGCAAAGTTGACTGATTTATTGTGTTGCATAAAAATCGCAATTTTAATGTGATTTTGTCGGCTTTGTGATACTATAACTCAAGAACTAAGAAGTGGATCATCATTATCTTTGATTCTATTATTAGATCTTTTTATTAAAAATAAATGAAAAAAATTTTAATTTTTGCTTTGTGGTTGGCCAGGTAAATCGATATTTACCAACTATCCATTTTTTTTTTCACTGTTTTTCAACTTTGATAGAAAATAAAATAAAAATTATCAAATTTTACATCTGCCACATTTTCAAAATTATTTCTTTGATTATTCCTTTATCTTTTTTTTTTTTTTTTTTTTTTTTGCAATGCAACTACAAATACAAATACATAATAATAATTAAAAGTATATATATAAGATAACAAAAATTAAATGAAATTGTACTAGTTTCTAATAAATTTATACTAGGATTAAGTACTCTACTATGGACATGTCTAATCAATGTAAAATTAAAAAAGCTAATTGTGACTAGTGCATTAAGATAAAAGTAGCAATACTTGTAGCACTAGGAATATATTCCATAAAATAATAATTGCTCGGAGCAGGACGCATAAATTGTTATTAAGCAGTTTGGCGCATTAAATTCGCCTTATCGTAAAACTATCTTAAGAAAATGTTTAATATCTAAAAATGGTTATTGATCTAATGCGCTTCGCCGCACAGACAAATATTCTTGACAGTGAAGTCAACCACCCAGTCTTCGTTTGAACGTATCAGCGAACGCTTAGCACATCGACACGCACTTGATTAGAACAAAAATAAAGTATTAATTAAACGAACACACAAAAGTATTGTTGCTCATCATTAGTGTTAAAAGTGATAGCAAAGGTGAACTCAGTTCTCCTCGAAACAATGGTGACCCCGACGTGAATTTTTTAATTTTTATTTTTATATATCTATCGTTTTGCTGTTACATGCGAAAAGTTTACCGTTCTTACTGCTGGTTGTACCAATTCGGGTGCAAACACGTGAACGTGCATATGTACATATCGTTGTACATAATCTTGACTCTGTGTCACGCGTTTAAGCATACAAGCATACATAACAGTTGGAGCATATCGTTGTACTCTTCACTTCGCTTTCGCCGCTATACCTTCGTCTATTATCGAACATACATACGTACATTACATTACATAAGAGGGGGAGCATTGATTTGGCTGTTCGAAGGGTAGTCTTGGCATAGCCAAAATTAACTATGCGCCACTATGTTTTTTCATTCAATTATGCTTGCCTGAAAACTTTTGTTAAATTCAAGTCCCTAAACTCAGGTGCAGCTACAGGTTACACAAAAATCATTCCCACGCCCCCAAACACAAACCTTACAAAGTATGGTCCCTAAGAAGCTTTGGCGTTGCTTATGGACTTAGAGCTTTTAAAAGAGAATTATGAGATACTAAGGGCATCTTTGAGGCAACATAGAGCTGACATTTTTTTTTATTATTATTGGACGTAGATGTACTAACGAACAGTACAGTCAAGTGGCCCAACGATACCAAGCACCGGCTTGTTAATGCGCGGACCCACGCACAAAGCGACTCACCTCCCGCCCATCCGACCGAGTGGCACTCCGCTTATCGTGCGGTTACGATGATCGCGAACATGTAGACAAATGACACAAAACTAACTTTTTAAAAGAGCAAGTAGGAGTGGCACTGTGTATTAAGTGGGAAAGATCGTTATAAATAGAACACAGAATACGAAAAGGGTTATGAAGAGCATAATTAGAATTACAAGTTTGAAGAGCTATAGGTACAAAATTTCTAGTATTTCTAATAGGAACAGCAAAGTTAATTTGGTTAATTAATTCAGAAGAATCAATTTCACCATTAATTAATTTGTGGAAAAAGGAAAATGAAAGCATTATTCTACGATCACTCAGAGAAGGAAGATCTATTAGTAAAAGTCTACTACGATAAGACGGCAAATTATTGTTAGTGTCCCAATTAAGACCTCTAAGTGCGAAGAGCAGAAATTGTTTTTGTACCGATTCTATTTTATTCTGATGAATTTCGTATTTCGGAAACCATATACAAGATCCATATTCCAGAATCGGTCGTACAAGAGAAGTATACAGAGTTTTTGTTAAGTAGGGATCGTTAAACTCCTTCGACCAGCGCTTAATGAAGCCCAAGACACCAGATGCTCGATTGGAAATTGAAGACATATGCTTGTCAAACTTAAGCTTTGGGTCCATAAGGATGCCCAAATCGTCAACCCATTCAATTCTATCTAGTGGTTTGTTGTCAATAAAATAAATATTAAAAAAGGGCAAACATCTAAAAAATGACATTACTTTACATTTACTGTAATTAAGATTTAAAAAATTTACTTTACACCACATTTGAAAGTTGTCTAAATCTCTTTGAAGCTGTTGAGCAGCTAGGGGAGTTGCAGCTGACGTGCATAACTTTACATCATCAGCGTACATCAAAACCCGAGAGAACTTTATAACCGATGGAAGATCGTTTATAAACAAAATAAATAACAAAGGACCAAGATGACTACCCTGAGGAACGCCTGAAGTGACCTGAACCGTCTTGGAAACGGACCCTTTGAATAAAACCCTCTGAGTTCTAAGAGTTAGGTAGTCTTTAATCCAAAGAACTAGAATATTTGAAAAGCCCAAGAGTTCTAGTTTATGTATTAGGAGATGATGATCTACAGAGTCGAAAGCCTTACTAAAATCAGTATAAATAACATCAGTCTGCAATTTGTCCCGAAAACCCTTGATAACAAACGAAGTAAATTCTAACAAGTTAGTGGTAGTAGATCTTTGTTTCATAAATCCGTGCTGGCACGGTGAAATAATAGATTTACAAAGGTGTTGAAGATGGGAGGTTATTAATTTTTCAAAAATCTTAGGAATAGCAGACAACTTGGAAATACCCCTATAATTTTGAACATTAGATTTGTTTCCTTTTTTATGGAGAGGAATTATAAATGACTCTTTCCAAATTTTTGGAAAGGAGCCTAACTCCAGGGACAAGTTAGACACTTTAAGCAACGGCTTTAAAAGACCATGAGCGCAGTGTCTAAGCACACAGCTTGGCACTCCGTCAGGTCCTGGGGAAAATATAGGTTTCAAAACATGAAGATTATTTAAAAGTGAGTTTTCAGTGATTTTCAGTCCAAAGATGCGATTCGAGCCATTAACCCGATAAGGGTAAGGCAAACCGACTTGAGATTGACATGAGCTATAAGTCGTTTGAAAAAATTGGGCAAATATATTTGCAATCTCCTGATCAGAATTGGCCTTCGTTTCCTCAAAGAATACTTCCGTTGGGAGTGTCGATGACCTACGCTTCGCATTAACAAAATCAAAAAATCGCTTTGGATCCTGCTGAAACTGTAATCTACACCGAGTCAGGTAATTCTTATAACATAGGTTATTTAAGATATCAAAACTGGCACGAGCAATCAAGTATGCAGAATAGGTTACCGATGAGCCGTTTTTTCTAAATCTCTTGTAGAGTTTAGATTTTCGATTTTTGAGAATTGTCAACTCTCGGGTAAACCACACAGGTTTGTTAGACCTGTTTAGCTCACCAACCGGGACACATAAATCAAATAAAGAATATAAGGTATTATAAAAAATACTGATTGCCACGTCCAAGTCGTCAGACTCGTAGAGGGGAGACCAGTCAGTTTGGGATAAAAGCAGAGCGAGTCCCTCAAAATCAGTTTTCCGAAAATGACGAACTCGACTCAAAGGCATCCTGAAATTGCAACGCGTTCGGGAAGGTAAATTAATCAACAGCTCCAACGTAGGATGGTATAAGTCTTCGGGATAAGATATAGGCTGGGAACGGGAAACGGATGAAGATGATGAATCCAAAACAAAAATCAGATCAAGCATTTTATTGAGAGAATTTGGGATAGCATTAATTTGACTCAATGACATCCCAAGTAGGTCGATTAAAAATTCATTCGGGGCCGTGGGAGTCAGGGCACCAGAGTCAGGACAAGAAATCCAAGTAGCTTCAGCAATGTTGAAATCACCAAGAACTACAAGAAAATCACGATCAGAAAGCAAGGCAGAGACAGAATGAATAGCAGATAGATGTGTCTCATAGATAGAGAGATCAGAAGAAGGAGGTATATACGAACAAGTGATAAAAATGTTAATACCGCAAATGTTTAGCTTTACAGCAATAAACTCTATATCAAAAGAACTATCTAATACGACTGTTTCAGAAGGAAAGTCTACATTCACAGCAATAAGCACTCCACCACCACGCCGAAGAGTACGGTCCTTTCTGTAAATAGAATATGTACTACATAGAATTTCGGAATTGAGAATGTCTTGCCTTAACCACGTTTCAGTAAAGGCAATGACATGGAAGGGGAAAGAAAGACTATTAAGGTATAAACTAGTGAGTTTACTACAAAGACCTCTTACATTCTGATAGCCAAGTAAGAAGGAGGATGTTAGTTTTTTGAACTATCAGTTATTGGGTGAGTTACCTTAGAACCAACCACCGGAAGGGTAGATACAATCGGGGGCCGATTTTTTTTCCTTGCAGTATACTCTTTCACAATTATGTGTTCTGGCCAAAATTCTTTGCAGCATATAGTGCAAAAATCTTGATTCGGAACACTGATTTTAAAAGACGAAATGTTCCGATCATAAGCAAATTTGAATTTCTCCACCGTGAAATTGGCATTTGATTTGGCCTTGATATAGACCTTGACATCATCTGATGTTAAATCAGGGGGAAGCCTTGAAACAAATATTTGTTTTTTAGGTGGAACAGCAACAAATTTTTAATTATATCCTCCACTGAGGCTGGTTTGGAAGACTCAGTCTCGGATAACTGAATATTTGGCTCTTTAAGTTTGATAGAGTTTTTTTGTTGATTAACATCAACACTACTAACCACCAAAGAAACCGAAGGATCGGGATCAGATAACACAATATCCATGGGAGTTATTGGTTTATCATCTAAGTTCTCGATAATTTTAGTTGGAGGGACATGAAGATTTTTATTTACTTTATTTACTTTACCCTGCGGTATCGGAGCGTTTGGAGTATTTTCCGACATCACAGAGCCCGATAACTGCCCAACGTTGGCCTTTTTACGCTTTGGAGAATCCATTACGAGATTTTTCTCGTTAAGGTTTCTTTGAACCGATGAGAACTTTTCACACAGTTTATTCAACTGGCAGAAAATGCCCTCTAAGCCTAGTTGAGTATTTATAAAGCTTACAATGTCTTTTTTTTTCTCCAAACATGACCAACACGGCCACTCTAAATTAGTATCCTTCATGAGGTCTGAGACACGGCCAGTAATGCCGGCACATTGCTCATGAGCAACATTTGTGCACATCCAGCAGCAGACAAAACCCATTTTTGAGTTTGCGCGGACTTGACAATTCGCATAGCAGCAGACAGACATTTTTATTTAATTTATTAAAAGGGAAGAAAAGTACAAATAAAAATAATAAAAAAATATCGCTGCAGAAAATTGTTATGAATAAAATACAGGTCCACCCTAAAGTGCAAATAGTAAAGCTACAAACAAAACTTACTTCACAGCTTCACAAACAAAAACGGCGCGAGCGCGACCACCGAAAGCAACAAGCAACGGAGAAGAGTTTGACCGCGACCAACACCAACACAAAAGAGCGCGTTAGAGTAAACGATCAAGAAACGGTTTAATGCACTGGGAGCGAAGCGCTTGAAAAAAAGAGAGAGAGAGAGTGAGCGTAAAAACACAAAAACAAAACAAAAGCAGGCAGCAAGTTGAGCAAATTTTTCAGTATGCTGGACTGCAGTTTGTTGTTGTGTTTGGAATCACTTTAAAACAAATGCAAGTTAAATTGTTAATTTACTGTCCACTTTGGGTTTAGGCAAACCGGCAAAACACAAAGTCACAAAACTATTAGTTTGCACAAAGACGCGAAATTAATAGCAGAAATAAAACGCACAATAGTAAAAAAGCGAAGCGCATAAAAAAAAAAACACGTCCGTTGCGATGCAAAGCGAATGACGATATTTTACCGGGATACAAACACGTTTCGAAAGAAAAATTAGATTCACGACCACTGCATACGGAGTTTACTGAAGTCTCTGTAAAAGCCAACATGCAGGATCTAATGGACCATACAACAAAACGGCTATTGGAGAGTCTTGCTGAAAATGTGTTTGAAGCTCTTCCTGAGAAATTGATCAGGGGGCTGCGATGGATCATCTGGACAAAGCTTGTATAAGCAAAGAATATCTTCCGATGACGCTATGGAATCTGTTGTTCATTTATGGCTAAAATCTGATGTTTCTTTACACTGTGTTTCAGTTTGCACGGGAATCGCCGGAACTCAAATGGAACACAGTAAGGGATATTGAAGTTGAAATCGGAGAAGGAAAATACATTGAATGTAACTGACCAACACAAAGTCAACTTTGTCATGCACAATTTGCAAAAAGAAGCAAAAGAACTTCGACGATTTAAACGATTCTACAAATGAAGAGATCTCACCTCTGCACGCAAGAATAAGATATATGGAGTTCTTGTTAAAATTGGCGTATACGCTTCCTCAAGAAGAGGAACACTATGATGAAAAAACATCAAACAAAGATAAAGAAAAGTTCAGAAAGAAGCAAATACAGGATGCGTTTTTCAAATAAGTTGGATTTAAAGTAGACTGCTCCAAGTACGGATACGGAAACTCAAACGATGGAAACACTTCAAGAAGATTTTTTTAAAATAATGAGGCTGTGACTCGAATCACTGGAATAAACAATCAAATCTTAAAGAGATTGCGAACGATCTTAAATGTTTTGAACTGCAAGGAAAAAGTTTATTCTGCGTAATATGTAGAATATGCTTCAAAAACAGCATCACTTTTAGCAGAATTATATCCGCAGAAAAAGTTAGCCCCGACAGTTCATAAAATATTGGCGCATGGCAAGAATATAATTGAGTATCAGTCTTTGCCAATTGGAGAGCTCTCTGAAGAAACACAAGAGTCACTTAAGCTGCCTTCACACGATCGGTTTTTCATCGGTTTTTTTTTTTTTTAAAGCCAGCGCTCTCGTGTGAACACACAAACATTTTTAGGTCCGGTCAAAAACCGACTCAAAATGAGTAAAATATAACGTGTTCTATTTCTGCTCTTTTTGAGTCGGTTAAATTTGTGCCACGAACATGTTAACGTAAAAAAGGCGTTTTTGGTATTTTTTAGTAATTGTTGGCAAAAAATAATGTAAACAAACTTATATATATAGGGAAGTGTGACCAGATTGTGTAACAACAAAAGGTGATGGGATTTTGGATTTAACCGATGCGAATAATGTGAATGCCAACCTTTTTGGTCGGTTAAAAAAAGCTACAGAAAAGCCGACCGTGTGAAGGCAGCTTTAATAAGTTTTATAAAAAATACAGATTGTTAAACACTTTCAAAGCTTCAAGGGTGAGACAAAATGAGGACCTCTTCAACATGTTAGCAGCATCTTCAGTTGGACTTATTTCATCACTGAGGCACGTTAAGTCACGAAAAGGATTATAAAATATTTATGAAGGGTGATTTTCGCTATTATCTTTTTGGCAACACTGGTTTAAACAGCTGACGTACGTTTCGTGTTTTGTTTCACTGTCAAACATCTTCAATTTGGTCTATAATTAAAGAATTGAAGCCGAACGACCTACCGCAACGTAAAATTTTTGGTGAATAGGCTTTTGGAAAGTTGGCCGAAGATCCACTTTTTACTGAAAAATTGTGTTCAGCGATGAAGCTCATTTTTGGCCCAATGGGTACGTTAATAAGCAGAATTGTCGATTTTGGAGTGAGTATCAGCCAGAAGCATTGCAAGAGCTACCAATGCATCCAGAAAAAGTAACAGTTTGGTTCGGCTTATGGGCTGGTGGCATCATTGGACCGTACTTCTTCAAAGATGATGCGAATCGTAACGTAACTGTGAATGGTGAGCGTTACCGTGAGATGATATACTATTTTTTTTTGCCCAAAATGCAAGAGCTTGACTTGCATGACATGTGGTTTCAACACACGGCACGCGAATCAATGGCAAAATTCAAAGCAGCCGTAATGTTGGAAAGAGTATGCCGAAATTGGACTAAGCGGATGGACCATTTGAGGCGCAGTCAAGGTCAACATTTGCATTAAATAATCTTCAAACATTAAACTATATGGACCGTTTTATCGATTCAAATACATATTTCATGAATTTTTCTGAATTTTATGTGTTTTTTTTTTTTTTTTTTTTTTTAACTTTCCTATAGCTTTAAAAAAATCACCCTTTAGTTCAGAGATTATTACTCTTTTAGATATACCATATTTTACGGATTGTGATGAATATTTTACAAAAAATGTATTAATTTTAAAATTTAAAAGCCTTAAAAACAATACAAAAAATATCAAAAGCTTTAAAAAATAATATTTTTACTTGATTGATTTTTCCACAAATTTCAACTTTGCATACCCTTAGATAGGCACCTAAAGGGGCTTACGCAGATGACAATTCAGCTCTCGTACCGTACTGCACCAATTTAACGAGCCGTATCGACCAGTTCTAAACAACGCACATATTGTGGCGGTCGGTTGACTACTTTCTCGAAATAAATCGGAAGTGCAACTGTGTTTTGGTGTTTTGTTTACATTTGGTGAAAATAACTAAATTGAATGAAATGGATTACGAAAAGCTTAAGCTACTCGCAATATCAACCAACACCTTGCTGTTGGCGTTATTGAAAAAAAAAAGGGACGGTAAGAAAGCAAAGCGTCAGAGACGTTGTTGGGTGAATCCATATTTGATGGGCAGGGCTGAGCATGGTCGATTTACAAGAGATGTAAGTATTTTTAATACATGTACAAACAATGCAAAATTTGCATTGCAAATATATTATTTTCGCCTCCTTATTTTAGTTTGATAATTTATGCAAGGAGCCGGCTGCATTTCATGAAAATTTTCATATGTCGTCCAACAATTTTACGGATTTGTTTGGACTGGTGGAACAGTACTTGGTACCGAACCGGCTCACACGGCCAGATTCGATACCGACTAAAGCCAAGTTTGCAATTGTGCTGGAGTAAGTATATTGAAATATGCTTTGCATTATTGTATTTAATTTAAATTAATTTATTATTTGCCTTACAGATATTTAGCTTCAGGCGATCTGCAACGGCACATAGGGTCAACCTACCGTGTGAGCAAGCAGCACATGGGGACAACCATTGATTTGGTTTGCAATGCAATTGTGCAGGCCTTATCTGGCGAGATTCCTAAATGGAACAAGGGAGATATGCTGCTGTTTGCTCACGATTTTGAAGAGAAATGGAATCTTCCAAACTGCATTGGAGCAATAGATGGCAAGCATGTTGCACTTCGCGCACCTCCCAATAGTGGCAGCGCCTTTTATAATTACAAGGTATGCATATGTTAATAGTGTTGCCCTTTGCTAAACTAATTTAATTATTTCTGTTTTGTTTTGTAGGCCTTTTTTTCACTTATCCTTCTCGGCATATGCGATGCATCATATGCGTTTACGTATATTGATGTTGGCGCTTATGGAAGTGAAGGCGACATGAATGCGTTCTCACATTCGAAGTTTGGAAAAGCTCTGTTCGCCGACACGTTCCAATTTCCCAACGACAGCATGTTAAATGGTGTGCTCACTCCATACTACCTAGTTGGAGATGACGCATTCCCTTTACATGAACATGTCATGAAGCCGTTCGGGTCGCGGACTTTGACTAGGGAGGAAAGAATATTCAACTATCGGTTGAGTAGAGCCCGCCGGTGCATCGAAAATGCGTTTGGGATTCTGACGGCTAGATGGATTGCGGTGCAACGGACGCTCTTGTGCTCCCCAAGCAGAGCTCAAAAAATTGTGTATGCATGCTGCCTGCTGCACAATTTTTTAATCAAGAGAAGTCCACATGTATATGGCAACACAGCGGACATAATCATAACGGAGAGTGCTTTTGACGTAAATGCGTCGTCCACACGTGGAAGACGCAGGGACTACGCAAAGCAGATAAGGAACCACTTGAAAGATTATGTCAATTCATCAAGTGGATCTGTACCCTGGCAGTACGAGGCAGCCGGTGTTCCTGAATAAAAGCATATAAAATAAAAAAAATCCAATGTGTAATTTTTTCATGTTTTTTTATTTATTTGCATCTTTATATTCTTGATGCTCTTGCAACAAAATGTTTGTCAGTTTTGCCACAGCTTTTTCACTTGCTTCCTTGTACATTTTACTTAAAATGGACCGCCAAAACACAAAGTGCGGTTCTAATGGCTCCAATGGCTCAACTGGAGTAGGCTTCGAAATATTATCGAGCAAGTTTTGATGCGACACCATTATGTTGTGCAACAGTTGGTCGTCATCCGAATTCTTCCTTTTCTTTCCTCTCTTTTGTTGCTATAAAAATATATGCTTTTAGTATGCTGTAGTAGTTGCTTTGTTCTATTACTTACATATGAATACTGCGGTTGTTGAGTAGCCGAGCTTGTGGACGCATTCAAATCTACATCACCATCCAAATCCACATCGACACCCACCTCGAACAGCACCGGCTCCATAACGATATCATTGTTGCAGCTTTCAGCACCACTGCAAGACGATGCCATCGATCTGAAATATAAATACTTAAATTGTTAATAATATGTAATTAAAATTATATAAATTTAAAATTACTTACGTTCTCAACTCGGACATATCGTTTAAAAAACTCATATACGGGGTCAACTCCCAGTCCCCAATTAATGGGCCACTGAGCGCACAGCCGCCAGCACTCCCGCTCTTTGACCGTTTGGCACGCTGTTTCAGATTTTGTCTATATTTGTCGCGTAGACCCGCCCATGCCGTCTTGCAATCATTTGCTGCAATATAAATAAGCATATATAGTATGCATATACATTATATATGGTTATGTTGGCTATTTTTTTCAAATTACTCACAACTTTTTCCCAATTCGGCGCCAATTTCATCCCACGCGCATTTTATTACGATTATATTGAAGTGCAACTTGCTGGTCAAATCCCACAAGACTGGCCGACGCTCCACAGCCTTTATAAGCTCGATTTTCTCAAAATCGTTTACAAAATTTGCGAATCGACTCTTTCGTGCAGCCATGTTGTTTACTTTTTGCAACATTTAACGAGCCGTGAAGATATGCTCAGCATTGTTCACTGGCCGTACACAGCCACACTGTTAATTAACATTTTCATTGTTCAACACTTATTAAAGGCCAGTACTTAACATACTCCGTACCATGCTTTCGTAGAACTGAACGGGCGCTGTACGAGACCATTTTTTTTATATGAAGTTTCTACGGTACGAGAGCTTAACGGCCGTCTGCATATGGGGCTTAAACAAAAATTTGTTGACTAATTATCTTTCAGATGCTTTTTAAATTGACCGATTATTTTGTTTGGTTTAAAAGTTATGATTTTTGCATAGAAAAAAGTGAAAGGGCGCCACTGTGCGACGCTTACAGATTATAAAAAGCTACATGCATAGCTTTAAAGCCAGCATTAGTCTGCCTCATGAATTTGGTCGATTCTTTCACCGCTCAATCGCAGGGCTTGCAATACCATTTAAGGTCTGTATCTGCAATTAAGAATTCCCTGATTTTGGGAGTGAAGCCAGCACTTTTCATGTGGATCATGTTGTCACACAATCCACACAAAATAAAATCTTGGTTGGTGGTTCCAACCACTTTGCAATTGGTGCTACAGCATGCAAACATTTTAAAATTATTAAGGTTTTAACTGGCAACTAAAATGCTAGCACAAAACAAAGTAAGGCGCCGAAAAGTATAAGTACAACGTATCACTGCAAGAGCAATATAAAACAGTATATATCAAATGAGCGCTTAAAAGAGAGCGTAGGCAGATAGAACCGCAAGTGCGACGAATAATAGCGGATAAGAGCGGGAGAGCACTGATGCTGCAAAGCGAGATCAAAAAAACTGTCAAGCTGTTTGTGGTTAGTAATCACAGAGAATAAGCAAATGCAAATATATGTATGTAAGTATGTACGTACATATGTTTTCTTTATGTTTTCTTAATGTTAAGGTAGAGCAGTGTCAGTTCAACTGCAAATTAAAGTGAGTATAAACTCGGGAAACTCTTTTATGCAAACGTAAATATATACCACATATGTTTGCAATCACTGCTAAAATTATTGACCAGATTAAAAAGAGTAAAAAAACATATTGGCGCATAGTTAATTTTGGCTATGCCAAGACTATGATACCCTTCACACAGCCAAATCAATACTCCCCCCTCTTATGTTTCTGTGCAGTTGTTGGTAAGTTTTCGCTAATATTTTTACTCTTGAGCGTCATTTACTTGTTCGTTTTCGACAAAAACAACCTATTAACATGTAGGTACTTGAAAGTGCACGACAGAGACAACAATTGATAGTACAATATGGTAAATTTGTATGGTGGCTATGTCGTAGAATGCTCCAATCGAAATGAAATTTCATAGTGAACAAACCCGACATCATCTAAGCAATCTGTGAAAGTTTCATCAAGATCAATTCAGCAGTTTGGCCGGAAATCGTGTTGAAACAGACAGACGGACAGACGGAAATCAATTCCTGAGCTCGTCCTGATCATTTTGTATACAGTTTATGGGGTCTCCCATCATTCCTTTAAGGCGTTACAGATTCATGACAAAGTCAATATACCCTGTGAAGGGTATAAACACCGTTCACAAACACAAGAGAACCATAAATAATTAAGAGCACGCAAAAACACGACCGCCACCAACGAAAGACAACTTGTTAGGATTCATTAAAACTAAAATTTCGAATAGCTTTTTTCCACTCCAAGCTGAGATGCAAGCGAAAGCGGTTTCAGATTGAGAGTGATTGAGACGAACTTATGTGAAAAACATAGTGCCGCATAGTTAATTTTGGCTATGCCAAGACTATGATACCCTTCACACGTGGATTAATTTGTATTTTTATTTTTTTATTGCGTGAAAATCTCGAAAGACTATAAGGCATTAAATTATTAATATTCGGTGTATCGAATTAACTATGTTAATTTTAAGAATAGATATTCAGCTATTCTGTTAAACTCTTATATAGTCTAGTGGTAAGTATGCCAGACTCTCATCCGGTAGGTGCGGGTTCGAATCCTCGTGTAGTAATTTTGGTATTTTAGTTTTTATACTCGATACCGAAGGTAAAGAGTATATTGGGTTTGTGCAATGTCCGTCATGGTGTCCGTCCGTCTGTCCGTCTGTCCGTCTGTATGTTCGCAACTTTTTTCCACACCCTTCAAGCTAGAGACTTGAAACTTTCCAATTCTCTTTATCTATGGGATAGTAAATTAAAGTGTCAAGATGGGGGTTCTACGATAACTGGGGGGCTGGCAAATCGATAAATTCGATAACTCAAAACCGATAAATCCTCATATTTCGCACATCCTTACAGCTAGAACTACCAAATTTGGTGGGCAGATAGCTACTAGCAACCCCCGAAAAACTGCATCAAAATTTTGGAGCCACGCCCACCCATTCCGCCTCCAGCCCCCCCGCAATTTAAAGGCAAAAAGGCGTATATCTCCCACAGTTTTTGAGCTAGAGCCACCAAATTTGGTGCCAAGATAGGTGATGATGACCCCCCAAAAACTGCATCAAAAGTTTGGATGCCACGTCCACCGATACTGCTCTAGCCGCCCCCATCCACCCCAACGCTTCGTCAAAAACGGGAATGCGTGTAGCTATCAGAGTTGTGGAGCTAGAGCCTCAAAATTTGGTAGAAAGCTAGCTGGTAACGACCCCCAAAAAACTGCATCAAAATTTTGGAGCCACGCCCACCCATTCCGCCCCCAGCCCCCCCGCATTTTGAAATCAGAAATGGCTATATCTCCCACAGTTTTTGAGCTAGAGCCACCAAATTTGGTGCCAAGATAGGTGATGATGACCCCCCAAAAACTGCATCAAAAGTTTGGATGCCACGCCCACCAATACCACCCTAGCCGCCCCCATCCACCACAACGCTTCGTCAAAAACGGGAATGCGTGTATCTTCCAGAGTTGTGGAGCTAGAGCCACCAAATTTGGCAGGAAGATAGCTTGCAACGACCCCCGAAAAACTGCATCAAAGTTTTGGAGCCACGCGCACCCCTTCCACCCCCCTTTCCACACCTTTTACAAACTTTGAGCTAGAGTCACCAAATTTTGTATGAAGATAGCAATTGTTATTCCACATAGATCTTCATCAAAAATTTGGATGCCACGCCCACCCATACCGCCCCCAGCCCCCCTTTCCCCACTTTATACAAACTTCGAGCTAGAGTCACCAAATTTGGTATGAAGATAGCAATTGACATCCCACATGGATCGGCAGCAAAAATTTGAATGCCACGCCCACCCATACCGCCCCAAGCCCCATAGCCCCCCTTTCACCACCTTTTACATGCTTCGAGCTAGAGTCACCAAATTTGGTATGAAGGTAGCATTTGACATTCCACAAGGATCTGCAGCAAAAATTTGGATGCCACGCCCAACCATACCGCCCCCAGCCCCATAGCCCCCCTCTCCCCACCTTATACAAACTTTGAGCTAGAGTCACCAAATTTGGTATGAAGGTAGCATTTGACATTCCACAAGGATCTGCAGCAAAAATTTGAATGCCACGCCCAACCATACCGCCCCCAGCCCCCCTTTCCCCACTTTTACAAACTTTGAGCTAGAGTCACCAAATTTGGTATGAAGGTAGCATTTGACATTCCACAAGGATCTGCAGCAAAAATTTGAATGCCACGCCCAACCATACCGCCCCAGCCCCTCTTTCCCCACTTTATACAAACTTCGAGCTAGAGTCACCAAATTTGGTATGAAGAAAGCAATTGACATCCCACATGGATGGGCATCAAAATTTTTAATACTGGTATCGAGTATACCGCAGTCGGTTGCGTCCGACTGCAACGTTTCCACTTGTTTAGTCCAATTTTGTTTTTTAATAGATTTTTTGTATTTATGTGGTGGCTTTATCGTAGAATGCTCCGATCGGGATGAAATTTCATAGTGAACAAACCCGACATGATCTTAGCAATCTGTGAAAGTTTCATCAAGATCGGTTCAGCAATTTGGCCCGAAATCGTGTTGATGTGGTAAATTTATATGGTGGCTATATCGTAGAATGCTCCGATCGAGATGAAATTTCATAGTGAACAAACTCGACATGATCTAAGCAATCTATGAAAGTTTCATCAAGATCGGTTCATAAGTTTGGCCGGAAATCGTGTTGATATGGTAAATTTATATGGTGGCTATATCGTAGAATGCTCCGATCGGGATGAAATTTCATAGTGAACAAACCCGACATGATCTTAGCAATCTGTGAAAGTTTCATCAAGATCGGTTCAGCAGTTTGGCCGGAAATCGTGTTGGTATGGTAAATTTGTATGGTGGCTATATCGTAGAATGCTCCGATCGGGATGAAATTTCATAGTGAACAAACCCGACATGATCTAAGCAATCTGTGAAAGTTTCATCAAGATCGGTTTAGCAGTTTGGCCGGAAATCGTGTTGAAACAGACAGACGGACAGACGGACAGAAGGACAGACGGACAGACGGACGGACAGACGGAAATCAATTCCTGAGCTCGTCCTGATCATCCCATCATTCCTTTAAGGCGTTACAGATTCATGACAAAGTCAATATACCCTGTGAAGGGTATAAATATGTGAGTCAGACAGAAACAAAACATTTTCCAATCTCAAGCTTACACTGTAAATGCACCTTAACGCTGCCTATCCGTGCCCTAACAAGTCCGTTGCGTTCTGCATTGACTTCTGGAGGCCGTCTTACCGTCTCTGCTGTCTACGCATCCGGTCCTTGTTATCCTTGTGAATGGCTCTCTGCCTGCCGACTGTATCAGAAGCTCCTGTGCGGCCTCGCAGTGGTTAAGATTAAACTGTTTAATCTTCATCTTCGCTTCTTGTCCGCATCTAAGGCATTGCTTAGACCTCTTAAAACACCATGCTTGACTGTAATCCGTTTTCTTATTCTGGAAACAGCCCAACCGACCTTCACGACTCCAGCGGCAAGAGCCTTCCTAGCTTCATCCACAGGCAGCTTGATGGAAGCCGTCTGCGTCGAGCCGTATGCCTTTCTTAAATGATTATTTCCCACCAAGAAAGCTTCTAAATGCAGCTGCATTTTCAACGCCTTGAATGTCCTCCTTGGTGGTGATATCGTCCAAATCCTTGCACTCGACCCAGACTTCCGCTTGCTCTCCGAGGGACTCACCAAGAAGGTTCCTTATCGCCGATGTGCCCTCTCAAAATATGCTCAGCTGAATCAGGAGCTCACCTTTCTGGTTTCTCCTGATTTTTGAAACCACCTGGCCAACACCTCTTAGCGTTCCATCTGCCTTCACTTTTCGGTAAGTATTTCTGAGTTACTTGCCTCTCTTTTGGCAGATATGACTATGGCGTCTGGTTTGCTTTTCTCCGCCATGCGTCTCTTGCCAGGGTTGCTCTCCTTATTTTTATTTTTCCATACCGTAGTCCATTTTTCACCTTCGCTGTCCTTGCTTGGGGGAGCTTTCGTGGCACTCTCCGGCCCAGGTACATCCGTCGCATGGCTGCAGTTCGAAGCCTGCGTCGTTATCACTCCCTTACTCTTCTTGCTGACGGGGTGCACACTTTCTCTGATTCTCCTTCCTCTTGCTATCGATGGCTTTTACGAAGATTGGCGACGTCTGGGAAGCTTGGTGCGTCCGTATCATGGCCTTCGCCCTCTTATCATGTAGCTGTTTAGCTACCAGCTCAAAGAGGGCCCTGATGCTATCGTTCGAGTCACGCATCGGCTGGTGGATCGACCGTCTCTTACCATCTTCCATCATCTCGACCAGCTTGGAGATTTCTTCTCCAAGGTCGCTGTGCGCTGTTCTGTTGTGTTGCTCTACAAGCTAACTCGCGCCCTGGTGTAACTCTCGAACGGCTGGCGTCAAAATTTTGGGCGGTGACCTTAACATCTTACTGCTTCTACCAAATCCAACACAGGGGTGCTGTGAAAGAATCCTAAAAATCTCCCTCTCTCCTTCCATTTGGATGGTTGTTTACATACTCACTCTTTTGGGTCCCAACTCCGCGGCCGATGATTCTGGTCATTGTACCGTCGCGGCGTAATCCCGTGGTTATCTATGCAAGCAGTGAGGCCACGCTAATGTTGACACCCGCCTTCATGAGGTTGGGCATTCAGAGCCAGATCCGCGTTAATCAGCAATGGTAAATTTGGTACTGTCAACTTAATGACTACAAATCCGAGATCGTATACTGGATACTATGTTTTAAAGGGATGAAGGCGGTAGGAGAATAAGCCTATAAGCCCTTTCAGCAAGATTTCACTCCGCTTACTCAGGTGTAGAGGTGGGTACGGGCCGGGCCGGGCCTCGGCCCAAAATATCGGGCACCGGGCCTAAAAATCATTTTCGGGCTTTTTACGTGCGGGCCCGGGCTTTAACACAGCACGGCAGGCCCGGTGGGCCTAAAAAGCCTGTCAGTCCCGACAAGGTCGGCCGGCCGCCTTGACCTGCGCACATTTATACGATAAGCGCGCTATATTTGTCAACAGTGTGCCCATCCTTACCTAAAAGTACAACGTAATACTGAACTTCTTATAGATTAAATATCGCACATGCGTAAATCATCGCAAAAACATCTGTAAACGAGAAGTGCTTTCTTACGTTTTGGAAACATGCCAAGGAACTAAAATGCCTACAAATTTTAGCAAGAACCATACTTAATACTCCTGTAAGTTCAGCTATAAGCGATCGGCTTTTTTCTGCATCAGGGCAAATTCTAAATGTTTGGGCGTATATAAGTTAACACGCGCAAGCTTGAGTTAGCTGACAACGCTGTTGCGCCGGATGCCGTCGCGACAAAGTTGCAGCCGAAATATGAAACTCGCACGCGCAAGCAGCCTGATCACCCGTTGAAGACGCCGACTCAGCATTCAGCCGGCATTCCAGCGAGCAGCGGCGGCTTCATGGTTCGGTGCAGTTTGCCTTAAAGTTTAGTTTAAGAATTGTTCTCCAACAGCTCAAACGAGCCAGTAAATAAAAACATACTAATAAGGATATTTCCTTTTAATAATATATATATAATATATATATAATATATAATAACATACTAATAAAGATATTTCCTTTTAATAAATAAACATACTTATAAAAAGGTATTTCTTTTAATTGGCGCCCAAATGGCAAAAACCTACGACTAGTTAATAACTTTCGTATCATTTAAACGGTAAAATCCTCTAAAAAAAACAGGAGTCCCGATATTAACAAAACAGTGAAGTGAATGTTATAACAACAACACATAAAAAAAGCAAAACGCAAAGAACCAACGAAAACACACAAAATAGAGTGAGTGTTACAACTCAAACAAAAACACAAAATTCCAACAAACACAAAAACACACAAAGTAAGTGTTACAACAATAAAAAAAAATCAACAAACACACGCAAAAACAATAAAAAAGTGAGTGTTACAACAAAAAACAAAACGCAAAGAACCAACGAAAACACACAAAATAGAGTGAGTGTTACAACTCAAACAAAAACACAAAATTCCAACAAACACAAAAACACACAAAGTAAGTGTTACAACAATAAAAAAAAAAATCAACAAACACAAAGAGAAAAACAATAAAGTGAGTGTTACAACAATAAGAGAAAATCATAAGAGCTAACATTGAACAATAAAGTGATCAACATTAAAAAAAATTTAACATTGTCATAGAAAAAAACGCAAGAACTAACAGTGAACAATAAAGTGATCAACAAATCAACATTATCATAACAACAAAACGCAAAAAAAAAAAAACAAACTGAGCGTTCTAAACATCAAAAACAAAAAATAGGGAGCAGCCGGCGAATATCAACAAACAACGAAAACGTCACAGCGCAGCGGCCACCACATCGTGCGATAAAAGGCATATTATATTTCAAAAATGTGAGTGAGATGTTCATTTTTCTTTTTGCAATCCAAATAAACGAATAATAAAAATACAAAGCTGTCTGATATGAGTTTACAAAGTAATAAGCTTTAATAAAAACTGCCTGTTGCAATAAATATTGTGAGACCCTTATAACTGACACTAGAATAAATTCCGGAGTGGTCTGAAATTATTTATGCTGCGCCCAAGTCAACCAAATCGGACGACAGTAGTGGAGACCAACTTATATCTTCGTACTTAGAACAAAAAACAAAAGAAATGAATTCGGAACAAATTGCACAGATGGAGGCAAAGGTTCAGGCAGCCCTTGACCAACAAGCGCGCTTATTCGAAGATAAGATAGCCTCTCTTACACATCAGTTTCATCAGTTAAATAATTCTGCCCCACAAATAGAAGTTTTTAAAGAAATAGAACTCGATCCAGAGGTAAAGTGCGACGAGTCACTAGAAATTATAAAGTCCATTCCCGAGTTCGACGGGAGGAGGAAATTATATGTAGGCAAGCTGCTTCTACAGCTTACAAAGTGTTTGAGCCACACTATGGCAGCTCAAAACATTATCAGGCAGTAGCAATAATTCGAAACAAAGTAAGGGGACCAGCAGCTACCGTGCTGGCTTCATTCAACACAGTGTTGAACTTCAGGGCCATTATTGCTAGATTAGATTTCACGTACGCGGATAAAACACCGATGCATGTAATTCAACAACAGTTAAGCACGCTTCGGCAGGGCGACTTGCCATTGCTAACATATTTCGATGAGGTAGAGAAAAAGCTCACCTTGTTACAAAATAAAACGCTTATGACACACGAACCAGCTGCAGCAGCCGTATTAAACGAAAAATTTAGAAACGATGCACTTCACACTTTCGTGTCAGGGTTGAAAAAATCTCTGAGATGGGCCGTTTTTTCGGCACAACCCAGGGACCTCCCATCAGCTTTGGCTCTAGCTCAAGAAGCTGAGTCAAGCAATGAGAGAGGCATTTTTGCAGCAAATTTTGCAAAACACCTCGAGGAAAAACCCCAAAAGCCAAATTATCAAAAATCCCAGAACTGGCGTCAGAACGCCCAAAAACAGAAGGAAGGCAATTCCCAAAACAAGAACCCGTACTTCCAGAAAAACCAGAAAGATCAAAACCAGCAAAAACCAAGTAGTTCGAAAAACCGCTACAACAATCAAAAGTCCCAAGGGCGGGCATTGAGCCAATGGATGTGGATCCATCTTCGCGCTCTAGGCAACCCGCACAGGGCTACAGAAACAACCAAGGGTATGGTGACCAGTCCATGAGGACTCAGCAAAACGTAAATCACTTACCACAGGAAGAAGGTACCGGTGGCTACGAGTCACTGTCAAAGCATGAGGCAGCTGAAATTGAAGAAAATCTGTCCGGGGCCGAAAGCTGCAATTTTTTAGCGGAAACTCCCTGCTTCCGTTCGTAAGGCGAATGGTCGCAGGGCAAACTATCAAACTTTTGATAGACACAGGGGCCTCAAAGAATTATATAAATCCCCTTCCCGGACTGGCACATTGGATGCCAGTTGACAGCCCTTTTTATGTAAAATCAATCCACGGGCACACCAAGATTGAGCAGAAATGTCTCATCCATCTTTTCGACGTTAAGTCGTACTTTTTCATGCTGGAGTCACTAAATGACTTCGACGGCATAATCGGCCTTGATCTGTTAAAACAGGTCAACGCTCGGATAGATTTAACTAAAAATGTCATAAAACATGACAATGGAAGTGAAAAAATCGAGTTCACTAAGTGCCAACAAGTGAACCACATTCGGATTAATGACACGGATGTTCCCCCCGCTGTCAGATCCACCTTCGATCGCATGATCAACAAAATGGTAAAGGCATTCGCGGACGTTAACGAGTCCCTTCCGTACAACATAAATACGGTTGCCACAATACCAACGGACGACGAACCAGTTTACTCTAAACTGTATCCTTATCCAAAAGGTGTGTCAGACTTTGTCAATGCAGAAGTTTAACAACTTCTAGCGAACGGCATACTACGACCATCAAAGTCTCCATATAATAACCCAATATGGGTTGTCGACAAAAAAAGTATCGATGAAGCGGGACACAAGCACAAGCGTCTAGTTATTGACTTTAGGAAACTAAATCAAAAAACAACAGATGACAAATACCCTATACCATCAATCTCGACTATACTGTCGAACTTGGGTGAGGCTCAGTATTTTACTACGCTAGACCTCAAATCAGGGTTTCACCAAATCGAATTAGCTGAAAGAGACAGAAGAAAGACAGCGTTCTCTGTCAACAACGGGAAGTATGAGTTTTGCAGACTTCCCTTCGGGCTAAAAAATGCCCCAAGCATTTTTCAACGAGCCATCGATGATGTGCTCCGTGAACAAATCGGAAAGATATGTTATGTCTACGTTGATGACGTAATAATCTTTTCCAAGTCCAAGGAAGACCACATCAGAGATATTGAATGGGTCTTGAAAAACCTTAGAGATGCAGGCATGCGAGTATCCCAAGAAAAATCAAAGTTTTTCAAAAAAAGCGTTGAATATTTGGGATCCACAGTATGCAGAGGCAGAATTCAGTCCTCGCCCGATAAAGTGAAAGCGATTAAAGACTTTCCACAACCAAAAACGCTATTTGCTCTTAGGTCATTTTTGGGTCTAGCACGCTACTATAGCTGCTTTATAACAGGCTTTGCCAGCATCGCAAGGCCTTTAACAAATATTCTCAAGGGCGACAATGCCAAAGTAAGTGCCAATTATTCAAAAAAAGTAATAATTGAATTGTCACCAGAGCAAAGCGAGGCCTTTGATAAGCTTAAGAACATACTAGCCTCAGAAGACGTAATGTTGTCCTATCCGAATTACAAAAAGCCTTTCGACCTCACAACTGATGCGTCTGGCCACGGACTGGGTGCGGTACTGTCTCAAGACGGTCGACCCATAACAATGATCTCGCGAACTCTGCGAGGTAACGAGGTAAATTTCGCCACAAATGAGCGTGAACTTCTCGCCATTGTATGGGCACTCAAGAACCTCAGGAATTATTTGTATGGCGTTAGAAATCTTAAAATCCATACAGACCATCAGCCATTAACCTTTTCGGTATCGGACAAGAATCCGAATGCCAAAATAAAGCGTTGGAAAGCTTTTATTGATGAGCACAACGCAAACATAATTTATAAACCCGGAAGAGAGAATTTGGTGGCGGACGCGCTGTCTCGCCAAAATGTCAATGCGTAAGAGGATTCAGCAGATTCTGATGCTGCTACTATTCATAGTGAAGAATCCCTCACATACACCATTGAATCCCCAGACAAACCAGTGAATTGTTTTAGGAACCAGATTATTCTGGAAGAGGGAACTATTCCCCAACAAAAGACGTTTATTTTGTTTAAAACAAAAACTCGTCATATTATCAATTTTTCTGATCGCAACACATTACTGCAGACCATTAAAGAAACAGTAAACGGTGACGTAGCCAACGCAATCCACTGTGAGCTACCCATACTGGCCTTGATCCAGCACGGATTGGTCGAAGCATTCCCTTCTACCACTTTTGGATATTCCAAGAATTATGTTACGGACATTACAGACCCAACGGAGCAAAGGGAAATTGCTACAGTTGAGCATAACCGCGCCCACAGAGCGGCGCAGGAAAATGCAAAGCAAATACTTAGGGACTATTTTTTTCCGAAAATTGGTCGCCTAACGTCAGAAATAGCGGCGAACTGTGGAGTTTGCACCATGAGTAAACATGATCGGCACCCGAAAAAACAAGAGATAGGGAAAACCCTGATACCAACATATGCCGGAGAAATGTTGCATATAGATGTTTACTCCACCGATGGTAAATACTTTTTAACTTGCATCGACAAGTTTTCCAAATTCGCAGTAGTACAGCCCATAAGGTCCCGAGCAATTGTGGATATAAAAGCCCCACTTTTACAACTTTTAAATTTGTTTCCAAAAACAGAAACCATCTATTGCGACAACGAAAACTCCCTTAACTCAGAAACCATTAAATCAATGCTTAGCAACAGCTTTGGCGTCGAGATTTCTAACGCCCCACCCTTGCATAGCTCCTCTAATGGGCAGGTCGAGCTGTTTCACGGTACCCATATAAGTCGGAAACGCAGGTGGAGGACACTGTTGAGAATATTCTCCTTGCAACCGTCAAGTACAACAGGTCAATCCACTCAGTAACAAATGAGAGGCCCATAGACGTTATTCACGCAGCTTCCAAAAACAACACAGCGCAGATTAGGGAAAATATTGCAAATGCACAAAGAAAGACACTTGACCTTATGAATAAAAATAGGGTCTACAAGTCGTATAAAGCAGGAGAAAAGGTCTGGATAAAAAATAAAAGGAGGTTAGGAAACAAGCTATCACCCTTATTAACAGAAGCAACAGTAAAGGCAGACCTAGGTACGACGGTTCTCCTTAAAGGGAGGGTGGTCCATAAGGACAACCTCAAGTAAGCATTCTGCTCTAAAAAAATTTTTAATAAAAAATTTTAACATTTTCAAGTAATTTTACTGCACAAATTTTTATATTCATTTTAGGTTAGGATACTTTTTCAGTTTAACAATGGCAGCCATGACTCTGACTGAAGCGACACTGAGACTTAACGACTATTCACACGCGGACTACATACCTATAGTTGACGGAAAGGAAACGATTTGAGACGAGTAAAGCTACATGGGACATACAACGAACTTGACATCATTCGAAACTTACATCGACGAGACACAAAATTTAATAGACAAATTACCCAAGGACCACATGAGACAGGTACTGAGAACTGACATACAACACATAGCCACCCTTATAGCCTCCCTGAAAGTTCACCACCGACAAGCACGCAGTATCAACATGATGGGTAGTGCCCTTAAGGCAATTGCAGGAACCTCAGATTTTGACGACTGGGAACAAATTAAATTCAAACAAGGTCAGCTAGTAGAATCCGAAAATATACAGATTGAGATCAATAACAAATTCCAGGCGAGACTTAATGACGTTTCAAGAACACTCAATGAAATTTTAAAACCAGATGCAGAGGTCGAGCATTTTTACGCAATAATTTTGGCAAAAAATAGAATGATTATCACCAACTTGGAGGACTAAATCCTCACGGTTACACTCGCAAAAATAAATCTAATCAGCCCTCTCATATTAGACAGAATTAAAAGAATTGCTAAATGAACAACTCACGAATACTAGCATAACTGACCTTTTAAAGGTTTCACATATTAAAGCCTTCCAAAATTCTGAACTAATGTATTTTCTAATAAAATATCCTAAACCATTGTTAAATTGTAAGAAGATAGATATTTTCCCTGTTCAACATAATAATATAATATTAGATTTAGAAGAAGGAAATACGGTGGCCGATTGCGGAACAAAAACCTTCGCTGTGCGTGACTGCGCTGCCACTGTGAGCACTACTTTCTGTAGAAGACTACAGAACACCTCGTGTGCCCAACAACTGGTGTCTGGAACCGTCGCACAATGTGCCACACGCCCCGGGCACCTGGAAGCTGTAACAATAATCGGCGAGGGCATCGTGGTAATAAACAACGCAACCATGAATGTAGTGGACAGCAATGGAAACAGCCAGATAGTAGCGGGAACTTTCCTCGCCACTTACGACGAACACGTCTTCTTGAATGGTACCCGTTACGTGAACCATCGAGGCATCCTGAAGAAGAAGCCTGCCGTATCTACGTTAGCCGTGGTCAACGTCACTCTCTTCAGAGAACACCTGAGCCTCCCATTCCTGCACGACCTGAGCCTAAAGAATCTCCAGCACATCGGGGATCTTAGATCAAAGGTATCATCTAGGTCATTTGGCTGCTTGGCACTCATCGCCCTATTCCTACTCCTCGTGGGCACCTGGAGATTATACCAGCGCAGAGCAAACAAGAAGAAACCCGAGGACGTGTTTCCATCTAGTAGGGGAGGAGTTAACACGCGCAAGCTTGAGTTAGCTGACAACGCTGTTGCGCCGGATGCCGTCGCGACAAAGTTGCAGCCGAAATATGAAACTCGCACGCGCAAGCAGCCTGATCACCCGTTGAAGACGCCGACTCAGCATTCAGCCGGCATTCCAGCGAGCAGCGGCGGCTTCATGGTTCGGTGCAGTTTGCCTTAAAGTTTAGTTTAAGAATTGTTCTCCAACAGCTCAAACGAGCCAGTAAATAAAAACATACTAATAAGGATATTTCCTTTTAATAAATAAAACATATTAATAAAGATATTTCCTTTTAATAAATAAACATACTTATAAAAAGGTATTTCTTTTAATTTATACATTTAAGTTACAGCACACACAATATATGACAGACAATTATAATTTAGCGAGGTCAATTAAATGCAACACCATACGTGTTATTGTCTTAGCTACAAAAAACTGCTGATCACAGCGAAACCGACACATATACCTAGTTACCAAAACAGCGGTTAGTCAACGCGGAAATTGCCAATATGCAATTCTGCATTGGCAAGCAATTGCTGCGTTTGCAATAACCCAATTTATATTGATATTACACTTATGCAAAATAAGCTATTTTTTCCTATTAATATTGTTATTTTCATGAATAAAAATCAGTTCTTTACTTTGTACCAACAAACCAAGTATTTTACTCATCATCAAGGAATTCCCCCTCCGTAGTCCACCTAGTTACAAGTGCTAGTTTCGACGCCTTTTTAGCAGTCAGTTTATGTACTGATTGCTTACAAAACAAATATACACAAACATTTTGGTGACCCCGAAACAGGACTCCTAGGAAGGATCCTGTCTTCTTCTTTGGTAATCAAAGAGCTATATACAACAACATAACAAACGTGATTCTGGTAGCTTAGGCATTGTCAACAATTCGACAAAATGAGCACAGAGAAATCACTCGTATTGGAAGATGTCCTAGATGCGCAGGAAGAAATAAGCCAGGAGGTATCAAGGCTTATAAAGAACACAAAAAAGGACCCAGCAGAGCGGAAGGCAAAACCTGGATACTACCAAGCCAAGGCCAAAATCCTTGAAGAAAAGTGGACTATTTTCAAGAACAACAATGTCTTGATCAAAAACTCTAAGTTAGAGGAGTCTCACCCATACCACAAGTTCTCCGAAGAGGTTCACGATTTGGTTCAAAAAACCAGAACTTACTTCAAAGAACAAGCTGATATTGCAGATCAGTCTAGCAGCAATAGGACGGAGCCAAGGGCCCACCATTGCTGCAGGAATTATTGATGCCAAAGCAAACACAAATGCCAAGCTAGTTGCATTGTGCCGTCGGCCAAAGGCGATGATTGAGTCAATAAATCACGCCATTCATTACAAGCCCCTTAATGCAGAAATTGTAAACTCATTATGGGCAAAACTTCAAGAGGTCCACTTCCAAATATACGAGGAGCTTGAGGACCCGGAGGAAGCAGGCTATGACGCCACTGACTATCTCAAAGCAGAAGCTGAGGTTAGGAACGTACTGACAGACAAGTCAAATAGTACGGTGTCCGATAACATTAACTTCCCACGCATCTCCATTCCAAAATTTGATGGTGATATACTCAAGTGGTCTCAGTTCTTTGATATGTTCTCATGTATATATATGTATAGATACATGAAACTAGAATGCCAACCATACGTAAAATGTGGTACCTCAAGACCAGCGTAATCGGAGAGGCGGATAGACTAATCCGTCACATTGATCTCAAGGAGGAAAATTACCTCTTCGCATGGGAAATCTTAGTTGATGCGTACAATAATCCTAGAGATATTGCTGCTAGGATATTGAATCGTCTTCTGCTGCAACAAACCTGCAGCGACGATGTGAAGTCTTTAAAAGAACTGCACATCAAAACAGTGGAGTCATTAGCTTCGTTGAAAGGACTCGCGATTGACATCTCAACATGGGATCCAATCATGATTGCCATCCTAAGGAATAAACTGGATGGCACAAACAAAACCCTATTAGAACAATCATTGGGTAACACAAAGGAAATCCAGCCACTGGACACCATGCTCCAGTTCCTCGAACAGCGAGTTCGTGTCATGGCTACTGGAAAAAAGGCATCTGCGACTTATAAGAAGGAGCCTAAAAATTAAACATGTGCCTCGACTTCAAGTGAACCCAAAGGATGTCTTTATTGTAAAAAGACGTGACACTATTTATCCAAATGTGACGACTTTTGCGCTAAAACAGTTAGCGAACGTCTTAATTGGGTGCAACGACAAAGGCTATGCGCCAACTGATTTAAAAATGACCATAAGACGAATGCTTGCCCTAGCAAGTTCAGTTGTTTTAAATGCAACAAGAAACACCACACTGTGCTACATTTGGAGAACGCTATCGCTTCAGCAGCAGAGCCACACGCACAAGTTGTGGCATCCGCTAACAACCAAAATTACAACTTACTTGCAACAGCCAAGGTAGTTGTACAAGCAAATAATGGACAGCAGGCAACATTCAAGGCACTCCTGGACTCTGGATCACAGATCAACGTCATTTCTGAAAGGCTAGTGACAATGCTGGCACTAAAACGTCATGACACAATTCTCCGGATTGAAGGCATCGGAGGAAATACAAGGATCAGCAAAGCTCGGGTAAATGTGACAATTAAGTCACTACACAGCAATTTTACGATGCGAATGGAAGCATTTGTACTACCAAAAATATAATATTGGATCAACCTGCCCAAGCGATCAACAATTCGAGTTGGATCATACCGAGCAATTTACCACTTGCTGACCCGTACTTCAGCAAACCAGGCAAAATCGACCTGTTGATTGGAGCAGAGCATTATTACTCAATACTGCTCCCTCAGCAACACAGAATATTACATTCTGGACCAATTATGCAAAAGACCGAATTCGGTTGGATTGTTGCAGGAAAAGTAAAGGCAGCAAATGAATCATCAGTCATTTGTGCGGCAGCAACTAATGAGGAAACTAATGAACTATTAGAGCGATTTTGGACACTGGACAACATGGAAACAGCAGAGAAACACCGAACACCTGTTGTGGCCCATTGCGAAAAGCATTTTTTGGAGAATTTGCAGTTAGCAGTGGACGGCCGACTCATTGTAAAGCTTCCATATTCTGAACACTATTCACTATTCACTATTCAAGCAATATGCAGCGTTCATGTCAGAATATGAGGATCTAGGACACATGAAAGAAGTGTCACCACAACAGATTCCCAGAAGTCATTACTTCATCCCTCATCATTGTGTGTAAAAACCAGATAGCAGCACTACAAAGTAGTTTTTGATGCATCCTGCAAGACATCGACAGGAAAGTCACATAACGACATATTGCATTTAGGACCCACGGTGCAAAGTGCCCTAATGTCAATCTTGTTAAGGTTCAGAACACACAAATATGTGTTCACTGCGGACATTGAAAAAATGTACCGCCAGATTTGGATCAATCCAGAGAACCAATTTCACCAGATGATTATTTGGAGGAACAATCCCAAGGAGCAGTTAAGGTACTATAGACTCAAAACAGTTACATACGGCACGGCCTCAGCTCCATTTTTAGCAACAAAGTGTCTGAATCACTTGGGCGCAACATATATGGACAAATCACCAGTAGGAGCCACTGCATTAGTAAATGACTTCTACGTAGACGACTGCCTCACAGGAGCAGACTCAGTCCGAGAAGCGGTCCAAATTCGAAAAGAGTTGTTAAAGATCCTGCGTCCCTATAGATTTAACTTACGAAAATGGTGCTCGAACAACGAGCAACTGTTGCAAGGGATACAAAAGGATGACATTGCAAGCGAAGTAAACTTCGAGGATACAGTGGAAAGTTACAAGATCAAGACATTGGGTCTTATTTGGATGCCCAAAGAAGCACAGCTACGAAAATAACTAAGCGTGTCGTTTGCTCTGAGCTGGCACAAATCTTCGATCCCCTAGGCTTAATCGCTCCCGTCGCACAGTGGCGCCATTTGAGTTTTTTCGTTGCAAAAATCATAATTTTTAAACCAAATGAGATAATCGATCAACTTAAAAAGCATCTGATAGATAATTATTGAACCTATAAAATGAGCATTTGAAATGAATTCTACGATTTTTGAGTGCCTATTTATGGGTATGCAAAGTTGAAACTTGTGAAAAAACCAATTTTACGGGAAGGAAAAAATATTATTTAAATATTTTGATTTGTATTGTTTCATTTTAATGGTTTTTTAAATTAAAAATTAATATCATAATAATTTAAAATAATTTTTTCTTTTAAATTTTTTGTAAAATATTCATCACAATCCGTAAAAGATGGTATATCTAAAAGAGTAATCATCTCTGAACTATAAGTATTTTCTAATTCTTTCCGTGACTTAACATGCCTCAGTGACGAAATAAGTCCAACTGAAGATGCTGCTAGCATGTTGAAGAGGTCCTCATTTTGTCTCACCCTTGATGCTTTGAAAGTGTTTAGCAATCTGTATTTTTTATAAAATTTATTTAATGATTCCTGTACTTCTTCAGAGAGCTCTCCAATTGGCAAAGACTGATACTCAATTATATCTTTGCCATGCGCCAATATTTTATGAACTGTCGGGGTCAACTTTTTCTGCGGATATAATTCTGCTTAAAGTAAACGCAAAACAAACAGTACCATTTTTTGTATTCTTTTCTTAATATATATAACCAAATATAATGACGATCCGTACCTTAGTTTTTGAGATATTGTATCTCAAAGCCGACCAATTTACCTTAAAATTGTGATTTTTATCTAACACAAAAAATCAGACAACTTTGAAAAGCTTATCTTCTAAACAAAAAATCCGGTTACATTAAGGATTGCAGATTTGAAATCGTTGGAAAATTTCCTATAAAGTAGGTTCATTCAATATTTTTTAGAGGCACATGAATTTTTGATTTTTGACACCTGACTTGTTCTACGGGCGCCACTGTGCGTCGTTGTGAAAGCCAAATTCTTCATGCAACGACTCTGGGAAGACAAACTCGACTGGAAGGACTATCGAGAGGAAATGAAGAGCCTTAATTCGATGCAAATTCCCCGACATTACTACGACGAAAAGGTTCCAGTCACAAAGAAACTGCACACATTTGTGGATGCATCGGAACGCGCTTATGGCGCAGCATTATACGTTCGCGCAACGTACAAGAATAAACAAATTTCTGTGCGGTTGCTATGCTCAAAATCTCGAGTAGCCCCAACGGCAAAGCAGTGAATCCCGCGACTAGAACTTTGTGCTGCACTATTGGGTGCTGAGCTCGCGGACACAATTCGACGGGACCTCAACTTGATATCCAACACAGTACCAGTATACTTTTGGTCACATTCTACGGTCGTCCTGTCATGGATCAATGCAGCTGCCTCCACAATCCATACATTTGTGGCCAACCGGATAGCTAAGATCCAAGCACTAACAAGCCAAAATCAATGGCGTCATGTGTCATCCGCTTACAACGCAGCGGATGTTCTTTCAAGAAGAATATCTGCACGTAGATTACCTGAGCATAATCTATGGCTATATGGACCACTGTTCCTGCATGGGTCTCCAGATAAATGGGCAACCATACCCAACATCATTCCGCGCAACTTGGAAAGGAAAACAAAACATATAAGCCTGGCAATATCCCCATCTACAATAGGTGAGGAGTTGTACACTTGCAGACACAGTCATTCGTTCCACAAGTTACAACGCATTGTAGCTTACATGTTACGCTTCTGCTACAACAAACAGAGATCAGCAACTGTCACTCTAAGCGTTGAGGAACTGAATCACGCTCGCAACGTAATTTTGAGGACAATACAACAAGCGGAATTTGCTGCTGAGCTAAAATCGCTGCAGCGTCACAATATGGTTGAAAAAAGGAGTTCCATTTCATCGCTGTCCCCCCTACAGAGATCCA
Organism: Scaptomyza flava; assembly: GCA_030179655.1. Classification (NCBI taxonomy): domain Eukaryota; kingdom Metazoa; phylum Arthropoda; class Insecta; order Diptera; family Drosophilidae; genus Scaptomyza; species Scaptomyza flava. The sequence goes on from JARNME010000404.1 coordinate 62,793,608, forward strand.
ACGGATTTATACGAGTTGGTGGCAGATTGAATCAAGCCCCACTCCCTTACAATGCAAGGCACCAGATTCTGCTGCCCTACAATGATCCACTAGTAAAAATGCTGTTGAAAGATCTGGTGTGTATTACAACTGTCGTCGAATGCAGACGTGTTTTCTCATCGTGGTCCGGTTAATTAATTCCCAAACGCAAAAGTGCAGTGATATAGAAGCTTATAAAATATATATTTTATGCGAAAAGACGCTAAGTGCAATGTATCTGCACAAATTGTTAATCTGCAATTCAAACAAAACAATTGACTTTTAACAAATAATAACATATAAAACAAAAGGCACTAACAAATTCTTCACCTCGCTTAAGACAATGAGTCAACGCGAGAATTGTGGCCAGCGACAACGCGAGCAAGACGAGCGTCGTCGGCTGAACAACGCTTACTTTTCCGTAGTTTCAGAGCAGCCCGAGCGGTCAATTACCCCCAACCCGCAAATCGAACTCTCTTACACAGCGCGTGCCAGAGAACGTTCTTGCTCACCGTCTCCGTCCCTGTTATCTATCGAGTCAACGCAATCCGACCGCGCGCGGTCGGCAACACCCAATCCGACAAATGAAGTAGTGCACACAGCACGCGACCGAAAGTTTTCGTGCTCCCCGTCTCTCTTAGCAACGACTGCAAGTGCCGCGGCGTCTCTAGGTACCGCAACAGCGACTACAACCACAACTGCACCGATACCTACTTCCCGTTCAACAAGCACAACGACTGCTGCGCCGTCAGCAAATCAAACTGCAAACAGCAAAAATGTTAAGCCGGCTACGCAGACTGGTATGGATCGCTACATTTATATCAAAAGAAAGCTAAGTCCGCAAAATTCTACGAATAAACCAAAAATGACCCGTAGCAATTTAAATATACCCTCGAATGATACTACATACAATAGCAATAGATTTCACATCTTGGCAGAAAACACAGATGATCTGCCTTCTGAAGCCGTTGGGGTTGTCACGAAAAAGCCGAAGCCACCCCCAATATATATACGCGAGAAAAGCTCCAGTGCTTTTGTTAACAAAGTTATCGAGCTCATAAGCAAAGATAGTTTCTACATAGCCCCTCTCGTACAGGGTAAAATTCAAGAAATTAAAGTCCAGACAAAGTCGGAAGATAATTACAGAGTTCTCATAAAGTATCTAAACGAAAAAAAAAAAGAATTATTATACGTATCAATTAAAAAGCTGCAAGGGCCTGCAGGTCGTAATAAAAGGCATAGAACCTGATGTAACACCAGAAGAAATAAAACAGGCGCTGCAGGAAAAAGGATTTCGAGCAAAAACCGTCATAAACATCTTAAACAGGAATAGGATGCCGCAACCACTTTTTAAAATAGAACTTGAACCAGAAACGAAGATGCTTAAAAAAAACGAGGTGCACTCAATATACAAACTTCAGCATTTACTTCACCGAAGAATCACCGCAGAAGAACCGCACAAACGAAACGGTCCGGTACAATGTATGAACTGCCAGTACGGCCATACAAAAGCCTACTGTACACTGCGCTCGGTATGCGTATACTGTGGGGAACTGCACAGCTCCGCAAGTTGCCCAGTAAGCAAAGAAGACTCTAGCAAAAAATTCTGCAACAACTGCGAAGGCAAGCATACAGCCAACTACAGAGGCTGCCAAGTCTACAAGGAACTCAAAAATCGTATCCATCAGCGCTGTACCACTGCACACTCGCAACACGCACCGACTACCTTCACTCCATCGAAACACAACCCAGACGTCTTCTTTTCATCTGCAGCCAGATCCTCACTTGGCCCCGAGTTCTCAACCAATAACGCAACTTATGCAAGCGCCCTAAGATCCGGACTGGCTCTTCCTGCCTCAAACACACCGTACTTACAACCAAAACAAGTGAGCACAAACGCTGCACAGGAGCAGCAACAAAGTAACCTCGAAGCACTCGTATGTACCCTGCAGCAGAGCATGAACGAGTTTATGTCATTCATGAAAACAACTATGCAGGAACTAATGCGTAATCAAAATCTCTTGTTACAAATGCTTGTATCACAACAGTCAAAATAATCAAGGGCTGAGATACGAATATCTACGTGGAACGCTAATGGCGTCTCACAGCATAAACTTGAATTAGCTCAATTCCTACTCGATAAGCACATCGACGTAATGCTACTTTCCGAAACACACCTTACAAACAAATATAACTTTAACATAAGTGGATACTTATTCTATGGTACAAATCATCCCGATGGTAAAGCACACGGTGGAACTGGTATTTTGATCAGAAGCCGCCTCAAGCACCACTACTATAAAGAGTTTGCTGAAAACTTTCTACAGGCCACATCTCTAAAAATACATTTAAACAGTGGGAACCAACTTACTCTTGCCGCTGTATACTGCCCTCCGCGTTATACCATATCTGAAGACCAATTTATGGAATTTTTTAACTCACTAGGAGAATGCTTTATAGCGGCAGGAGACTACAATGCCAAGCACACACACTGGGGATCTCGTCTAGTGAATCCAAAAGGAAAGCAGCTCTACAATGCAATTATAAAAGCTAACAACAAGCTCGACTACGTTTCTCCTGGCAGACCAACATACTGGCCGACAGATCCCAAAAAACTACGCGATTTGATTGACTTTGCAGTTACCAAAAACATTTCGCGTAGACTGATAAGTGCAGAGTGCCTTTCGGATCTATCATCCGATCACTCCCCAGTCCTAATAAATCTGCAACGACACCCTGAATACATAAATCGACCCAGTAAGTTAACTTCACATAAAACTAACTGGCTCAGATACAAAAAATATATAAGCTCACACATTGAGCTTAAGCCACGTCTCGTTGATGTAACTGACATTGACAGTTTTGTTAACACTCTGGAGACTGTCTTCGTCGCCGCAGCTCGCGCCGCTACGCCTCAAATACCAAAAACAGTACACAACCAAAGGACAACAAATCTACAAATTGAACAGCTCGTTCTTGAAAAGCGGCGCTTACGACGTGATTGGCAATCGAACAGATCGCCATCGGCAAAGCAAAAACAAAAAGACGCCACACGTAAACTCACCAAAGCGTTAAAAATCGAGGACGAGCGCGCTCAACGCCGTTACATCGAGCAATTATCAACCACCAGTACGAAAAACTCATTGTGGAGAGCTCACCCAACTCTAAGCTCACCAACAGAAACAGTAATGCCTATAAGAAACTTCGCAGGCGGCTGGGCTCGCAGCGATGAAGAAAGAGCTAACACATTTGCTACTCATCTCCAAAAAGTGTTCCAACCTAACCCTGCAACAAATACGTTTGCACTACCGACTTCTTCAAACGGCTCTCAGCTTCAAGATGATCCAATCAAGTTTCGCGCGAATGAAATCGTTAGAATCATTAAAGAGCAACTGAACCCAAAAAAATCTCCAGGAGGTGACCAAATAACCCCAAAGATGATTATTGAGCTTCCTTACTGTGCAATCTGCATAATTGCCCAGCTCTTCAATACTATCACCAAACTTGGCCACTATCCAGACAGATGGAAAAAGTCAATTATCATTATGATACCAAAGCCTGGAAAAGATCACACAGTTCCCACGTCGTATAGACCTATAAGCTTATTACCGTGTCTATCAAAACTTTTTGAAAAATGTTTGCTGTCCCGGATAAATCCATTCCTGAATCTTCATAAAATAATCCCGTCACACCAATTTGGCTTTCGTGAAAAGCACGGAACAATTGAGCAGGTTAACAGAATAACATCAGAGATACGAAGCGCGTTCGAAAATAGAGAATACTGCACTGCAATATTTTTGGATGCTTCTCAGGCATTCGACAAAGTTTGGTTGGAAGGTCTAATGCATAAGATCAAAGCAATGCTCCCAAACAACACACATAAGCTGCTTAAGTCGTACCTATACGACAGGGAGTTCGCAGTAAGATGTAACACTGCAATGTCTGACGAACACAGTATCGAAGCTGGTGTTCCACAGGGCAGCGTACTGGGACCAACACTGTACGTGCTTTTCACAGCAGACATCCCAATAAGCAGCCGATTGACAACATCTACCTTTGCTGATGATACAGCTATTCTCAGCCGCTCCAGATGCCCAATACAAGCAACAGCGCAACTAGCCCTACATCTGGTCAACGTGGAAAAATGGTTATCAGATTGGCGAATTAAGGTAAACGAACAAAAATGTAAGCAAGTAACTTTCACCCTTAACAGGCAAGATTGTCCACCGCTCACGTTAAACAACACCACACTTCCAAAAGCAAACGATGTAACGTATCTGGGCGTACACTTAGACAGAAGACTTACATGGCGGCGACACATTGAAGCTAAAAGAACACATCTCAAACTGAAAGCCAATAGCCTCCACTGGCTCATCAATGCTCGTTCTTCCATTAGTTTGGACTACAAGGTCCTGCTTTACAACTCTGTTCTAAAACCAATCTGGACCTATGGTTCCCAGTTATGGGGGAACGCTAGCAACAGCAGCATTGACATTGTCCAGAGAGCCCAGTCAAAAATATTGAGAACCATTACCGGGGCACCGTGGTATGTTCGAAACGAAAACATTCATAAAGACTTAAACATCTCAACAGTCAAGGAGGAAATAGAGGAACAAAAAGTAAAATATCTTATCAAGCTCTCATCGCACACAAATCATCTCGCGAGAGGTCTCACAAGGCTGCGCAGCCGATCCCGTCTTCGTCGTAACGACTTACCAACCCAGCGATGATTTTTTTAGGGACGCGCACTCAGAATACAGTCAAAAACAAAAATGAACTGTTAGCTAAGATTTATTTATAAGATTTGTATACTTAATGCTCGTTTTCTAATTCACTAGAAAAGATTCAATAAATAGGACCAGCAATTTAAAAAAAAAAAAAAAAAAAAGATCTGCATGAGGACAATATGCATTACGGTCCCCACTCCTTACGAGCAACCGTTAGACAAAAATATTGGATCCTCAACGACAAAACAATGTCAGGGAATATCATTCATTCAAGGCATGGCCCAAGTTAATGAACCAAATTATGGGTAATTTGCCAGCCGATCGAGTAACACCATCACGCCCATTTCTTACAACAGACGTAGACTACTGCGGACCAATATGGATTCATCATAAGCTTCGAGGAAAGCGACCAGACAAAGCATACATAGCTGTTTTCTGTTGCTTCGCCACCAAGGCAGTAGACCTTGAGCTGGTTAGTGATCTAACAACAGACGCCTTTTTGGGACCCTTACGACGCTTCTCAAGCCGTCGAGGCAAGTGTCAAACATTTCATTGTGACAATGCAACTAACTTCGTTGGAGCAAACAACCAGCTGAAGGAACTGGAAGGATCAATATTTGGCGAAAAGAGCCAAGCCGAGATCATCAATCAGTGCACGCGCGCCATCGTTTGGAGGGCTATGGGAGGCTGCGGTCAAGTCTGCAAAAAGACTTTTGGTCACCACAACCAATACCGCATTTCTAACATTTGAAGAATTAAATACGGTGATTATCGAAATTGAAGCAATCCTCAATTCTCGCCCAATCACACCCATGTCAAATGATCCAACGGACACAACCGCCCTCACTCCAGCACACTTTTTGATTGGGAAACGTTGACTGCTCCCCCTGATGTAAACACGGACCGCAATGAAAAATCCTTGGTAAAGCGCTGGGAGCTAATATCCAGACTAAAGCAAGGATTCTGGAAGCAATGGTCGGAAGAATACTTGCAAGAACTGCAAGCCAGGCACAAGTGGAAATCCGTCAACTCCAACATCAAGGAAGGCATGCTGGTGCTAGTCAAAGAAGACAACATACCTGTGATGAGTTGGCCTATGGGACGCATTGTCAAAACATACCCAGGACAAGACAATTATGTCAGGGTGGTTGACGTTAAAACTGCCTCAGGCACCTACAAGCGCCCTATAAACAGACTTGCGCCACTATTTCCAGTAGACATGGCCAAAAAACGAACTATTAACGAAACAGAGGACACAGAAAACCATGATGCGCCACCCGTAAAGCGAAAACGCCTTATGTCGCTAACAATCACATCATCCATTCTAATTCTTCTTCTCATGTTGCCCTTGGTGCTGACACAGTTGGTGTCCGTGGAAAGGTTCGACACAAAGCCTGGAATATTTTATGAAAAAATTGAAACAACAAAGAGAGCAATTTCCGACTGGACCATAATTATATATTATGAATTGGAACCTTACTGGCGCGATATGAAGACATTCGATTCGGGAATAAAGGACTTCAAATACATATGTCTAGAACTAAATAATGTGCACACATGTGGTTCCATATCACAGCATTTTCGGCACCTATTCGACGAATTACAAATAGCAAACGCACCCTTGCAACACACACGAAAACGCCGATCACCATTTGATGCAGTTGGCAACATTGCAAACAGTCTATTTGGAGTTTTAGACTCTGACTACGCCAATAAAATGACCAAAGTCATAGAGGAGGTTAAAACCAACGAAGCATTTCTACTGCACTTACTGAAAAATCAAACATCAATACTTGATTCAACTATCAACGTTGTCAAGAAGACCAGATCTACATCGGACAAATGGATAAAACTACTTGAACAACAAGTGGCTATCCTTAGCCAAAGCAGAGGAAGGTACACAGGTGCACATCTTACCGAGAATTACCTGGCACTGCCAACTCAACTAACACTTCTGGCAGCCACTCTTCAGCGCATGCAATCAGAAATAGTGGACGTTCTGACAGGAATTCGCCACCATACAATCAGCCCAACGTTGATTTCTCCTAATCAACTAAAGGATCTATTGGATCAAATACGGGATCATTTGCCACCATATCAAACGTTGCCTGTGACATCATCCAACGTAATTCAACTATACAGAATAATGCGAGCAGAAGGAACAGCTACCGACACTCAGGTAATATTCAGAGTAATATTACCGCTAGTATCAACATCAAAATTAGAGCTGTTTAATATCGTGCCCATTCCGGTGTGGGACTCAACAAATTGGAGATTGTTTGAGCTTAAAGCACTTATAATAGCAGTTAACAACCACAGGGATCAATTCATGGGATTGACTCAAGATGATTTACGACGCTGCCTCACACTACCAAATGAAGAATACATATGTTTTGACCACCAAGCTGTGTTCAATGTAAACAATCGTTGTGAGTTTCAGTTCTTTAACAACAAGACACCAACAGTGTGTCAAACAACTCACAGAATCACCAAGATGGTTTGGGAAAAGACACACCAACCTAACAGTTGGATCTTTGCAACACATTCTGCAATGGAACTGCAACGGGACACCATCCACAATACAGCTAGAAGACACCGGAATACTCTCATTATCATCTGGTTGTACTGCACGCAACTTGGAGATTAGCATCAGTACGTTTGGCACTATCATAAGTCAAGTGAGGCCAAGTTACGCACACTTTGGCAAATTAATCAAGCCAAACATCACCCATGTACCTGTGACAAATATTAACATCTCAGACAACAAGGTTCAAGAAGACAAGGATCTGCACGAATTACAGCAGAAGTTGGCAACACTGAACAATCTAGAATTGGCTTATCAATCAAGTTCAGTCCTACATAATCATATAGCATCGTATGCTGCCTTAGCTATCTCCATCATATTGCTATGTGCCTATGCAATGCGAAAGAAACGCCTATGGACTGTGCAACCAACGGTTCCCAGGAATGAAGTCATCAATACACCTGATCCAACAGCATCACCAAGACGATTCACAATAGACCAAGATGATGGTTGAATACCTGTTCAACGGCCGGGAGAATGTTTAGGCGTATATACATTTAAGTCACAACCCACATAAATGACACAGAATAATAAGTACAATTTAACTATGTCAAATACTGACCTATATTTTTATATATACATTTAAGTTACAGCACACACAATATATGACAGACAATTATAATTTAACGAGGTCAATTAAATGCAACACCATACGTATTATTGTCTTAACTAAAAAAAACTGCTGATCACAGCGAAGCCGACACATATAACTAGTTACCAAAACAGCGGTCAGCCAACGCGGCAATTGCTGCGTTCACAATAACCCAATTTGCATTGATATTACACTTATGCAAACTAAGCTATTTTTTCCTATAAATATTGTTACTGTCATGAATAAAGAATCAGTTCTTTACTTTGTACCAACAAATCAATTATTTTACTCATCATCAAGGAATTCCCCCTCCGTAGTCCACCTAGATACAAGTGCTAGTTGCGACGCCTTTTTGGCAGTCAGTTCATGTACTGAATGCTTACAAAACAAATATACACAAACAAACAAGATTGAAAAGCCAAAACCTTGACAAACTTATGTTTTTATCAAAATATTTAAATTTTTTATTTAAATTTAAGCTTGTTACAAAAAAAACATATAATATACTAAATTTGAAAAAAAAAAATGTATCAGCTAATTGCCCCTTTTGAATATTATTATTTGATGTTTTTATGCCGGGCCGGGCCACGGCCGGGCCGGGCCGGGCCTCTTTCTTGAGGCCCGTGCCCATCTCTACTCAGGTGATAAAATACTGTTAACAGTCAGCCCAGCTTTCGTCTATTCCTGATGGGGTTCCAGAAGTCCTACCTAAGTTATGGCTGGAATCTGCCTTAGAGCCATTTAGTCGCCCCTTACGACAAGCTATGGCATGTTGAAGTGGGTATTCTGTGAAACCGCCCACCACACGGTGTTGTATTTGTTTGTTTTTGTTTTTGTTTTTCATTTATTGCTTATCTTATATATGTACAGTGACTTATTATTAGGTCATATAAGCGAAACATAACATTGGCGGTTCGGATGTTAAGCAATGCGTCACCAAGGCCTATGTTCCACCTAATCCACTTGTTCTTTTCGCTCGCGCTTAGCCTTACGCAGATTGGGCATGACTGCCGCCGCACACATGCTAGACGCATCCCAATTGACCTCGAAGCTACAGCCGAAAGCCTTCTCCAGTTCATCTCGAAGCCCGGTAAAGCGTCCACAGTGAAACAAGACGTGTTCGGCGTACTCTATGAATCAATCACCACAAAGGGTACAGAAAGTGGCACCCTCATGCCCAAATCGGTGCAAGTACTTCTAAGCCATGAGCACAATACGGCAGGAACTTAGGAGTGAAGAGAAACTCTTGCGCGAAATGAGCTGGGCGCAGTCCCCAGGACTCAGACAAGCCAAGTGTCTTCTTGGAACTTACAATCTGAAAAGATTCAAGCAGATTATAAACATGGGAAAGAATAGACTCAGGATAATCACCGGTCTTTTGACAGGACACTGCAGACTAAGGGGTCACCTAGCCAAGCTAGGAATCGCTAGTAATGATACATGCAGATTCTGCGATATGGAAATGGAATCCTCCTTGCATATCATAGCAGAATGTGTAGCCTTAGTGGGGAAGAGAAGCAGGTTTCTAGGAAAACATGTTATTCAGCTCACTGACCTGAAGACCATCGATCCAGTAAATATACTTGCCTTCGTACAAGGACTGGGTCTGAGGGAAGAGCTTTAAGCCAAGAAGGGGGCACAATAGATCTTTTAGGTCGCAGTGCACTTCACCCCAATTATAATAATAATAATAAGCCATGAGCACTTAGGAGTAAGGTGGTGTAGTAGTTTAGCTGCCCATGTAACCTGTTTTGCCACGCTGAAATGCTCGGGATGAGGCTATGTGTTCAACGCCCTTTGCTAGACGCATCCCATTGCCTCTGCCAGTTTTCCAAGGTGGGCGTTTTGGCCGCTGTGCACACTACATGCTTCTGAGAACCGATAGTTCCTTGCCATGAGTTCCTCCGTTGATATTAAAGATTTCCCTAGCCAGCTCGGCTATCGGAGCTATTTCAGCTAGGACCAGACGTGCGCCATCCGAAATGGTTCTAAAGCCGCTACAAACTCTGATCGCTGCAAGACGGTGAGTAGCTCTCAGTCTACGGGTGTAGCTCTCAAAGCGGCAAGCTGGTTGCCATATCGGCGCCGCATACAGCATCGGCGCTCTTTTAACGCTGGATAAGAGGAGTTTCTTGAATTGCTTCGGACCTTTCGTATTTGGCATGATTCGCAAGATCCCACGATTTTCTAAGGCGGCCTTTGTGCTAGCGTACTCCAAGTGCTCTTTGAAGCATAGCCTGGTATCCAGCATCACGCCTAATCGCCCTCTTTGACCTGACTGCAGTGTTAGCCACGATGATGTTGGCTGTCTCCACCGCTTTTCAGCTTCTAATGAGCACTGCCTCTGTTATATCGGGTGCTATCTGCAGTCCTACTGAAGAGAGCCACTGTTTGGCTTTCGCGATGGCTAGGTTGCACTTTTCCTCCACTGCCTTGAGATCCTTGTCGACGACCACTATTGATAAATCGTCAGCAAAGTCCACCAGCTGAACATCGTCGGGCATTGATAGACGAAAATTGCCGTCATACATGATGTTCCACAGTAGAGGCCCCAGAGCCGAACCTTGTGGGACGCCTCCAGAAACTTCGTGCTCCTCCATCACCTCGAAGGTATCATATCTTAGGATTCTATCCTTGAAGCTATGCTCAGTAGGCACTCCGGCACGTTAAGAGCCTCAAGAGCCTCCACTATGCAGCCCCATTTAGCCGTATTGATGGAATTTTTGACGTCTAACGTTGTCACTAGACAGTACTTCTTGGCACCGCCTTTCCATTTACATCCGGCTATCGCTCCCGAAGCTATCTCGACTACCTTGCCGATCGCATCCAGCGTAGATCGCACTTTGCGAAAGCCACACACCCAACAGCATATCTGCCTCAACTCGACTAAAAATGGAGAGGACCTCCCAACTCCTTCAACATACATTCTTAAGAGGGATGCCTTCTGTTTCAGCCTAAAGCCCGGGTCCCACTATCGGCGCAAGGTACCAATTTTTGGCTTATTTCATGTACTGATAATGTGACGGAGGGCATTATATATTATGAAATGCGACAATCATGGCCGATATTGTGCCAAAAAAAATTAAAAATCAACACCATTATCTCAATACTTTCAGCAAATTTTTATAGATGAGTTCGAAAGTCTTTGAACAATCGATCTTCGATTTATCGATCTTAAACCAACATCTTTACTGCTTGCAAACATCTGTATATATAACATATGTTCGGTAAGTTGCATAAAATATAATTAAAGTGCATTATTATATGAAGTAATTAATTAATTATTTATAGAAATGTGTTCAGACGACGAGGTTTTTGAAGTTATTATGAATAGTGTGATTGATGAAACCATTTCTTCCACACCCTGCAAGACAAAAAACCGAAAAAAACACTAATAGCGTCATCGTGAAGAAATGAAAGCACAACAAATTTGATACAGGCCATTTAAATTCACAATTGTCATTGGGACTATTCCTGCCCAGAATATAAAGATTGCGCTAAAAAAGATAAAGTTTGGAATGACATCGCAAAGACATTTCCAACCCAAGCAGTTGAAGGCTGCAAAGCGAAATGGGCGAATATAAAAACGGCATTTTCAAATGTTAAGAAAAAAATGATAGCTAAATCAGTCCAATCGGCCGGTAAAGCTTTGCCACATTGGCCGTTTTGGTCAGCTATGCAATTCTTCTGTTTGAATGATCGCTACAAGAGTAGTTCGTCCATCTCAACAATAGATGTAGATGCATATGTAGCGCTACTACCAACAGCTGCCCGAGGTGAAACAAAATCCAAATCATCTGCATCTGATGAATCAGTGACAACAGATGCAATGGAGAGCGCTCTGCAGTTTTTAAATAAAGAAGAAAACCATTGGAATCGAGTGAGCATGTATCTTGCACTGCAAATGAGTGAATTATCAAAAAAAAATAAAAAAGCAGGATATAAACTTCACGCGGCATTAATTCAAGTAGCTATGAATGCTGTGTTGCAATAAGATGAGGAAAATTTATCATAATATGATCATTTATAAGTACAAACAAATAAAATTAATTTAATGATTATAAAAAGTGTTTATATTCTGTTAAGTGTCTGTTTTTGTTATATAAATTTATACTGCCATGGCCATTCGCCGTCTGATGACATGAAATAGTTTTCAAATTCTTCACGGATAGTTTTTGCTACATTTCTTATGTAGGAAGTTGATATATTCTCTGTGGTACTTTCAAAGGTAGGTATGGAAACATTTAGGCGTACACCTTCAATAATATTTCCATCCTCAGTGCACCGATCTACGAATCGTGTAGCATAATTTGCATTTTTGGTCATTAAAAACTTGTGTAATGCGCAACATGCTAACGTCACTCTCGTTGTTCTATTTGGAATCAGCTTTATTGGTCGTGAAAATATTTCGATGCGCTTCATCATGATTCCAAATACGTTCTCGACTATTCTCCTAGCCCTTGATAACCATAGTTAACAAGTAAGAAGAAATTTTCAGAAAAGTTCTATCATTATCCATTCTTTCAACCTTCATTTTTAGATTTTCCAAATTCGATATTTTATTGTTATCGATATTATGTGTAAATCGGAAACCAGAATAGTTATCGATAATTTGAAGCAAACTTGTTCTGCTCATGGTATAGGAGAACTTAAATACAAAATCAGAAGTCTCTAGCTCTTGTAGTCTCTGAGATCCACGCGTTCATACAGACAGACAGACGGACAGACAGACGGACAGACGGACATGGCTATATCGTCTCGGCAGTTGATGCTGATCAAGAATATATATACTTTATAGGGTCGGAGATGCTTCCTTCTGCCTGTTACATACTTTTGCACAAAACCATTATACCCTTATTTACCCATTTTATGGGTTAAGGGTATAAAAATACGTTTACTACCAGATAAAGAGCGACCAGGATACGGCTTCAACAAATAATTTTCCATTTTAAATGCATCGTCCGCCACTAAAACAAAAGGTACATTCATTTCACGACCTAATATATGACGACGAGGTGGTAAATTTAGAGAATCCGTATCGAGGGCATGCTGCAGAGAGCATTTACTGAAAACACCACCATCTGAAATACGCACGTTGCAGCCGACGTCAATATACAAATACTTATAGCTGGCATCAACAACTGCCATAAGCACTATGCTGTGAGTTCCTTTGTAGTTGTAAAACGTACTTCCTGATTTTGCTGGTGCGATCATGACCACATGCTTTCCGTCAACTGCTCCTATGCAGTTAGGAAAGTTCCATAATAAATCGAATTTCAAAGCAACTTCAGCCCATTCTTCTTTTGTTGAAGGTATCTAAACAAAGGTAAATATGAAAAATATACATATAGATTTGGTAAAGCATGTGTTCCTACCTTCAGGTAAGTATTTTTAAGTTGACTATAAATCGCATCATAAATTTCAGGAACAATATTTGAGATAGTGTTCGGGGCAATACGGAAAAAAGCTGAAAGACTTTTGTAGCTATCGCCCGTGGCCAAAAAGCGGAGAGTGCAGGCCAAACGATGACTGGCTGGAATAGCTTGACGGAAACATGTATCTCTTTTTTTAATCAGTGGGGAAATTAGCTGCAGTAACTCATTAAAATTGTTTTCGTCTTCGACTTCTCGAAATGCACGTAAAGTCGTTTCATATGCACCCTTACTATTTCTTCTTTCCAGCCAATTTCTCACCCAGATACTTTAAGATATCTTTTACGTTTTTTATTTTCCTTTTTTATCTTTAATGTTGCAATGATAAAAAGAGCAACCGCAACTTTTTATTTCTTCATATTATTTATATTTTAAAATAAATAAGAAATTTTAAAATAAGCGATGTAACGGTGTCTATATCGGGACAACCAAGAGAGCGTTTGGAGCGAGACTCAACGAACACCGGGGGGAAGCGAAAAAGGGAAAAATGACCACAGCTCTTGCACAGCACACAACAACAACAGGTCACACAGCTGACTTCGAAAACGCTAAACTGTTGGACATTGAACGGAGAGAGAGAACGAGACTGACGTTAGAAAGCTTACGAATACAACAAAGCAGCATGAAAGCTGTGAACCACAAAGAAGACTTAGAACAGACAAACAACATTTATTCGACAGTAATAACAGATGACTGCAGCAGCAAACATGCAAAACGGACAAAAACGACCAACGTCGCACAGTGGGGCCTTTTCTCGGATAGCTTATCAAAAATCATTTTTTTCATGAACGCGTTTGGCAAAAGTGAAATATGTAATCGATAGAGAATACTTCAAAGATTATGGATCCAAAAGATTTTTTAAATCGGTTAATAATTATGGGTGGTAGAGCTCCTCAAAGTTGAGAAATTTTACGTGAGTACGAAAAAATGACAATTTTTACAGAAATTTACCACTTTCGAACTGAATATTGGGCGACGTACACAACCGATCTTCGATCTTTTTTATTTATCTGAAAAGTATGTTCAATCTCAGTGTTTTTCTGTATACAGTTTAAATATAGCTGAAATACTTATTAAATTAGAATCGTTTAAAAAATACACTAAATTTTGGCATTTTTTGAACTTTCGTGGACTATAACACAAAAGTATCTCTCAGAGTCACGGTGGGACCACATGCATTTGAAAGCTATAATATATACCTTTCATATGTATATAGTCACAATCTGCGAAAATTTTGGAAACGCGAGCCAAAAAACTAGGGATACCTCGAGTTAAAAACACGCGGCAGGTATACGGAAGAAGAAGAGCGCATACAAATTTGGCTGTAGCGTGTGTGCTGTTTATTGACAACATTTCTAAATGTTGTATTATAAGTACTACCTGTCTATATATATCCCTTCTAATCCTTTTTTCTTTCCTATCCTTTCTAATTACCTGAATGGAAAAGGTCTGAGGAGGCAGGTAAATATAATTGTAGTTGATGGAAAGTTGCGGTACTACAGGTTATTATACCCTTAACCCATAAAATGGGTAAATAAGGGTATAATGGTTTTGTGCAAAAGTATGTAATTGGCAGAAGGAAGCATCTCCAACCCTATAAAGTATATATATTCTTGATCAGCATCAACAGCCGAGACGAAGTAGCCATGTCCGTCTGTCCGTCTGTCTGTCCGTCTGTCCGTCGGTATGAACGCGTGGATCTCAGAGACTACAAGAGCTAGAGACTTCTGATTTTGTATTTAAGTTCTCCTATACCATGAGCAGAACAAGTTTGCTTCAAATTATCGATAACTATTCTGGTTTCCATTATACACATAATATCGATAACAATAAAATATCGAATTTGGAAAATCTAAAAATGAGGGTTGAAGTAATGGATAACGATAAAACTTTTCTGAAAATTTCGTCGAAATCGGTTGAGAAACACCGGAGATATTGAACTTAATCGATGGAAGCTAAGCCAGTATACCAAAGTCTTATATAAATTAAATATATTAATTGCAACTGGGTTCAGGGTATCTTCTAGTCGGGCTCTCCCGACTAGAGCCTTCTTACTTGTTTTTTTTTTAATTTCTGTATTTCCCCGTTTACCTATTTTTAATGTATATCAATACCTTAGGTGTATATATTGTTTTTATACTCGATACCTAAGGTAAAGAGTATATTGGTTTTGTGCAATGTCCGTCATGGTGTCTGTCCGTCTTTCCGTCTGTTGCATCAAAAATTTTGGAGCCACGCCCCCCCATTCCGCCCCCAGACCTACCGCATTTTAAAGTCAAAAAGCCTATATCTCCCACAGTTTTTGAGCTAGAGCCACCAAATTTGGTGCCAATTTAGCTGATGATGACCCCCCAAAAACTGCACCAAAAGTTTGGATGCCACGCCCACCAATACCGCCCTAGCCGCCCCCAGATGCCCCAACGCTTCGTCAAAAACGGGAATGCGTGTATCTTCCATAGTAGTGGAGCTAGAGCCACCAAATTTGGTAGTAAGATAGCTGGCAACGACCCCCAACAATCTGCAAAATTTGAATGCCACGCCCAACCATACCGCCCCCAGCCCCCCTTTCCCCACTATTACAAACTTTGAGCTAGAGTCACCAAATTTGTTATGAAGATAGCAATTGACATTCCACAAAGATCTGCATCAAAAATTTTGATGCAATTCCACCCATACCGCCCCCAGCCCCCCTTTCACCACTTTATACAAACTTCGAGCTAGAGTCACCAAATTTGGTATGAAGATAGCAATTGACATCCCACATGGATGGATCAAAATTTTTAATACTGGTATCGAGTATGCCACAGTCGGTTGCGTCCGACTGCAACGTTTCCACTTGTTTACCTAGCTTATTGGAAAATGGTTATTCCAATTTTGCTTGCTCACCTAGCTAACTCAAAAATATGGTATAAAGTGCAAAATATGTCACTTGATGGCAACAGTTATTTCATAACTTCATAAGAGGAAACACTTGTTGTTTATTGCTGCAAACAAAAAGAAATTTTCAGATTGAATAGTATTTTTCAATATAATTCACGAAATTTTGATAAATAAGCGCAATAATGGATTTAACAAATTCAAAGATTTTTGAACTTTTTCGTGCTTCTGAAAATATTAACGATTTTCAAGTGGCATTGCTTAAAGAGATTGGCGTACTCGAAAACGCTAGTTGTGCGCTTCAGACACAAATTAAATTCATTCACGCTAACTTGAAGCGAAAATGGAACTTGGTCCATAGAACCATGTCGGCTTTCATAAAAAAGCATGAAAATTGGTTGGAGGAATGTACAACATTCGGATATTCAGAACAGGAAGAAGTTTACCCATCGACTAGCCAAAGAAGAGGAAGGCCGCAAAAAAGTATGTGTTACAAGGAAACGTAAGCTTGAGGATGCTACGGATAGCTTAACAGCTGAACATCTGTCGGAAGAACTTTCATCCAAGTATATGAAGAAACAAGAGAGGACAAGAGCGACAATTATGAAAGCTGTGCAGGTCGCCAGTCCTTTACGGCTGTATAGGATTAAGGAATGTATTCCCACACTCAGTCGGAATTAAGTACACTCACGAAGAAGCGTTTTCCCTATTTATGGACTTGGGACTGACTAAGGAGAAATATGATATTTACGCAGCTCCTTAAAAAAACATAACGTCAAAGTTCTTCCCGGATATAAAAAAATTGTATTTGCCAAAAAGGAAGCAGTGCCACCTAATACAATAATAACAGAGACATCTGTAGAAGTAAATCTCCAGGATTTAATGGATCACACTGCTAGGCGTATAGTTGAAAGTTTGCCTGATGGAGAGGTCGAGCTTCTTCCTGAAAATCTGACTCTACTCAATAAGTGGGGATGTGATGGATCGTCTGGACAAAGGATATACAAACAAATTATACAGACAGATGACGAAACTATTCTGATGAAAATATGTTTATGGCTTCTGTAGTTCCCTTAGGAGTGAAACTTCTGAACATTGGAAAAATCGCCGACCATCATCGATTCATTATTGTCACCCTATTTTCTTCAAATATGCGAAGGAGTGGTCTGAATTAATTAATCACTGTAACCGACATACAAAATCAAATTAGCCAACTGAAGCCTACTGTTTTTCAAACCAAGAGTGGAAAAACAATCACGGTGAAGTTTGATTTCTTCCTGACAATGATTGATGGAAAAGTCTTAAATGAAATTACAAACACCTCCTCAACATTGAGGGTCCCATTTGTAAAAAAACTCAAAAAGACTTTCACAGTTTAGACGACTCAACGGGTGAGGAGAACTGCTACGAATATGGAATTTCTCCGTTGCATTGCAGAATAAAGTGTATGGAATTTATTCTGAAGCTCGCGTACACACTTCCTCGGCCAGGAGAAACAAAAACGGATAATACGCCTCGTGAGGATATACAGAGAAGAAAGGAAGTTATACAAGCTGAGTTCTCTCGGAAGCTAGAATAAAAGTTGACTGTCCAAAGCACGGATACGGGAATACGAATGATGGAAATACTTCGAGGAGATTTTTGAAAATGATCAAATAACAACTTTGATAACAGGTGTTCATAATGAAATCATTAAAAGGTTTGCTGTTATCCTAAATGTTATAAACTGCAAAGAAATGATAGATGGTGCAAAATTTGGCGAATACGCATCAAAAACAGCTCAACTTTTGACTGGATTGTATCCTCAGAAAAAACTAACCCCCACGGTACATAGGATTTTGGCTCATGGAAAGGACTTAATAGAATATCAGTGCTTACATATGGAGAGCTGTCCGAAGAAGCACAGGAATGTAAAAACAAGGACTACAAGAGGTTCAGATACACTAATACGTGCAAAATTTCTCGGGTGCGACAAAATGGAGACCTTTTCAACATGCTGGCAGCCTCATCGGATCCACTTCTTGCATCGCTGAGACATGTGCGATCACGAAACGATTTGGAAGATAGCAACTATAGTTCCGAAATGTTGAGTTTATTAGATGTTAACCTTACTAGCATTAATGTTGATGATTATTTGGTTGAAAATCAGCCATCGATAGCAAATATTAAAAATTAACCTCAAAAAATCACCCAAAAATAAGAATTTAAATTTTATGTATTTAAGTTAGAAAATCGAATAAAAACAACAAAAAATGTGAAATAGTCATTGAAGTTATAAAAAATTTTCAGTTATGATTAAAAACAAACGTTTTTAATTGGAATTTTACAGGTAAAATGTGCTGGAAATATTTCTTGACTTTGACCTTGAATATTTAAGCACCACGGATACCTAGCACTCTTGGCGAACATTCATTTTAAAGCTTGAAAAGTCATCTATCAATTGCTTTTTATGAAATTTTTGAAATCGCTTCATTAGTTTAGAAGATATGATTTTTGATAAGCTAAATGAGCAAAGGCCCCACTGTGCGTCGATAGAAAGTAGTGCAATTTTAAATTTATTTTTAATTTAAATGTGATGACAATGCTGTAAGGTTTTTAGTGAAAAAGATGTATGTATGTATTCATAAGTGGTTGTTTTTAATAATTGTTTTTGTATTTTAATTATAAAATCACAAAATGTTATGCAGGCTCCCTGAAGAAGGCTTAATATAAGCTGAAACGACGTAGGAGAAAATTGATGGGGAAATAAACAAAACACCATTAAAAAACAACAACGGCCTTTTATTCCGATACAAATTATCTACAGAAATTTTACTGCAAATAGCTGATTGAGCACAACCGTGTGACCGCGTTGCGCAAATTATCGTAGCAGAACATTTAACGCCGATATGCGCCGATAAAAAATGTCACAGTATGCGCCGATAATGTAACCGCTAAGAGTAGACTTAAAATTTTTTTTCCATTTTGTGCCGATGTATACTAATAAAAATTAGTTCAAATTGTGCTATTTGCGCCGATAGTGGGACCCGGGATTTATTGTGTGATGCAGTGGTGTCATCTCCACTAGAACCTCAAGCGCTGATGTGGGGCAGGTCATCATCGCTCCCGTGATTCCTACACATGCCATTCTTTGTAGCTTTTGAAGCTGCTTCTGCTCAGTGATTTGCTGTGCCTTATTCCTCCATGCAATCACTTCGTATGTGAGCATGGTCCTTACTACCATAAGGTATAGCCATCTTATTATCTTTGGCGCTGTTCCCCATGACTTCCCGGTTATGATACGACACGTATACAGCGCTCTGCTGTACTTAGCAGTCTCATTCTGAAAATGGGTGCCAAAATTTAATTCGTGTCAAAAGTGACCCCAAAGAACTTAACTCAGGGGCGCTGAAGACAACACCAACCAAAGAGCTACAGACCATACTTAATGTTGACCCCATGGACATACAGGCACGCCGAACAGCATATATTATACTGCTCAACTTCTTTGCACGATGATAAATGAAGATACATAACTAAGGGCATAGTACAATTGGAAGAGGGATCCAAGTCAAAACAGACGATTTGACCCAAAGAAACAATTTTAAATTCACGCCCACGCTCGTAGGAAAAGATGATTGGCGCACAGGAGCTGAGCTGCCACAAGAGCCTGTCTTACAAACTCCCGGAGCATTGCAGCATATTCCACGCGGAAGAGCAGTCATAAAAACGAAAACAACGCAGGACACGGTGAACATATTCGTAGATAGCCAGGCGGCAATCAAAGCCCTACAGGCCCACCACATAAGCTCTCGTAATGTTCTGGCGAGCAGGGAAACGCTAGATGCGTTTAAAATGTGTGCTTTTAAGGGATTCCAAGCCACCAGGGCTTCGAGGGCAACGAAACAGCAGACATTCTTACTAAGCAAGGTGCAACGGGACTCAACAGTGACACTGTGGAGGTCCCCATCTCCCTGCCAACGCTAAACTCCTTTATGGAGACACAGGCACGGAACGCAGCAGTTTGAAGGTGGACAAGCACTTCCAACTGCAAAATCTCAAAAACAATGTGCAAAAACTTCATCGAAAAACTAACGAAATATGTGCTTAAGCTAAAAAGGCATGACTACCGATGGCTGGTAGGTCTACTCACAGGCCACTGCCTCATCGCAGTACACGCGAAAAAGCTAGCCATAACTGAGAACGACGAATGCCGGAAATCCAAGGTTATTGGTGTCAATAAAACGCTTGATCATCTCCTTTGCAGCTACCCCGCACTGGCAGCACAAAGACTACGCTACCTACATGTTCCCCTCCTAGCTTCACTTGATAACGCCAGCAAGCGGGAACCCAATAAGCTTCTGGCATTTCCCCGAAGTACACATAACCCGCAGGACTCCACATAAATATAGTCCGTCGGGATAGCCCTTAACACCTCCAAACACCGGACTCACTAAAGACCCCTTGGCGCTCCCCTGGGAGTTTCAGCCGGTCAAAACTAACCTAACTTTTTTCATCACACTTCAAGCTAGAGACTTGAAACTTTGCAATTCTCTTTCTCTATAGAATAGTAAATTAAAGAGTCAAGATTGAGGTTCTACGATAATTGGTGGGCTGGCAAATCGATAAATTCGATACCTCAAAACCGATAAATCCACACATTTTGCACATCCTTACAGCCAGAACTAGCAAATTTGGTAAGAAGATAGCTACTAGCAACCCCTAAAAAAATGCATCAAACATTTTGGAGCCACGCCCGCCCGTTCCGCTCACCTCCGCATTTTTAAGTCAAAAAAGCTTTTATCACAGACGTCCCCATCCTCCCAAATGCCAAACGCCCAAAAATCCCCAAAAATCTGCATCAGCTTTTTGGAGCCACACCCAACTTTTTCGCCCCCCTTTCCATACCTTTTCAATTTTCGAGCAAGATTCACCAAATTTGATTTGAAGATAGCAATTGAAATACCACATGGCACTGCATCAAAAATTTGGATGCCAAGCCCATCCATACCGCCCCCAGCCCCCCTTTCGACACCTTTTACAAACTTCGAGCTAGAGTCACCAAATTTTGAAGGACAACAGCTGGTGGCATCCCCATCTGCATCGCAGAATTTTTAAGGAAGCTTACACCTCTGCCGTATCCTTAGCCTTTTGCATTCATGCCTTTTTTACCGGTTTTAATACTGGTTACGACTGCACCGCAGTCGGTTGCGTCCCACTGCAACGTTTCCACTTATTGCTATGTAAAATCATGTTGAATGAAAAAAAAATCATTTATTCAAATAGAACATGAGTAAAACATATCCAGAAACTTTAAACTGGATATATTTTGCCCAAAAAATGGCGTTATATCGGCTATTTCTTCTTGTTTGGTATAATGTCATTTCCACCACTTGAACATTTCCCGTCGGACTCTACAGCCAGCTATACAGCTGATGGATCTGGAAGATTGGACGATTGAGATTGAGCGGATTTCATGAGGAAATCCGTAATTAACAGTTTATGAACCGTGCAAAAGCGAAATCTTGTACCGCGAGTGACGTGTAAATCGGGGGATAGGTGTATGATGCATCAGAACAATATATATGATAAGCAGTTTAAAACGACTTTAGAAAATGCCAACGATGTTGGTGAAAATTTAAAAGTCGTAGTACATGCAAATCCTACTCCAGGAAATGCACATGGGGGCAGTTCGAATGCACCATTTCGCGTGAGCAAAGCGAGCGAGGCGAGCGAAGTGATCAGGTGGGAACCCCCTAGTTGAATATAATTTCTTGATATCTTGCATATTTTTAAAGATATCCCTTCTAATTGGGGGCGGTATGGGGGTCATGATTTTTATTAAAGATCTATTTGGGATGCCACCAGCTTCTTCCTCCCAAATAAGGTGACTTTATCTCAAAGACTGTAAATTGTTTGGGAAAGGGTCTGGGGGCGGTATGGGTGAGCTTGGCATCAAAATCTTTAATGCAAATGTTTGCGGAATGTCAATTGCAATGTTCTTTCCAAATTTTTTAAATCTAGCTCCAAGTTTTTAAAAGGTGGGCGAAGGGGGCTTGCGAAGTTATGGGTGAGTGTGGCATCCAAATTTACCAGCTATCTTAACACCTAAATAGGTAGCTCTAGTTGAAAGTACATATGCAAACCAGTTTTTTAATGGTGGGGGCTTAGGGCTCGAGTCGCTATAGGTGGACGTGGCATAAAAAATTTGGGGATAGTTATAAGATATCTTCCAAGCAAATTTGTTAGATCAAACTCAACAACTGTGGTAGATACACGCAATCCCAATTTTCTGATTTCAAAATTCGTGGGGGGGGGGGGGGGGGCTAGGGTCGCTGCCAGCTAGCTTCCAACCAAATTTGGTGGCTCTAGCTCCACAACTCTTGAAGATAAAGGCATTCCCGTTTTCGCCGAAGCGTTGGGGTGGATGGGGGCCGCTAGGGCAGTCTTGGTGGGCGTGGCATCCAAACTTTTGATGCAGTTTTTGGGGTGTCAATATCAACTATCTTGTCACCAAATTTGATGGCTCAGAAACTGTGGGAGATATAGGCTTACTTGACTTTAAATGCGGAGGGGCTAGGGGCGGAATGGGTGGGCATGGCTCCAAAATTTTTCATGCAGTTTTTTGGGGGCTGCTAGTAGCTATCTTCTTACCAAATTTGGTAGTTCTAGCTGTAAGGATGTGCGAAATGTGTGGATTTATCGGTTTTGAGGTATCAAATTTATCGATTTGCCAGCCCACCAATTATCGTAGAACCTCAATCTTGACTCTTTAATTTACTATTCTATAGATAAAGAGAATTGCAAAGTTTCAAGTCTCTAGCTTGAAGTGTGTGGAAAAAAGTTGCGTTCATACAGACGGGCAGACTGACAGACACCATGACGGACATTGCACAAACCCAATACACTCTTTACCTTCGGTAACAAGTATAAAAGTAAATAATAATTTAATGAACGCAAAACTAAAAAGACAAAAGCAATTAACAGAAGCGGCATATAGTAACACCCGTGGTTCAAAAGGATGCTCCGACACTAAAGGAAGCATTTGAGGCCGAACCACATGACGGGCCCAGGCCAATAACGATCGAGGAATACAAGCTTAGGACTGCTGCGAAGGAGCTACGCCCACCCATTCCGCCCCAGCCCCTCCACCTGCAGTTGCAGTCTGTTACTTCCGCCTCTTATGTTGATGTCTCTTCCGAACTGATTAAACCGACCAGTTACGAAATGAAAATCGCATTGACAAGTCAGACCCCCATTTTCTGCCATCCCCGCCGGTTATCTCATCACGAGTGCAACAAAGTGCGCCAGATATGTGATGACTTGCTAAATGCCGGCTTAATCTGTCATAGTAGCTCCCTTTACGCGTCCGCTATAGTGCCCGTTCAAAGAAAATATGACCCTTACGTTCTCTCTGATGAGTGTCTTAAATCCTTCCGAACACTGCAGTCTAAGCTGATCGAGTCACCGGTGCTGTCTATCTTAACCCGAAGTTAGAAGCCGAATTACATTGTGATGCTAGTTCAGCCGATTTTGGAGTGATGCTCCTGCAGAAACAAACTGATGATAAGTTTCATCCAGTGTGCTTTTTTTCGATGACCGCTTCCGTCCCTGAATCCAAATTACATATGTAGCTACGAATTGGAAGCCCTGACCATTGTATATGCCTTAAGGCGTTTAGAGACATACCTGAAGTTCATTCCGTTTAAGATAATAACAGATTGTGATTCATTAGCGTTTACTCTTAGGAATGGTGGATCTTCCGCGAAAATTGCCCGTTAGGCATTACTATTGGAAGATTATAACTATATCATTGTAAGGTAGATTTTCTATGGCTGAGGTAGCTCAGCCTCTCCAGGGCCACCTTACAAGAAATTTGAATTTAGCCGGGATCGGGATTGAAAAGAAATGAGACACCGTGCTCGAAAAAGAAAGGTAGGGTCGAACAAAAAAGAAGGAAGCACCGGTGATCCGGTGGTTTTGTTCCACAAGACTGGCTTAGCAGTGCACTCACCCTTGCTAACTTCCAACTTGAATGCTTCCGGTATTACCATAAGGCCACACAAAGTTGGAGAGTTGGCAAACGCTGCCCTGGCAATATCGAAAGCTGACACGGCGTTACCGACGTGCAATGTGCAATATCCCACAGAGGTGGATAACCACACATGCTTTCACCAGCACTTTGAACATATTTTGCTTTTTTAACACGATTTTAAAACAAAAGAAATAAGTAAGAAGGCTCTAGTCGGGAGAGCCCGACTAGAAGATACCCTGAACCCAGTTGCAATAAATAAATTAAATTTATGTAAGACTTTGGTAAACTGACTTAGCTTCAAGCGATAAAATTCGATATCTTCAGTGTTTTTTAACCGATTTGGACGAAATTTTCAGAAAAGTTCTATCGTTACCCATTACTACAATCCTCATTTTTACATTTTCCAAATTCGTTTTTTTTTTATATCGATTCCATGTGTATATCGGAAACCAGAATAGCTATCGATAATTTGAAGCAAACTTGTTCTGCTCATGGTATGGGAGAACTTTTATACAAAATCTCAAGTCTGTAGCTCTTGTAGTCTCTGAGATCCACGCGTTCATACAGACGGACAGACGGACATAGCTATATCCATATACCATTATACCCTTATTTACCCATTTTATGGGTTAAGGGTATAAAAACTATACGGCGCTTTTCAAACACTTCGCCTTCGTTTTTATTAGCTAGCTGCGCAATTCTTGAATTTTCTCCTAAGGCACTGACTACTCGCACCAAACTACGCCTTTGAGAGAGAGGGGAACGGGGTGGCAATCACTCGCTTACCCTTACTAGGACTGTGTATATGCGTCTGTGTGTGTTGCTCTGGTGCCTTTCTCTGGCTGCTAGCGGTGATGGTGTCTCTGTTTGGCCGTTGTCCCTCGTGGTTCACGGCATGCCTTGCCCTGTCTGTGATCTCGATTGCCCTCTGTTGTCTTGTACCAGCGCGACTCGACCGACCTCGAGCTCTGCTCTTTTTTTAACTCTCCTCCGCAGAACTTTCACGTCGTCGTTGACCCTTAGCAGTCGGCCGTTTTCCAAGCCGCTGCCGCTGCCCACGCGTTCGCTTAGAAATTTTGGCTTCGGTTCCTGCGCTGTTGTTATAGTGTGGCTCGCGCCATGTCGCTGCCGCTGCTGCTATGCTCAGGCTCTTTCTCTGTCTGTCGGCTGTTATGCTCCGTAGTTCTGCTGCTGATGATTTCGCTGTCTGTGTCTTTGGGCTCGTGCCATTTTGCTGCTGCTGGCGATCTCGCTGTCGGCGTCGTTTGGCTCTGGCCATGCTGCTGCTGCTGGTTTTCGCTGTTTGCGTCGTTTGGCTCGTGATATGTTGCTGCTGCTGATGATTTCGCTGTCTGCGTCTTTTGGCTCTGTTGTTGTCCCTGTTTTACTAAGGCCCTATTATCAATGCTTCTTAAATTGTTCACCGTGGTTCAAAAGTGATTATATTATACTTTAGGTTAGGTTAGGTTAGAGCGGTAGTGGAAGCCTAAAAATTAACCCCCCACTCACAAAGGCCATGTGTTTTGGCCCGTTGTGGTGCCGCGTTTGGACTTAGTCCAAAAACCGTCTACCCAGACAGTGAGCGTGTTTCGCCGCATTTGAGGGCGTGGTCCCAGCCCGAGGTTTGAATGAAGGACAGGATATTTTTCGGTTTGATATCCGCAAGTTGAGTGAGGTCCGATAAAAAGAAGGACCCTAGATAGCGATTTCTGTTTTTGCAGAGTGCCGGACAGTCGCAGAAAAGGTGGGAAACTGTTTCCTCCTCCTCCACGTCACGATAGCTTCGGCAGAAATCAATAAAAGGGGCTAGAAGTCTCGCTGCGTGAGACCCCACCAGCCTGTGCCCCGTAATGGCCCTGATCACGGCGGCACAGCCTAATATGCTAAGGTGGATTAGGTCTGAGGAGCGCTTTTTGCAGCGCGTTGGCCAGGTTTGCCTAGCAATCCTACCTGAGGTGGTTGCACACTGCCACTCCTTGTTTGCTTCGAGTTCGAAGTGCGATCGAACTCTGAGCTTGCAGCTTGCCATGGGAATACCCCAGCCCTCCTTGTCTGTGAGGAGAGGCATGGTAGTGCCATGCCTAGCCAGCTCGTCTGCTTTGCACTTGCCCTCGATGCCTTTGTGACCAGGCACCCAAATGAGGTGTATTTCGAACTGCTCTGCCATCTCGTGTAGAGATCTGCGGCAGTTTGTGACGGATATCGAGTTGGATGATATCGCTTTTAGAGATTTGATAGCCGCCTGACTATCGGAAAAAATGCAGATTCTGTCTGCTGAGCATTCACATTCGGAAATGCATAAGAGTGCTTCCTGTATGGCAGCGATCTCGGCTTGGAATACGCTGCAGTGATCAGGAAGGTTGAACGATTTGTTGATAGACAGCTCCTCGCAAAAGACGCCTCCCCTTACCCGTTCGTCTAGCTTGGAGCCATCGGTGTAAATTTTTACTGAATCTGCCGGCCCTAGCGTGCCTGAGCACCAATCCTCCCTTGGGGGGACTAGCGTGTGGAAAGTGGTTTTGGGGAATTCCTGAGGACAACAATAGTCCGTGTTTGAGGGGATAAGCAAGTTACCCACTAGAATATTAGAGTGTCCGAAATTTTTCATATTATACTTTAAAAACTAAACAAATCTTCGGGCCTTCTAGGGCAATTAACACTTATGACTAATTACAACTAATACCCTTCAACAACTTAATACTAACTTATTACATACAAAAATGTGCATCGTTACATTATTTTTGAT
Organism: Scaptomyza flava; assembly: GCA_030179655.1. Classification (NCBI taxonomy): domain Eukaryota; kingdom Metazoa; phylum Arthropoda; class Insecta; order Diptera; family Drosophilidae; genus Scaptomyza; species Scaptomyza flava. Next base: position 62,820,598 of record JARNME010000404.1, read on the forward strand.
CGGTCTGGCATGTGTTTGCCCCATGTTGATGCACTTAGTAGACTAGACACTTCTGCATATGTGAATGACGCAAAACGAAAAAGAAGTTGTCAAACTTCGGAGTGCCTTGGAGAACCAAGAGATTGCTGGCTTTGAATTGCAAGATGGCGTCGTGTATCGCCGAGCACCAGGCGACGTACTTCAGCTTTATGTCTCTGCCGAAATGATTAAAAGTGTCTTACGAACTGTACACGAAAAGTGTTGTACACAGATTAAAAAAAAATAAAAATGAAAATAAAAAAATAAAAAAATTTGAATAAGTGGAATCGAGGTCAATCCCTTGTCAGGACGGCCGAGCTGCAAAGTATTTATTTTGATTCCTATCGACTGTCTATGTTATATTTATATATACCGATATATCGTAAGCTAGTATTTAAGGTATGATGATGGCAGTAGGTGTTATGAGAAAAGTGTGGTTCGGCTAAACTGATCGTGCCTCTGTCTCTTTTTTCGGTGAACCTTATGCCAAGAGCGCGCAAGTATTAGGACCAGAAAAGAATCTTCTGAAATAAAAGCCATCCAACATATTATTATTATTTTTTTTTTTTTAAATTGCTGGTCTTATTTATTGAATCTTTTCTAGTGAATTAGAAAACTAACAATAAGTATACAAATCTTATTATATCTTAGCTAACAGTTCATTTTATTTTTTGACTGTATTCTGAGTGCGCGTCCCTAAAAATCATCGCTGGGTTGGTAAGTCGTTACGACGAAGACGGGATCGGCTGCGCAGCCTTGTGAGCCCTCTCGCGAGATGATTTGTGTGCGATGAGAGCTTGATAAGATATTTTTTTTTTTGTTCCGCTATTTCCTCCTTGACTGTTGAGATGTTTAAGTCTTTATGAATGTTTTCGTTTCGAACATACCACGGTGCCCCGGTAATGGTTCTCAATATTTTTGACTGGGCTCTCTGGACAATGTCAATGCTGCTGTGGCTAGCGCTCCGCCAATAACTGGGAACCATTGGTCCAGATTGGTTTTAGAACAGAGTTGTAAAGCAGGACCTTGTAGTCCAAACTAATGGAAGAGCGAGCGTTGATGAGCCAATGGAGGCTATTGGCTTTCAGTTTGAGATGTGTTCTTTTAGCTTCAATGTGTCGCCGCCAAGTAAGTCTGTCTAAGTGTACGCCCAGATACGTTACATCGTTTGCTTTTGGAAGTGTGGTGTTGTTTAACTTGAGCGGTGAACAATCTTGCCTGTTAAGGGTGAAAGTTACTTGCTTACATTTTTGTTCGTTTACCTTAATTCGCCAATCTGATAACCATTTTTCCACGTTAACCAGATGAAGGGCTAGTTGCGCTGTTGCTTGTATTGGGCATCTTGAGCGGCTGAGAATAGCTGTATCATCTGCTGCTTTTTAATACATCATATTATAACGACTAAATAAGAGTTTATATATTTTTATTTATTTTTATAATAATGTCAGCTTAAAAATCTAAAAAATATATTAAACTTAAAAAAATAACTACAGAACTTACCATAAACATTAGGGGAAATTCAGTTTCCTTTGAAATAAAATCACGTAACTTTTCAAATTAATACTTTTCAGTTTAAAGCAAAAGAAGGAATCAAGAAGGTGATTTTAAAAAATTTGAAAATGGCGAATAAAGAGTTTAGGAGGGCCTGAAAGCACTTGTTCCAGTGTTGGCAAAAAAAAACTCACCAGAGATCTTCTGCTTAGAAAGAGTATTTAAAATCAATCTGATCGTCCCGGGCTACAGTTTCTTATACGATCAGATTGATTTTATATGCTACGAGCAACCCATACAAAAACGTGCCTGCCGGAGGATGCAAACTTAGTTCTAGGACGAACAACATTACAGGTCCATAATGACACTGCAAAGCGTAGTTTCTCATATAAATAATCTGGCGCATTTGTGTATATTATGTCATGAAGCAGATTTAAAGTTTTATACTTAGTCCACTTTCTTAAGTCTAAGTCAAATATACAATTTACAAAACATGTAACATGATCATATCTTTTAAGTCCAAAAACATAACGTGCTACACTATTGAAGACTACTTTAAGCTTTCCTGACTAGCAATATCATAGTTTGAGAAAATTTCAAAGCCATAAAATAATATGGGGGTTACAAGAGTTTTTGCGATGGACATTCTTGTTTTAACAGGCATCCAAGGCAGTGTTATAGCAATCTGCCGAAGAACTCCTTAGGTCTTTCCCACAGCCTTATTTACCTGGTCTTTCCAAGTAAGTGTATTGTATAATGTAAAAATACATTTACATTAAGAAGGATTTAAACAAAGACCATTGTTACCTGTCCATTGATACACACGTAAGAGATCATTATTAGAAAACTTACAGGACGACTCACATATAATTGGACATCATCAGCATACATATGAACTTCACACACAGACAAAACATTTGGAAGATCATTAACATATATTACGAAAAGAAGAGGACCAAGAATTGATCCCTGAGGAACACCACGAGTGGTCGCAATAAGGTCAGAGGTGGAGTGCTGTACAACTACGGCCTGTTTCATATTTTTCAAGTATGAGGCCATTAACTTAACTGCCGTATTTGAGAAGTTATATAAATTGCTTAACTTTGTTATCAAAATTTCGTGGCTAGCCGTTCAAAAGCCTTACTGAAGTCAAGCAGCGTCAAAAGACTAACTTCATTATTGTCCATATGTTTTCTTATGTCCTCAACCATTTTTAATACAGCGGTTGTACAGCTTTTCTTTTTCCTAAACCCAGATTGCTTGTAACTAAGTAAGTTGTTGGTGTCCATAAAAGTTGAGATTTGCTTTGCCAATAATTTATCAAGGACTTTGGACAAGAATGGCAATATAGCAATGGGTCTAAACTCATCTTTGCCTTTTAGGATGGGCGTAATTTTAGCGATTTTCCACGTCTCAAGAAATGTGTGTGTGTTATTGCACAATTTAGTGTGTGCGTTATATGACCTAAAATTAGTGGAAGTATTATTTTTACAAACTTTGGGCTGACGTCATCTAATCCACTCGCATTTGACTTAATTTTTAAGATAGCCTCAAGTACATCACATTGACTTACACTAACAAAGTTAAAACAGCTAGTACAATTATTTAACGACGCAGAGTTTATGTACGGGTTACATGTTGCTGGACAAACATCGTCATTTACAAAACTACCATTAAGAACATTTACATCCAAGCCGTCATTTATCACAGGTTTAGCCTTTCCAATTCCAACGTTCCTCAACTCCTTCCATAATTTTTGCGTGGAATTTATATTGTCAAATTTTAAACCATAATATAGGGTTGCCGAATATTTTTAAAATATCGTATCGATATTATATTTTGTTTTCAAAAAATATCAATATAATATTTGATATATCGCTTTAAAAATATCGATATATCAATATTTTTTGATATTTTGACTTTTTCCTTTTTTCCTCAATAAAATTATAATCCTTTCCAAAAAAGAAGATAAAGTCTTTATTAATAAGAAACAACAGTTTATTTTTCAAATTCTAGTTTAAAGATTAAATAATATTAAAAAAATATGTCATAAACATTCTTTTGAAGTAGTAGTTAATTCCAGTATTTTGAGGTCAACGACTTAAAAAAAAACGCGTTGAGTTATATGGATGTCCGTCATGCGGCTTCGTGAGTCACAAACAACGCATTTGATGGCAGAAGCAAGTCGCTCCGAAGGCACTGAGCTTCCAGGGGTTGTCAGGTATCGCAAGGCAAGTTTCAAGAGTCCTGGCATAGCCGCCTTGTGCGAAGACCAAACATTTATGGGATTACTTTCCCAAGAAGTTTGGGGCAAGCTGAGATACATCTTAAGCTCTTTATTTTCGCTTTCGCTTGCAGATAAACCTTTTAAAATAGACCTGTTGTGGGCGTTTTCAAACCCATCACCTGGATCGTCTGAACTTTCGTCATCTGAAATCTGTAAAAAATTAAAAAAAATTAATTAGTTTTATTTTTGGTCAGAATTTAAATATTACTGTGAGTTAGCTAATTACTGTTAGTTATTTAAGTTAAGCTTAGTACGCAGGAACTAGAATTATTTCTGATAGAAATTTACACATTATTTCTAATGTGTATCTTAAAACCCTGTGTGCCCCTTAAAAATACCGGAAAAATCCCAAAAACGCAAAAAAAAAATATGGCAAAACAATAAGGTAAAAGAGTAATACGGGCACACTTGTGCCTAGAAATAATGTGCTGATCATTTTTTCTATCAGAAATTCAGCTGTTCAATGCCATCCACACGATCCACTTCAATGTAATCGATGTGGCAACTCTCAACACTTTTTGAGTATACATTTCTAGCTGCTGCATATACTCATTAGAAATGTCTCTAGAAATTATGTCCAGAAATTATTTCTAGCGTTTTTTTTTTAAATGGAGTTTGACACAACTAGAAATATTTATAGTTCCTGCGTACTAAGCTTTAATACATAAATACAATCTCTCAATTTTTGACATGCCCGTTTTCCTTGATTAAATGAAATAAATTCATGTAATATATCTTTGATCGCCTCTTGTACCCAGATCAAGGAATAACGATTTAACTAAAACTTTATCTAATTCGAGAGGCTTGCCCCGTTTCTCGAGTTGCTTGTGAAGAGACTCTTTGGCAAGGATGCCCTCATCAGATTGTACTTATGCAATCTGTATTTTTTTTAACAACAGTGAAATCAAAGGAATCACCATGCTGACGGTTACATAGTTTTCACCGCTTATTTTTTCGGTTGCATCTTTAAATGGATTCAGAAGGCTACAAAAATCCTTGCAAGTGTTTAATTCATTAGTTAATAGCATATCTGGCAATCCTTTTACGTGTTCCGATCTTTTTATAAGAATGATGGCCACTTTATTTGCAAGACCTAAAAAGGATGTCAACATGTCCAGACATGAGTTCCATCGCGTGTCAACACTTTGCTGCAAGGTCTTAATGCAACCTTCCGATAATCCCTCATCGGCCTGGGCTTTCCGTAGCTGGTCCATTAATGCACTGCTGTGCTTAAAATGCATAACAATTTTTTTAACTTTATCCAAAATATTACAAAATGATGCGATCTCCTTCACAGAGTCGTCTACCACTAAGTGAATGGTATGCGCAAAACAAGGAACATGTTTCCCATTACCAAGAATATATTTTGATGCGGCTTTCATGTTGTTGGCATTATCTGTGGTCAGTGTTGAACACTTTGACCGATCAATGCTAAACTCGTTCTCCAATAGCGAGCTTATTTACTTACTGGTATGAGACTAAATTAAATTTGAAAATGTATGTTTTTTTAAATTTGGCTGTAGAAATAACAACAAAGTGACATATGACCAAAACTGACAGAACGCAAGACAAGCACGATAAATAATTAACGATATAACAAAACACAGACAAATAATTAAAACATAAAACTAACCTGGTCCATTCTAGCTGCCTTCAAGCATATCGATTCCAAACATTCCGCATTAATAAAATGCGCTGTTATGGTTAGAAATGATCGGCTTGAGTTTGTTATGGTCACAGCGTCGCAGGTGAACGCGACGTTCTCCACTTTGTTTAAAATCTTTTCAACCACATCCACTGACTCAAAGTACTTGTTCTCCATTAATGTTGTTATCTAGAAAAAATTATATATATTTAGCAAAGCGCATTGATTTCGTGATTATACTATATAATAAAACAATCGAAATTAATACTTGCCTTGGACCGGCCAGGCATTTTATATTGCGGCACACATGTCTTAAGGCCCATTTACTCTTGACTTAACTTAACTTAACTTAACTTAACGTAACTTAACTTAACGTAACTTAACTTAAGGAATGTATGCGTTTACTCTCAACTTAACTAAACGTAAGAAATCAGTGTGTCAGTGCTGTAGAATTATGTAAGCAGTGCTGTTAAACCAAAAATTAAACAGCTGTTATCACATATTGAGAACATCTACATTCAACCGTTTTTGCGTTTGCTCATTTGGAAGAAATTAATACTGGGCAGTACGTCCAATAAATCGGAACTGGCACACGAGTGGGTACTTCACCAAGACATTTTCAGCTATGAGAGATTTGGATGAAGAACAGTTTTTTATTCATACCCGAATGCCTAAAAAGTTGTTCCAATTATTATTGAGTTTGTTGCGAGAGAAACTCAAGAAGCCGCGACAGCGCATCAGTACAGAAGAGCGGCTTGATATAACACTATTGTAAGTTTATTTTCATATATATGTAAATTATATGTATATTTGTATGTACTTTATTTGTTATAATTGTTTATTTCAAAGATTTTTATCTCATGGCACAAGTTTGCAATCGATTGCTTGAAGTCACAAACTTGGTAAAACGACTATATGGAAAATTATTTTTGAAACTTGCGAAGCTTTATGGGATGTGCTTTCAGGTAGTTGTTCAATAATGCATGTACCTTACTTAATACTTAAAATGTTTTTTTTTTGACGAATGTGTTTTTTCAGGCACATATCTGTCACCTCCAACCGAGTCGCAATATAAAGACATTGCGGCTGATTTTGAAAGTTTATGGAACTTGCCGAATTGCGTTGGTGCAGTGGATGGAAAGTACATCGCAATAAAGTGCCCAAACAATAGTGGCAGCATGTATTTCAATTATAAAAAAACATTCAGTATAGTTTTAATGGCGGTCTGCGATGCTCGATACACTTTCATTGCTACTAGTTAGGGAAGCTATGGCAGTGAAAATGATGCAGTTATTTAATGCACATTCACTTCTTTTGTAACCCTAAATAATTAAAATGTAATTATGTTTAACAGGTGTTTTCAGCGTATCCGATTTTGGTAGAAAACTTTTAGACGGAACATTACCATTGCCGCCAAGCAAACCTCTACCGAGTTGTAGCGGCACAGAAACATTGCCTCACTTTTTTGTTGGCGATGCTGCTTTCCAGTTAAGAAAAAATTTGACGAAGCCAATTTCTCCAGCACGTTCAGGGGTAACATTGTCGCTTGAAGACAATGTTTACAACTACAGGACTTCAAGGGCACGTGGCTGGCGAACTGAAATGCAGTCCTGCAATAGGGTTCGTGAGTACATGCCACATAGCCGCAGGAGCTCCAACTATGCCATGACGCTGAGAAACAAATTGCGTAGCTATTTAATGAATGAAGGAGCAGTTTCGACAGTTAAAATAAAATAAGGATAATTTAATTTTGTTTCAATTTATTGATAGTTGGACAATAATGGCAAGATTTTCGTTCCAACATTAATTTTTTTATTGGGAGACATTGCCGACAACGTTTTTTTTAACAATATTGCCAAAAATTGCTGCCACTTCATCCACAGCTTCTTGCTGCTTCATGGACTCGCAAAATTCATGAACGCTGCTGTTGCCTCTGACAAATTATCGTCCGCTGTGGTGTTCGTCTTGCGTTTTTTCGACGGATGTAGCGATGCCACAGGTGCAGGTTCAGGTGCAAGTGCATTATCTAAAAATTCTGGTGAAGATTCCATGAAAGTATCATTAATAAGTGGGATTGAGGAGAACACGTCATCATTTTCAAAACATGTTGGCAGCGACTCCTCAGACATCTTGAAATTTGACCTTTGCATAAACAATAAAAGTACTGTACAAAAAAAAAAATAAAAACAAATTTTAAATAACTAATTACCGGCGTCTCTGCAAATGGGTTTTTGAAAACTCCACACTTTGGAAATGCAGCCATTCCGACGTCGCGTCGTCTGGACAGCCCTTACAAAATGGCGGCATCGTGTTCCCGAAATTCAACTCAGACGCAGCTGGTGCTGATGCTACGCAGTGGTGTGCAACTGTAGACATCATTTTGAGCGAAAGGCCTTTGCAAGGCAGTGAGTTAATTCTGGCGTTGACGAAATCTCTTGAAGGAAGCTCTTCACAGTGGCTATCCCAGGTTTGCTATCCCGGCATAACGTGGCAACAATTTAGACAATTGTTCGAGCAGCGGTGCGAAAATACTGAGACACCGGGGGCAACAATTCTCAATCTACTAAATAGCCGACCAAATGCTGGAGAGTGTCTCGCTGTTTATGCAAGCCGAAAAACAACGTCTCTTCTCACAAAATGGAGTAATATGGACAAAGAAGAAATTGGGCATTTGGCAAATTTTGACAGTCGTTTCCCACGAGTAGCTTATACTGCAAACATTCACAGCAGACGTGATTTGCAGTCTGAGTTACAAGTTTTTTCGTTGGACAAAAAGCGATCACACTTTTTGGACGAAGAGTCGAGTGCTAAGCGTTTTAAATCTTTGGCAATGAAGTGTCACTCCTGTGGCAAGCTCGGGCACAAAAGGGCTGAATGCAGGTCGAAGAAGCATTCATCTTCTGGTGAGGATCGTCGAGTGGATCATGGGTTGACACAGCGTTCTAAGATCAACGTTACATGCTATCGTTGTCATGAATCCGGTCACATCGCGACGCAATGTCCCAAGAGTGTTACTGGAAGAGAAACCGAAGCTCGCACACACAAGCGAGTTGATTTATGTGCAGTAGAGGAACCAAAAACTACTATGATGCACCTAGGTGAGAAGTTTCCGATTACTTTTGATTCTGGTGCAGAGTGCTCTTTAATTAAAGAGAGCGTATCGCACAAACTGACCGGAAAAAGGATTAACAATGTCGTATCATTAAGTGGTATAGGTAATGCTAGCACAATGCAGATTTTAAGTAATGTGATGATTGATGGGAATTGTATTGAAATAATTGGGGTGTTCAGCAGCTACGTTTCATCGTTTCATGTTTCAAAGTTGAAACGATTAACTCGTGAACGGCATTTTGGGTGTCAATGCGTTTCATGTTTGTGCAGTCAGCTGTTGTTTGTTGACATTTCTTATTCTTCAATTTTTGTCACTGTTGCTGTTTACTGCGGTTATACTTTATTTATAAAAATGCCATTTAAAAGTGCTAAAGATATGCTATGCGATGCTTTAGCAAAGCAAGTTATTAGAGAACTAGAGGATATTGAAGGTGAGAAGAGCTCGTTGTTTGAATTAGTTGCTCAATTACATGCTTTTAAAATTTGGCGGCCATTAATCATATGTGTTTATACTTTTTTGCACAACAATACACCAAATATACTAAAAAGTACTGAGCATCGATAGCAAATATCGACTAAATATCGTGCTCTTTCCATCTTTACTTTGTTGAAACTTGAAACACTTTTTGTATACATAGGCTGGGGTGTTTCAACGTTTCAAGAAATTTTCTATGTATGTTGTTGTTGCGGGACGTTTCAACTTTGAAACGTGAAACGATGAAACGAGCTGTTGAACACCCCAAATGTTTCATATAGTTCAGGATGATAATATCAAAAGCAAAATAGTAATTGGGCGTGAAATCTTGGCTCAGGGATATTCAGCTGTAGTGTCAAACAAAGGTTTTAAATTAGTAAAGGACAAAACAATTAACGTTTGTGCTGAAACTGACAGTGAATGTAACTTTGATAGTTTAGAAACTGAATTGTATGGTGAAGAAAAAAATCAACTAATACAGTTATTGGAAAAGTATTCAAATTCTTTTATTCGTGGAACTCCTCTTACTCGAGTAAGTACAGGTGAAATGAGTATCCGCTTAACAGAGCCGACCAAGACTGTTCAAAGGCGTCCGTATCGATTCAGTCCCAGTGAAATAGAGTTACTAAGAGCAAAAGTCAAAGAACTAGTAGAGTATAATGTTGTACGAGCTAGCAGTTCACCTTATGCTAGTCCCGCATTATTGGTGAAAAATAAGAATGGGTCTGTAAGGCTTTGTGTAGATTATCGTGAATTGAACAGAAACACAGTTGCTGATAAGTTTCCATTACCTTTGATATCCGACCAGATTGCTAGATTGCGAGGAGCTTAATTCTTTACTTGCTTAGACATGGCGTGTGGATACTATCAAGTTCCATTACATAGTGACGCCATTGAGTACACGGCTTTTGTGACCCCAGACGGTCAATATGAGTTTCTTGCAATGCCATTTGGCTTAAAGAATGAAAGCGCTGGGGGAGCTAGCATACTCTTACGTTATCGTTTACATGAACGATATTATGATTGTAGCATCCACTAAGAAAGATGCACTCGAGAGATTGGAAATCGTATTGAAAGTTTTGACAGAGGCAGGTTTTTCGTTTAATGTGGAAAAATGTTCCTTCTTAAGAAAAACCGTACACTATTTAGGGTACCAAGTACAGGCTGGTGAAATTCGGCCTAACTTGCGTAAAATAGAGGCACTAAGTGCATTGCCACCGCCCAAATCCGTTACCTCGTTGAGACAGTTCATAGGGTTGGCTTCGTATTTTCGTCAATTTGTGCCCGGATTTTCTCAATTAATGAAATTGTTGTATTCTCTTACATCTGAGAAAAATAGTTTTGTTTGGAATAAGGAACATGAAGCAATTCGTACAAAAATTGTCAATATTCTCACAAACAAGCCAGTTTTAGTAATATTCGATCCACAATACCCTATAGAGTTGCACACAGATGCAAGTGCCATTGGCTATGGTGCTATACTTTTACACAGGATTGAAAACAAACCATGTGTGGTGGAGTATTATAGTAAGACTACCAGTCCTTGTGAGTCAAAGTACACATCGTATGAATTGGAAACACTTGCGGTTGTCAATTCGGTTAAACAGTTTAGACACTATCTATATGGTAGAAAGTTTGTTCTTTATACCGATTGTAATTCATTGAAGGCGTCTAGAACAAAAATTGAGCTATCACCTAGAGTATATCGTTGGTGGGCATTTCTGCAGTCATTTGACTTTGATATAGAGTATCGAGAAGGAAAGCGCATGGCTCATGTCGATTTTCTGTCAAGAAACCCCTTGTCCAGCAACAGTAAACAATTACAAGGCAAAGTTGTTGAGAAGCGTGTAGAGCTGATGAACATTTCAGAAAGTTGGATTCAAGCAGAACAGCAGCGCGATCAGGACATTGTGTGTATCATTGCAAAATTGAATGATGGTGAATTTTCTAATAATTTAGATGCAACCTATGAAATGAGAGCAAATTTGCTGTATAGAAAAATTCAAAGATATTGTAAAACACGTTGTCTGCCAGTAATTCCTCGAGCATTTAGGTGGTCAATTATCAATCAGGTTCACGAGTCCATTTTGCACTTGGGTTGGGAAAAGACCCTCGATAAGGTGTATGACCATTATTGGTTCAAAGGAATGTCGAAGTATGTCCGCAAATTTGTAGAAAATTGCATAACTTGTAGAGTGACGAAATCAGTGTCGGGAAAAGTTCAAGCCGAGTTATATCCAATCCCCAAAGTCAGTATTCCGTTGCATACATTGCACATTGATATTACTGGAAAGCTCAGTGGCAAAAATGATCGTAAGGAGTACATAATAGTACAGATTGATGGCTTTACTAAATATGTTCACTTGTATCATACTTTTTAGCTTGATGCTGGCAGTTGTATTGAAGCTTTAAAATCTTCAATTGCCTTATTTGGAGTGCCTACTCGTTTAGTGGCCGATCAGGGCAGATGTTTTACGGGTGCGATGTTTGTCGAGTTTTGTTCTTCTCAGAAAGTACAGCTTCACTTAATAGCAACAGGAGCTAGTCGCGCCAATGGACAAGTTGAAAGGGTGATGAGTACTCTAAAAAATCTGTTGACGGTAGTTGAATCTAGTGATCGGTCATGGCAGGACGCTTTGGGAGAAGTGCAGTTATCATTGAATTGTACAGTTAATCGGGTTACGAAATCAAGTCCTCTGGAGCTATTAATAGGCAAGTGTTCACGACCGTTGGGTCTGGTTCCTATATGTGACAAGGAGAACGAGGTTGATTTACATAAAGAGAGAGCAGAAGCTGTTAAGAACATGAGAATTGCTGCAGAGTATGATAAGTTGAGATTTGACAAGGGAAAAGCAAAAGTGGTCAAGTTTCGTTTGGGAGATTATGTCTTACTCAAAAATAGCGAACGGCAACAGACTAAGTTAGATCCAAAGTTCCGTGGACCTTTTGTGGTGACAGAAGTTTTGGACGGTGACCGATACAAATTGAAGTCTATGACGAGTAAGAGGCAGTACAAGTATCCGCATGAGAGATTGGGACGAATGCCAGAAGGGCAGGTACCAAGCGAGCTGGATATCGACGGAGATGAATTGAGTTCATGTGAAGAAACAGTTGAAGACTGTGATGACCAATATGGCATTGGTGAAACAGGTGAAAAAGACCGTGGAGACTAGTGTGGCACTAGCGGAGAATAACACGGATGAAAAAGACCGTGGAGACTAGTGTGGCACTAGCGGAGAATAACACGGGTGAAAAAGACCGTGGAGACTAGTGCGGCACTAGTGGAGAATAACACGGGTGAAAAAAACCGTGGAGACTAGTGTGGCACTAGTGGGATGTAAGACCAGTGTGGCACTGGTGTGTTGAATAGTTGAATGTCGATGCTACGTGGTGGTACCTGGCCCGGAGGTTAAGGAAAAAAAAAAAAAAAAAAAAGAATGTTGAAATGAAAAAGAATTTTAAGTAGAGTGACAAGAAATGTTAAGTTTTGATTTAAGAAAATAGACAATTGTAAATTGGATTAAAATGCAGTTTGTTCAATAAAGTGGGAAACGAATGTTGTGAAAGCGTCTCTTTTGTATTACACGAGGACGTGTAAATGGTCAGAATGGCCGTGTCGGAGGGAGATTAATTATTTGAATTGCGCGCTCAACTTTTGAGGCGAATTGATCAGTGCTATAAAAGGCGGGATGATTTTGGTGTTGGACAGCACTAATATGGTGGGACGACAGCAAATGCTGTCGTCAGTGTGGCTCAGTGTTAGGTTGAGGGAAAGAGATGACTATAACGGTCTTGTCGACGTTGAAGAAGAAGAGAACTGACGTACAGTCTCAGTAAAATTGCAATAGTGAAACACTCAACACGCACGCTGAGACTCGCTCCACTTAATTAGTTTGCAATAATAATAAAAATGGCAGAAACAAATCCTGACCAGCCACCACTGGCTTAACACAAACGATAGTTCTTCGATATATATACATCGGGATATTGTTCTTGCCCAATTATCGAATATGCGATATTTTTTTTGTGATATTTTTAGATATATTTGCGTTGTTCACTCTTTTAATGTGTGTAGCGAGCGCAAAACGCAACAAAGAATGAGGACGTAAAAGAAAATTATTCATATATAAAAAATGGCACAGCTATGTGTAGTTTGTGCGGTAAAGCAATTAAAACTAGCGGAAACTCTACGAATTTGGCGTCGTATTTAAAAAACAAGCACTATGACACTTATGTGAAGTGCAGCCAAAAAAAGGTAAGTACTAACACAGTATTTAAAGTGGCGCCTTTTTTCTGTGTGTGCGATGTTGATGTTATTTGCGTGTCTGAAACATGGTTTGTCCCTGATCTTTGTGATTTGTCTATTGAATGTAGTGGTTATAGTGTGTATCGTTCTGATCGTGTTGGTCATGCTGGGGGAGTTGCAATATTTGTGAATCAAAAACTGAAATGCAAAGTCGTCCTCAAGCAGTTAAACGATAGCTTAATTGAATATCTTTTCATTGAACTTCTACATACGAATTGTGATACAAAAATGCTTATTGGCTGCTTGTATCGACCCAATAGACATACTGAATACTCCAGCATAATTGACATAATTGCTCATTTATCACTGACTTATACTGACATCATACTGACTGGGGACTTTAATAGTTATATAATAAAGGAGAAACATCTTTCGAATGAAATGGAGTCACTTGGCTTAATGCTTGTTAACTCCTCCACACCGACACACTATACAGCTACATCGAATACCTTATTAGACTTATTTTTTGTTAATAATTGTGAACGTGTCATATTCTTTGACCAATTTTCTGTTCCTTTGTTTTCCAAGCATGACCTTATTTTTCTAGCCTACAACATCTCTCCGAATTACAATGACCAAACCGTGACGTATCGTGACTTCAAAAATATAGACTACACTAGCCTTTACGAAGAGTGCCAAGGCTCTTCGTTAAACTTAAATTTAATTTACTCATTTCCCTCAGTCGAAACCCAAATTAGTCATGTGCAACATAGTATCGGTTACCTGTGCAATAAATATGTACCACTTAGGTCTAAAAAAGTTAGGCCTTAAATTAAGTCATGGTTTAATAATGACATCAAGTTTGCCATACAAATTAGGGACGAGGCCTACGAAAGATGGAAACGTAACAATACTGATAGACTGTACACTACATTTAAGTTACATAGACGTAGTGTAAACCAAATGATCAGCAGAGCCAAAAGCCTGTATTTTAACTCAAAATTCAAGAATGCGCTGACCACCAGTAGCATTTGGAAAGATATAAAAAGAATGGTGATTGGTAAGGTGACTTCTGTTTTAGATAGTAATGTAGATGTTAAGTTCTAAACAACAAATTTGTAAACATTAATGTTCCGGTAACAGTGTGTAGTCCGTATGTGTGCTCCCAGTCTTTTAGTAACTGTAGTAATAGTTTTGATTTTAGTATTGTCAACCAATGTGATGTTTTGCAGTCTATTGGAAAAATAAAATCCAATGCTACTGGCTTGGATCACATAGATCCGAAATTTATAAAAATAATTCTACCGCTTATAATTGGTCACATTACTCATATTTTTAACACAGCGATCACAACATCCCATTTTCCTGAGCAATGGAAAGTTGCCAAAGTATTGCCTATCCCTAAGGTAAATCAAGATTTTAGGCCCATATCAATGCTGCTTTAAATTTCAAAAATTTTCGAACACATAGTGGCTTTGCAAATAAATTTCTTCCTAAATGCAAATAGACTTCTCAATCAAAAGCAATCTGGGTTCCGAATGGGTAGAAGCTGTACAACGGCGCTAGTAAAAGTTATCGAAGACATTCGACACCACATGTATAATTTTAGTCAAACCGCAACCAAATTATTGTCCACATATTTATGTAATCGCAGACAAGCCGTTGTTGCCCATAATAAAATCTCTGATCTTTTATCAGTCTCTCGTGGTGTCCCACAAGGATCTATTTTGGGACCTCTCCTCTTCACGATATATATAAATGACCTGCCTAGTGTATTGTCAAACTGTAATGTTCACTTATATGCTGATGATGTCCAAATTTATGTCAGTAGTCCTGTAAGTCTAATCAATGAATGTATCCGTATCTGTAACGATGATTTGTTATGTGTCAGTAAATGGGCGTCTCGTAATGGTCTGTGTATCAACCCGTCAAAGTCTAAGTCTATATTGACAGTTTTATTAAGCTTAGTATTGACAATGTAGAAATAAGTTATGTAGATAAAGCCGAAAACCTAGGAATAACATTTAACAGGACACTATCATGGAGTGACCATATAAATAAAGTTGTGGGTAAATGCTACGGTGTTCTTAGATAACTGCCCTTAACCCAACAATTTTTAACTATAGAGATCAGGTCGATGATAGCAAAGGCGCTGGCAATACCAGTACTATTTTATGGAATAGAGATTTTTGCAAAGTGTGATGCAAGCAGCTACAACAAACTCCAAGTTGCATTTAATAGTATAGCTCGATATGTGTTTGGTCTGAAAAGGGGCGACCATATAACTAGCTTTGCTAAGCAACTATTTGGCCTAGACCTGTTGTCTTTAATAAATGTCAGAGTCCTCCTCTTCTTACATAAAGTAATTTACACGAAAAATCCTGAGTACTTGTTTGATCAACTTAAATTCGCTACATTACCCCGAGTCCTTAACCTTACTTGTATGAGAACCAAGCTAGCATGCTCCGATAGGCAATTTTACATCTACGCTGTTCGGCTATGGAATAACCTGCCGTCAGATTAAAAAAAAAAAAATATAACAATCCAACAATCGTTCAGAATGGCTGAGTCTTTGAAAGGTAAGTAAGAAAAAAGGTGTAATCTGCTTTTTATTAACTTTTTCTTCTTTTAAGACAATGGATATAAGGCAAATGGGATAACGGAAGCCATTGTCTTTATGATTTGTAAGGATAACATGTCTGTCCGGTGCATTGAAAAAGAAGGTCTTACACACCTTCTTAAAGGCCCATTTACTCTTGACTTAACTTAACGTAAGAGTCAGCTGATTCAATCTGCCTTATGGCTGTCAATGTTAGCGTTTACTCTCAACTTAACGTAACTTAACTTAACCTGCAGGTTGCACATTCTTACGTTAAGTTCTTGTTGAACAGTGTGGATTAATTTGTATGTCAAACAGCTGATCAAAAACTGTGATGCAAAACGTTTAACGCTCTTTACAAAATGTTTACAAAATCAAACAATGAAATGGATGAACATAAGCTAATTTTAGTAGAAAATCATGCTTTGTTGTATGATAAAAAGTCAAAAGACTATAAAAATATAATTAAAAAAAGAGAAGTGTGGGCTGCAATTCCCAAAGAACTTGGTTGCAATGGCTAGTATATTGATAAAAATTATTGAATTTGGTTTTGCATTGATATGCTTGTTTGTTAAAGTTGATATCTGTGAAAGGCGTTGGACTACCCTGAGAGAGCGATTTGCGAAGGAGTTGAGGATAGTGGAACCCTCAGGTAGTGGAGTTGGGGCGTCGCGACGCTTGCAAAGTTTTTGCTAGTTCCAGAAAGTTCTGATTTTGCTGCTCCAACAACACTCGAAACTGCGACTCAAAGATTGTTGGTCGGGAGTTAGATCCCACTTCTGATATCGAAGAACTATCGTTTTGTTCAGCCAGTGGTGGCTGGTCAGAATTTGTTTCTGCCATTTTTCTTATTATTGCAAACTAATTAAGTGAAGCGAGTCTCAGCGTGCGTGTTGAGTGCTTCACTATTGCAATTTTACTGAGACTGTACGTCAGTTCTCTTCTTCTTCAACTTCGACAAGACCGTTATAGTCATCTCTTACCCTCAACCTAACACTGAGCCACACTGACGACAGCATTTGCTGTCGTCCCACCATATTAGTGCTGTCCAACACCAAAAGCATCCCGCCTTTTATAGCACTGATCAATTCGCCTCAAAAGTTGAGCGCGCAATTCAAATAATTAATCTCCCTCCGACATATATATTTTTTTAAATAAAAAATATCGATATAATGAAATTTTGATATATTATCAACAACCCTACCATAATACCTATGCTTAGCACTGCTAATAAATTAATTTAGCCTTAAAAAATTTAAGCAATTGGTCAGTCTTGTAACGTTTCCACCTCTCGTACAGCTTATCTCGGCGTTTTATTGCACTTTTTATATCACTGCTAAACCATAGATTTAGCTTCGGCTTAATAACTAAGGTTATAAGCGGTACATGTTTTTTGTACAAATTTTCAATATTATTTTGCTTCAATCCTAACTGGGTGTCAACCGAGGGAAGAAAACATAAACTATTCCAGTCACAATTATTACAGTCACTGAACAACAAACTATTATCTACATTTTTAAAATCTCTATTTTGAATAATCTGATTATTATAGTCAAGCTGAGTGTCATAAGAAAAAAAAATTAGGTCGTGCTTGGAAAATTCAGGTACTGAAATTTGGTCACACAACATTACCCTTTTTGTATTATTTACAAAGATAACATGAAGTTATGTAATGGTGGTTTGTGAGAAATGGGTTGGTGTTTCTGCATTTACAAGTTTTAGACCCAGTGCATTAAGTTCTCCTGATAAGTCTTGGTTCTGAAGCATATTGCTGTTTAGGTCGCCAAGTATTATAATGTCGACCAGAACGAAAAACATTAAAGCCATCAGAAGCAATAGACAAGTCACTTAATTCTGGGACAAACCACGTTTCAGAGACACAGACAACATCAACATTAGAATTCACAAAAATAAAGCGAAACTCATCCATCTTCTTAACAAGACTCTGAGCATTTATAAGGCAAATATTTAAACCGCTGTTTTGCTTACAAAGAACTCTAACCATGGCTTGGGTGCTCGACCTAGATGTTATTAAAGACGCGGACATCTAAAAGGCTTGATTTAAAACCTAACAGAAGCACATCAAAAAATTGTAAAGTTCCTAACGCTAAAAATGAAATAATAGTAGTATTAACAACAACAACAAAAATCAGCTGCACATCAGACGCAATCAAATTTGAAAGATGTGAGCACTCTTTTAAACGCGAGAAATTTCTTAAAATAGGAGATAAAGAGAAATTAATTAATTGCTCATTCAGGTAAATTTGTACATTGCCTTGTGCTTCAAAGCCCAGCATGTGCAAGTTTAGTCGCGTGTTGTTACTTCGCCTTTATTCCGCTGCCGCTCGCATAACTTTCACTTTATCGTGTGTGTTATCAAATTTTATAATAATTTCCGGGTCGACTATTGAGCTGGTTCTACCGGATCGCCTAATTCTAAAGATCTCCTTTAGTCTCGGTGCCTTTAGTCTCAACGAGGGGCACACTATGTAGCCGAACATCATTGGCTTTGCATGCATTAGCTTGCGCGTTTAGCTTAGCTTCAAGTGCCACAACTTGCACATGTAGTGCTCGAGTTCCCTCCGCAGCTTGCTCCAGAAATTGCACCCGCTGCATAATGCTGTGAAGCTCACCTTTTATGCCATCCAGCTTCTCATTGAGTACGCAGAGCAATCGCTCCTCCGACTCTCTCATCCTGCTTGAAATCAACTCAGCCTGTTCCTCGAAACGTTGGTCAATCAGCTGGATGAACGAACTTTTGTCGATCGCCTTTCCAGCCTTGAGATCACCGGTGGAGATTTCGCGCAAACGTTTTGGTACAGGTGCCATTATTGTTCAAATAAAGACAAAACATTAGGAAAAGTGTTGTCGTGCTGCGAACAGAGTAGTTTTCGTGTGTTTAGTATGTTTGCTGTGGTGGAGAGCAAGAGTAATTCTCAGCTTCCCAAATGTGTTGTTGTTTATTGAGTGCGCGCGATTCTTCGCAAATAGTAATTGTTTAATTTATTCAATTTATTCAATTTATTGGTGGTGGAGTGCTTATTGCTGTGAATGTAGACTTTCCTTCTGAAACAGTCGTATTAGATAGTTATTTTGATATAGAGTTTATTGCTGTAAAGCTAAACATTTGCGGTATTAACATTTTTATCACTTGTTCGTATATACCTCCTTCTTCTGATCTCTCTATCTATGAGACACATCTATCTGCTATTCATTCTGTCTCTGCCTTGCTTTCTGATCGTGATTTTCTTGTAGTTCTTGGTGATTTCAACATTGCTGAAGCTACTTGGATTTCTTGTCCTGACTCTGGTGCCCTGACTCCCACGGCCCCGAATGAATTTTTAATCGACCTACTTGGGATGTCAAATTAATGCTATCCCAAATTCTCTCAATAAAATGCTTGATCTGATTTTTGTTTTGGATTCATCATCTTCATCCGTTTCCCGTTCCCAGCCTATATCTTATCCCGAAGACTTATACCATCCTACGTTGGAGCTGTTGATTAATTTACCTTCCCGAACGCGTTGCAATGTCAGGATGCCTTTGAGTCGAGTTCGTCAATTTCGGAAAACTGATTTTGAGGGACTCGCTCTGCTTTTATCCCAAACTGACTGGTCTCCCCTCTACGAGTCTGACGACTTGGACGTGGCAATCAGTATTTTTTATAATACCTTATATTCTTTATTTGATTTATGTGTCCCGGTTGGTGAGCTAAACAGGTCTAACAAACCTGTGTGGTTTACCCGAGAGTTGACAATTCTCAAAAATCGAAAATCTAAACTCTACAAGAGATTTAGAAAAAACGGCTCATCGGTAACCTATTCTGCATACTTGATTGCTCGTGCCAGTTTTGATATCTTAAATAACCTATGTTATAAGAATTACCTGACTCGGTGTAGATTACAGTTTCAGCAGGATCCAAAGCGGTTTTTTGATTTTGTTAATGCGAAGCGTAGGTCATCGACACTCCCAACAGAAGTATTCTTTGAGGAAACGAAGGCCAATTCTGATCAGGAGATTGCAAATATATTTGCCCAATTTTTTCAAACGACTTATAGCTCATGTCAATCTCAAGTCGGTTTGCCTTACCCTTATCGGGTTAATGGCTCGAATCGCATCTTTGGACTGAAAATCACTGAAAACTCACTTTTAATAATCTTCATGTTTTGAAACCTATATTTTCCCCAGGACCTGACGGAGTGCCAAGCTGTGTGCTTAGACACTGCGCTCATGGTCTTTTAAAGCCGTTGCTTAAAGTGTTTAACTTGTCCCTGGAGTTAGGCTCCTTTCCAAAAATTTGGAAAGAGTCATTTATTATTCCTCTCCATAAAAAAGGAAACAAATCTTATGTTCAAAATTATAGGGGTATCTCCAAGTTGTCTGCTATTCCTAAGATTTTTGAAAAATTAATAACCTCCCATCTTCAACACCAATGCAAATCTATTATTTCACCGTGCCAGCACGGATTTATGAAACAAAGATCTACTACCACTAATTTGTTAGAATTTACTTCATTTGTTATCAAGGGTTTTCAGGACAAATTGCAGACTGATGTTATTTATACTGATTTTAGTAAGGCTTTCGACTCTGTAAATCATCGTCTCCTAATACATAAACTAGAACTCTTGGGCTTTTCAAATATTCTAGTTCTTTGGATTAAAGACTACCTAACTCTTAGAACTCAGAGGGTTTTATTTAAAGGGTCCGTTTCCAAGATGGTTCAGGTCACTTCAGGCGTTCCTCAGGGTAGTCATCTTGGTCCTTTGTTATTTATTTTGTTTATAAACGATCTTCCATCAGTTATAAAGTTCTCTCGGGTTTTGATGTACGCTGATGATGTAAAGTTATACACGTCGGCTGCAACTCCCCTAGCTGCTCAACAGCTTCAAAGAGATTTAGACAACTTTCAAATGTGGTGTAAAGTAAATTTTTTAAATCTTAATTGCAGTAAATGTAAAGTAATGTCATTTTTTAGATATTTGCCCTTTTTAAATATATATTTTCTTGACAACAAACCACTAGATAGAATTGAAAGGGTTGACGATTTGGGCATCGTTATGGACCCAAAGCTTAAGTTTGACAAGCATATTTCTTCAATTTCCAATCGAGCATCTGGTGTCTTGGGGTTCATTAAGCGCTGGTCGAAGGAGTTTAACGATCCCTACTTAACAAAAACTCTGTATACTTCTCTTGTACGACCGATTCTGGAATATGGATCTTGTATATGGTTTCCGAAATACGAAATTCATCAGAATAAAAAAGAATCGGTACAAAAACAATTTCTGCTCTTCGCACTTAGAGGTCTTAACTGGGACACTAACAATAATTTGCCGTCTTATCGTAGTAGACTTTTACTAATAGATCTTCCTTCTCTGAGTGATCGTAGAATAATGCTTTCATTTTCCTTTTTTCACAAATTAATTAATGGTGAAATTGATTCTTCTGAATTAATTAACCAAATTAACTTTGCTGTTCCTATTAGAAATACTAGAAATTTTGTACCTATAGCTCTTCAAACTTGTAATTCTAATTATGCTCTTCATAACCCTTTTCGTATTCTGTGTTCTATTTATAACGATCTTTCCCACTTAATACACAGTGCCACTCCTACTTGCTCTTTTAAAAAGTTAGTTTTGTGTCATTTGTCTACATGTTCGCGATCATCGTAACCGCACGATAAGCGGAGCGCCCCTCGGTCGGATGGGCGGGAGGTGGGTCACTTTGTGCGTGGGTCCGCGCGTTAACAAGCCGGTGCTTGGTATCGTTGGGCCACTTGACTGTACTGTTCGTTAGTACATCTACGTCCAATAATAATAATAATATGAAAGCGCTTGTATGTTTGTTTTCAATTGAACAACTTATTACAAAACAATGCCGTTGTATTGCTTTTAAAACAAAATGTTTTTATCGCGGAGCTTGAAAAAAATACGTACTGGCGCGTTTCAGTGTGTACACATTTGCTCACAGATGATTCTTATTTTGTCAATTGTATTTGAGCGAAGTTTCCATGTATGCATCGGAAACCGGAAGAGTTATCGATTTATTGGAACAAAAATAATCTGCATCTAGTTTAGGAAAGCTTATGTTTCAAGTCTGGAATCTTAAGCTCTAAAAGTCTCTGGGATCAGCGCTTTCAAAGAGACAGACTGAAATGTGCGAATGGACTCAGTTGTTGATACTGATCAAGACTTAAAAATTGCGAGCTAATAACAGTTGACCGTTCCTTGCAGTCACCAAAAAACGGTTTTTTGCGCACCACTTGCGCAAAAAGTCAGACAAGAGCCGTTCACCAGTGTCTCTTGAACGAACGGTCTGTGCTCAACCAAAAACCAATTTCGTGTTTCCCTTTTGCTCTGCTTATTCGCTGACCGTTTTGCAACGAGCGAAGATAATAAAAGTCTTTTGCATTTGTATTAGTGTATATGCGAATAATCAGTCTACTTGTAAATCACACTTGCTTTTGTGGATTCGGTGCGTTTGGATTGTTTTAATTTTTGTGCCAAAAATGGATCGCGATCACAACAAAGAAGTGCACTTTTTTTCAATTTAAAGAGAATAAGTCTAAGTCTATTTGGATGGCGTACAGACAATCTCCGAAATTAAAGAAGAGCCTGCATCTAAAAAACCAAATCTATGCTAACATAGAAAATTTCGACCTTATGCATGGACGTCTACCACTTAACGCGAACATTTTGCAGTTTACCGATATAAAGCTGCAGTCGCAACACATGAATGCGCTCGCACACGCTGTACTGGCTACACTGGCGACTCAGGTGTCTGTTGAGAGGGCCTTTTCAGCGAGCGACGAAGCTCTTTAAGTGCAGAAATTCTAAATTCGCTACTAGTTGTAAATTTTAATACTAAATAAGTAATAAATCTAATGTTTAGATCTAATAAATATGTTAAGTTGTTGCTAAAGTTGTTGTTTAAAAGGCATTGAAGACAAAAGACCGTTTACGATGAGTCTTTCGTATTTTCGCTCTTCTGCTGACCCTCAAACAGCGAGCGTTCAGTCGGATCGCTCTCTCTAAGTTGTTGTTGAGTGAGCATAACAAGAACCACGCAACTGAGAACAGTTAACCGAAAACCAAAACAATGAGAAACGAAAAGTTCTGTTCAGAGCGAGAGCACACGCGCATCGTATTTTTCGGTTGTGTTAGAGCGCAGACCGCAAAACGAAAGACGGTTGAGAGTTATTTGCGAGCTATGCTTAAAATACATTGTCGTACATGGGTCGAAGACGCTTCCTTCTTTCTGTTAAATATGTACATTTGCACAAAACAATATTGCCCTTGTTATCCACTTCATTGATTCAAAGTACATTTTTTAGTAAAACTATTATTTTTTTTATACGTGATCATCATAACGAGCGGTAGCGTTACTTTTAAAAGTCATATACTATCAAACTTCTCTGCCGTAACTCACATGCGTGATGCAACTTTTATAAGGTGTTCTATTCCGCATTCCCTGCTCTCTTTGGCCGTACTTAGTTTTTGTCATTATACATTGAAACTTTGAAGTGAGCAGTCGTATTGCAGAAAATTGGTTGATTAATTGTTAAAAAATGTGGAAAAAATTTTGTTGTATATATCTCGCAACGAAATTAATTAAAATATATCCGATTAGAGCTACTCGTAACTTTTTACCCCTTAGCCTTGATCGTTGCTCGAGCCACTTTTTAATACATGAACCCTTTCGTGTTTATGTTGTGACTGTAAGAAGCTTTATTCTCTTAACTCTTTGGAGACCTCAATTCCTGTACTACAACGATCAATATTTTTTTCTTTATATAATCGTAACCACTAACTACTAACCTAAACTTGGTCTGATTGTGATTTTCTGGGATTTTCCAAATCCGCGCAACAAATGTTGGACCACTAGTTATACTCGATACCGAAGGTAAAGAGTATATTGGGTTTGTGCAATGTCCGTCATGGTGTCCGTCCGTCCGTCCGTCCGTCCGTCTGTATGTTCGCAACTTTTTTCCACACCCTTCAAGCTGGAGACTTGAAACTTTCCAATTCTTTTTATCTATGGGATAGTAAATTAAAGTGTCAAGATGGGGGTTCTACGATAACTGGGGGCCTGACAAATCGATCATTTCGATAACTCAAAACCGATAAATCCACATATTTCGCACATCCTGACAGCTAGATCTACCAAATTTGGTGAGCAGATAGCTACTAGCAACCTCCAAAAAACTGCAATCAATTTTGGAGCCACGCCCACCCATTTCGCCCCCAGCCCCCCTGAATTTTTAAGTCAAAAAAGCTTATATCTCCCTAAGTTTTTGAACTAGAGCCACCCAATTTGGTGCAAAGATCGGTGATTATGACCCCCCAAAAATTGCATCAAAAGTTTGGATGCCACGCCCACCAATAATGCCCTAGCCGCCCCAAGCTGCCCAAAAGCTTCGACAAAAACGGGAATGCATGTATCTTCCAGAGTTTTGGAGCTTAAGCCACCAAATGTGGTAAAAGTATAGCTGGCAACGACCCCCAAAATCTGCATCACAGTTTTGGAGCCCCGCCCACCCATTCCGCCCCCAACCCCCCGCATTTTGAAATCAGAAAAACATATATCTCCCACAGTTTTTGAGCTAGAGCCACCAAATTTGGTGCCAAGAAAGGCGATGATGACCCCCCTAAAACTGAATCAAAAGTTTGGATGCCACGCCCACAAATACCACCCTAGCCGCCCCAAGCTGCCCCAACGCTTTGACAAAAACGGGAATGCGTGTATCTTCCAATGTAAAGGAGCTAGAGCCACCAAATTTGTTAGGAAGATAGCTGGCAACGACTCCCAAAAATCTTCATCAAAGTTTTGGAGCCACGCCTACCCATTTTGCCCCCCTTTCCCCACCTTTTACAAACATTTAGCTTGAGTCACCAAATTTGGTATGAAGATAGCAATAGACATTTCGCAAAGATCTGCATCAAATATTTGAATGCCACGCCCAGCCATACTGCCCCAGCCCCCCTTTCCAAACTTTTTACAATTTTCGAGCTAGAGTCACCAAATTTGGTATGAATACAGCAATTGACATTCCACACAGATCTGCATCAAAACTTTGGTACCACAACCACCCATACCGCCCCCAGCCCCGCTTGCTCCACTTTTTACAATTTTCGAGCTAGAGTCACCAAATTTGGTATGAAGATAGCAATTTACATCCCACACAGATCTGCACCAAAACTTTGGATGCCACGCCCACCCATACCGCCCCCAGCCCTCTTTCCCCACTTTTCACAATTTTCGAGCTAGAGTCACCAAATTTGGTATGAAGATAGAAATTGACATTCCACTCAGATCCGCATCAAAACTTTCGATACCACATTCACCCATACTGCCCCCAGCCCCCCTTGCTCTACTTTTTACAATTTTCGAGCTAGAGTCACCAAATTTGGTATGAAGATAGCAATTTACATTCCACAAAGATCTGCATCAAATTTTTGGATGCCACAATTACCCATACCGCCCCCAACCCCCCTGTCCCCACGTTTTACAAACTTCGAGCTAGAGTCACCAAATTTGGTATGAAGATAGCAATCGACATTTCGCAAAGATATGCAGTAAAAAATTAGATTCCACACCCAACCATACCGTCCCCAGCCCCCCTTTCCCCACCTTTTACAAAATTCGAGCTAGAGTCACCAAATTTGGAAGGAAGATAGTTGGTGGCATCCCCATCTGCATCGGCGAATCGTTAAGGCAGCGTATACCCCTGCCCCATCCGTACCCCCTTGCAATCAGGCATTTTTTTAAGCGGTTTTAATACTGGTATCGAGTATGCCGCAGTCGGTTGCGTCCCACTGTAACGTTTCCACTTGTTTTATTGTTGAATTTCACAGAGCTTTAACGTTAACTGTACCTGTAAAAGGTGTGATGCATTGTTAGCATCCAGTACAAACTGACTGCTTAATTGTTGTCGCAACTGGCACTTGTAACCAGGTGGACTGCGGAGAATAATGAATGTATCTTTGTAGGTTGTACTAAGAACACTGATTTTATTAACGAAAAGTAACAATATTTATAGGAAATAATAGCTTAGCTTAACAGTTTTGTGGTGTCAATTAAAATTAGGTTATTGTGTACTCAGCAGTTGCTTGCAATGCAGAATATCATATTTAGGTTGGCTGACCGCTACTGTTGCGACACATTGCATGCATTGTGCAGTCAGCGATATTCCATGTGTTCAGCATAATTTGGTGTTGCTTAAAGTTTTATTGGGTTAATAACTGTAGCGTATTGTGTAAGGTCTTGACCTAGTTTTACATGTGCTAATAATTTGTGTGTCATTCTTACATAGCTATGTGCACTTATTTGATATCTTATAATTATATGTGTGCTGACTTGTATATGACTTAACATTCTCCCGGCCGTTGAAACGGTTTTCAACCATCCTCTAAATCCAGTGTAAATTGTCTTGGGGATGCTGACTGCTCGGCCGGGTTGACTGCTTCGTTCCTAGTGTCTGTGGGTGGACAAGTCCATCGTCGGTGCGGCCGCATTGCATATGCACATAGTATTATGACAGATATTGGTTGGTGTCTTGTTGGTAAATAGTTGAAACTCACATCGGTTGTTTACATCAAACACAGCTTGATGATCAAAGCATATGTATTTTTCGCTGTGTATTGTACGGCAGCGTTGTAGATCATCTTGTGTAAGTCCCATGAATTGATCTCTGTGGTTGTTTACACCTATAATAGGTGTTTTTAGCTCGAACAATCTCCAACTAGTTGTGTTCCACACTGGAATTGGCACCATATTAAATAGCTCGAGTATCGATGTTGACACTAGGGGTAATATTACTCTGAATAACACATGAGTGTCGGTGGCTGTGCCTTCTGCTCGCATAATTCTGTATAGTTGAATTACATTGGATGATGTCACGGGGACCATTTGATCTGGTGGCAAATGATGCCGTACTTGATCCAACTGATCCTTTAATTGTTTAGGGGAGATCAACATTGGGCTTATTGTATGGTGGTGAACTCCAGTTAGTACGTCTACTATTTCGGATTGCATGCTCTGAAGAGATGCTGCTAGCAATGTAAATTGAGTTGTCAATGCCATGTAGTTTTCCGTAAGACGTGCGTCAGTGTACTTCCTCTGCTTTGGCTAATGGCGGCTACTTGTTGTTCAAGTAGTTTTAGACGTTTGTCCGATGTTGTCCTTGTTTTCTTGACAACGTTAATGGCTGAGTCAAGTACTGAGGTTTGGTTTCTCAGCAGTGTCAGTAGAAATTCCTCGTTAGTTTGCACCTTCTCATTTTATTGGCATAGTCTGCGTCTAAAACTCCAAACAGACTGTTCGCAATATTACCCACTGAGACCGTTTGCCATTTGTAATTCATCATACAAGTGTCGATAGTGCTGTGATATTGAGTCACATGTATGGTTGTTGTTTAATTCTGGGGATATGTACTGGAACTCCTTGATGCCTGAATTAAACGTGTTCATGTCTCTCCAGTATGGATCTAATTCATAGTAAATAACTATGGTCCAGTCGGATATTTCCCTCATCGTTGTACCAATTTTTTCATAATATACTCCTGGTTTTGTGTCGAACATTGTCACCGATACTGACTGTGTAAGTACCAGAGGTAGTATTAGAAGCCGAATTAGCAAGGAGGAAGTTATGGTTGGTGACATTAACCGTCTCCGTTGAGCAGCCGCCGTATCCTTTTTATCCGCATCCTCTTCTTCCATAATAGATCGTTTTTTGGCCGCTTCTTCCGGAAAGATCGGCGCCAGCCTGTTGATGGCGCGCTTGTAAATGCATGAGGCGGTTTTTACGTCAACCACTCGTACATGGTTATCCATTACTGGATATGTCTTTATAATGCGTTCCATAGGCCAGATCATCACCGGAATGTTATCTTCCTTGATAAGGACCAGCATGCCTTCCTTGATATTGGGATTAACGGTTTTCCACTTCTGCCTGGCTTGTAACTCTTGCAAGTATTCCTCTGACCATTGCTTCCAAAATCTTTGCTTAATTCTGGATACTAATTCCCAATGTTTCAGTAGGGATTTTTTTCGCGATCGGCGTTGACATTGGGTGGAGCCGTTAGTGTTTCACCAATCAGGAAATGTGCTGGGGTGAGAGCTGTGGTGTCCGTAGGATCATTTGACATCGGGGTTATTGGGCGTGAATTCAAGATAGCTTCGATTTCGACGATCACCGTGTTAAGTTTCTCAAATGTACGTGTCACCGTGTTGGTTGTCGTTACCAACAGTCGCTTTGCCTACTTGACTGCAGCTTCCCATAGGCCTCCAAAGGATGGCGCTCGTGGCGGGATGAATTTGAAGGCAACTTGTTTTTTGTTGCACTGATTGATGATCTCTGCTTGTGCCTTCTCCCCAAAAATTGTTGATTCCAGTTCCTTCAGCTGGTTGTTTGCTCCGACGAAGTTGGTTGCATTGTCACTATGAATTGTTTGACATTTGCCACGGCGACTTAAGAAGCGTCGCAACGCTCCAAAAAAGGCGTTTGTGGTCAGATCGCTTACCAGTTCAAGGTGAACCGCCTTTGTAGAGAAACAGCAGAATAAGGTTATGCATGCCATGTCTGGTCTTTTTCCTCGAATTTTGTGGTGAATCCAGATTGACCCGCAGTAATCTACGCCTGTTGTAAGGAATGGGCGTGTTGGTGTTACTCGATCGGCTGGCAAATTATCCATAATTTGGTTCATTAACTTGGGCCTTGCCTTGTTGCATGTCACGCAGTTGTGAATAATATTCCTTGACATTGTTTTGTCGTTGAGGATCCAATATTATTGTCTAGCGGTTGCTCGTAAGGCTTGGGCACCGCAACGCATGTTAACCTCATGCAGATCTTTCAACCGCATTTTTACTATTGGATCATTGTAGGGCAGCAGTATCTGGTGCCTTGCATTTTAAGGGTGTGGGGCTTGATCCAATCTGCCACAAACTCGTATAAGTCCATCGGATCCTTGCAGGGGGGACAGCGATGAAATGGAACTCCTTTTTTCTACCATGCTGTGACGCTGCATCGTTTTTAGTTCAGCAGCAAATTCCACTTGTTGTATTGTCCACAAAATTGCGTTGCGAGCGTGATTTATTTTATTTTTTGTAGCAGAAGCGTAACATGTAAGCCACAATGCGTTGTAACTTGTAAAATGAATGACTGTGTCTACAAGTGTACAATTCTTCACCTATTGTAGATGGAGATATTGCGAGACTTATATGTATCGTTGTCCATACAACCATAAGTTGTGCTCGTGTAGTTTTCGTGCCGATATTACTCTTGAGAGTACATCTGCCGCATTGTTGGCCGATGATACATGCCGGCAATGAGTCTGGCTTGTCAAGGCCTGAATTTTCGCTATTCAGTTTGCCACAAATGTATGATATGTGGTGGCAGTTGCGTTGATCCATGAAAGGACAACCGTAGAATCTGACCAAAAGTATCCTGGCACTGTGTTGCTGTCGTGGCTTAGATCACGTCGAACTCTTTCAGCAAGTTCTGCACCCAATAGTGCAGCACATAGCTCTAGTCGAGGGAGTGACTGTTTTGCTGTTGGAGCCACTCGATACCTTAAACAAAGTAGCCGAACAGATATTTGTTTGTTTCTGTACGTTGCGCGTACATAAACTGAAGCGCCACATGCACGATCTGACGCATCCACAAAGACGTGTAATTCTTTCGTTATCGGAGTCTTACCATTATAAACGTGCCTTGGGATTCGCATTGAGTTGAGGCTTTGTATACATGTGACTGTTTTCAATCGGTAGTATTTAATTTCATCCGACGAGTTGTTGCGCCATACAATCAGTTGATGAAGCTAATTTTCCGGATTGATCCATACCTGATGTTAGATGTTATGCACGATGCGTCGAAGACAACTCGTAGTTTTGTTGTTGTGCTGTCAGGCTTCAACACGCAATGATGCGGAATCAAGTAGAAATTTTTAAGAATCTTGTTTCATGTGCCCCTGCTTCTCATAAACCGCCATGAACGCTGCGTACTGCTTCCACGTGTCAGCGGAGGTTCTGCGCTCTAACGATAGAAACCGTTTGGTCGCAATCTCAATGGAATCTCCCAGGGCTGAATAGTGTTCAGAAAATGGAAGAATGCCTTTCACAATTCGCTTCAATTGGTGTTCGGTGTTTTTCTGTTGTATCCAAACTATCTAATGGCCAGAATCATTCCATTAATGCATTTGTTTCCTCACTTGTTGCAACTGCGCAGATGACTGATGACTTACTTGCAGCATTTACTTATCCACATTGATCCACCCGATCTCGGTTTTTTGCATCATCGGACCAGACTGGAACATTGTGTGTTGTTGAGGGAGCAATATTGAAAAACAGTGCTCTGCTTCAATCAACATGTCTATTTTGCCTGGTCTGTTGAAGTGGCCGTGTTGATCGACAGGGCAGGTTGATCCGAAATTATATGTGGTAATACGAATGCTTCCAATCGCATCGTTAAATTGCTGAGTAGTGATTTAACTAGGACATTCACTTTAGCCTTGCTGACTTTTGGCTGTCCTCCGATGCCCTCAATCCGGAGTGTTGTGTCATGACGCTTAAGTCCCAACAGTGTCACAAGTCTTTCGGAAACAACGTTGATTTGTGATCCAGAGTCCAGTAGTGCCTTGAATGATGCTTGTTGTCCGTTAGTTGCTTGCACAGCTACCTTTGCTGTTGCAAGTAAGTTATAGTTGTGCTTGTTTGCGGATGCCACAACTTGTGATAATGGCTCTGCTGCTGCTGATGTGACAACATTTTCCAAATGCACTAGAGTGTGGTGCTTTTTGTTGCACTTAAAACAGCTGAAGTTGCTGGTGCATGCTTTTGTTTTATGGTCATTTTTAAAGCAGTTGACACATAAGCTTTGCCTTTGCACCCAATTTAAGCGCTCGCTGACAGATTTTGCGCGAAATTCGTCACATTTTGATAAATAATGACTTGTCTTTTTACAGAAACGACATCCTTTTTGTGCTCCTGAAGACGTTGCACATGTCGCGTTCTTTGACTTCTTTTTAAAGATTCCAGGTGCCTTTTTTCCAGTAGCCATGACCCGAACTCGCTGTTCGAGGAACTGGAGCATGGTGTCCAGTGGCTGGATTTTCTTTGTACTACCCAATGATTGTTCATAGAGTGTTTTGTTTGCGCCATCCAACTTGTTTCTGGGGATGGCAATGATGATTGGATCCCAAGTTGAGATGTCAATCTCGAGTCCCTTTAGTGAGGCTAATGACTCTATGGTGGTGATGTGGAGCTCCTTTAAGGACTTCACATCGTCGCTGCAGGTTTGTTGCAGTAAGAGGCGATTTAAAATTCTAGATGCGATGTCTCTAGGATTGTTGTAGGCATCTTCTAAGATTTCCCATGCGTAGAGATAGTTCTCTTCCCTTATATCGATGTGACGGATTAATCTTTCTGCCTCTCCGACTACGCTGGTTTTTAAATACCACATCTTGCGTATGGTTGGCATCTCTGTTTCATGTATCATACACGAAAACATATCGAAGAATTGCGTTCATTTAAGCGTATCACCATAAAATTTTGGAATGGAAATACGTGGTAAGTTGATATTATCAGTGCACTCACTGCTTGAATTGCTGGTAAGCGCATTCCGATCATCAGCCTCTGCCTTTAAATACTCGGTGGCGTTGTAGCCACTCTCTTCTGGGTCCTCAAATTCCTCGTATATTTTGAAATAGACCTCTCGAGTTATTTTGTTATTGGACGTAGATGTACTAACGAACAGTACAGTCAAGTGGCCCAACGATACCAAGCACCGGCTTGTTAACGCGCGGACCCACGCACAAAGCGACCCACCTCCCGCCCATCCGACCGAGGGGCGCTCCGCTTATCGTGCGGTTACGATGATCGCGAACATGTAGACAAATGACACAAAACTAACTTTTTAAAAGAGCAAGTAGGAGTGGCACTGTGTATTACGTGGGAAAGATCGTTATAAATAGAACACAGAATACGAAAAGGGTTATGAAGAGCATAATTAGAATTACAAGTTTGAAGAGATATAGGTACAAAATTTCTAGTATTTCTAATAGGAACAGCAAAGTTAATTTGGTTAATTAATTCAGAAGAATCAATTTCACCATTAATTAATTTGTGAAAAAAGGAAAATGAAAGCATTATTCTACGATCACTCAGAGAAGGAAGATCTATTAGTAAAAGTCTACTACGATAAGACGGCAAATTATTGTTAGTGTCCCAGTTAAACCTCTAAGTGCGAAGAGCAGAAATTGTTTTTGTACCGATTCTATTTTATTCTGATGAACTTCGTATTTCGGAAACCATATACAAGATCCATATTCCAGAATCGGTCGTACAAGAGAAGTATACAGAGTTTTTGTTAAGTAGGGATCGTTAAACTCCTTCGACCAGCGCTTAATGAACCCCAAGACACCAGATGCTCGATTGGAATTGAAGAAATATGCTTGTCAAACTTAAGCTTTGGGTCCATAAGGATGCCCAAATCGTCAACCCATTCAATTCTATCTAGTGGTTTGTTGTCAAGAAAATAAATATTAAAAAGGGCAAACATCTAAAAAATGACATTACTTTACATTTACTGTAATTAAGATTTAAAAAATTTACTTTACACCACATTTGAAAGTTGTCTAAATCTCTTTGAAGCTGTTGAGCAGCTAGGGGAGTTGCAGCTGACGTGCATAACTTTACATCATCAGCGTACATCAAAACCCGAGAGAACTTTATAACCGATGGAAGATCGTTTATAAACAAAATAAATAATAAAGGACCAAGATGACTACCCTGAGGAACGCCTGAAGTGACCTGAACCGTCTTGGAAACGGACCCTTTGAATAAAACCCTCTGAGTTCTAAGAGTTAGGTAGTCTTTAATCCAAAGAACTAGAATATTTGAAAAGCCCAAGAGTTCTAGTTTATGTATTAGGAGATGATGATCTACAGAGTCGAAAGCCTTACTAAAATCAGTATAAATAACATCAGTCTGCAATTTGTCCTGAAAACCCTTGATAACAAACGAAGTAAATTTGCTCATAATGACTTAATAATGTTCGCATTGACAGGATTGTGTTGCAGGGCGCGATTCATTGACGCAATCATCACCTTTTGCCGACGGCACAATGCAACTAGCTTGGCATTTGAGTTTTCTTTGGCATCGACAATTCCTGCAGCAATGGTGGGTTTTGGTTCCGTCCTATTGCTGGTAGACTGATCTGCAATTCTGGTTTTTTTTTAACCAAATCGTAAACCTATTCGAAAAACTTGTGGTATGGGTGAGACTTCTCTAACTTAGAGTTTTTGATCATGACATTGTTGTTCTTGAAAAAAGTCCACTTTTCCTCAAGGATTGTGGCCTTGGCTTGGTAGTAGCCAGGTTTTGCCTTCCGCTCTGCTGGGTCCTTTTTTGTGTTCTTTATAAGCCCTGATACCTCCTGGCTTATTTCTTCCTGCGCATCTAGGCCATCTTCCAAGACGAGTGATTTCTCTGTGCTCATTTTGTCGTCTTGTTGACAATGACTAAGCTACCAGAATCACGTTTCTTATGTTGTTGTCTATAGCTCTTTGATTACTCCCGACCCGGTGGAAGTGTTTTATTCGCTCGGCCTGAGCTCGATTACGCTTCTATTCGCAACCGTGTGGTGTGGTCGAAAGAGTAGCGAGCTATATGTTGTAGACAGGATCCTTCCTAGGAGTCCTTTGTCGGGGTCACCAAAATGTACCTGTAAAAGGTGTGTACACTGATTTTATTAACGAAAAGTAACAATATTTATAGAAAATAATAGCTTAGCTTAACAGTTTTGTGGTGTCAATTAAAATTAGGTTATTGTGTACTCAGCAGTTGCTTGCAATGCAGAATATCATATTTAGGTTGGCTGACCGCTACTGTTGCGACACATTGCATGCATTGTGCAGTCAGCGATATTCCATGTGTTCAGCATAATTTGGTGTTGCTTAAAGTTTTATTGGGTTAATAACTGTAGCGTATTGTGTAAGGTCTTGACCTAGTTTTACATGTGCTAATAATTTGTGTGTCATTCTTACATAGCTATGTGCACTTATTTGATATCTTATAATATATATGTGTGCTGACTTGTATATGACTTAACATTCTCCCGGCCGTTGAAACGGTTTTCAACCATCCTCTAAATCCAGTGTAAATTGTCTTGGGGATGCTGACTGCTCGGCCGGGTTGACTGCTTCGTTCCTAGTGTCTGTGGGTGGACAAGTCCATCGTCGGTGCGGCCGCATTGCATATGCACATAGTATTATGACAGATATTGGTTGGTGTCTTGTTGGTAAATAGTTGAAACTCACATCGGTTGTTTACATCAAACACAGCTTGATGATCAAAGCATATGTATTTTTCGCTGTGTATTGTACGGCAGCGTTGTAGATCATCTTGTGTAAGTCCCATGAATTGATCTCTGTGGTTGTTTACACCTATAATAGGTGTTTTTAGCTCGAACAATCTCCAACTAGTTGTGTTCCACACTGGAATTGGCACCATATTAAATAGCTCGAGTATCGATGTTGACACTAGGGGTAATATTACTCTGAATAACACATGAGTGTCGGTGGCTGTGCCTTCTGCTCGCATAATTCTGTATAGTTGAATTACATTGGATGATGTCACGGGGACCATTTGATCTGGTGGCAAATGATCCCGTATTTGATCCAACTGATCCTTTAATTGTTTAGGGGAGATCAACATTGGGCTTATTGTATGGTGGTGAACTCCAGTTAGTACGTCTACTATTTCGGATTGCATGCTCTGAAGAGATGCTGCTAGCAATGTAAATTGAGTTGTCAATGCCATGTAGTTTTCCGTAAGACGTGCGTCAGTGTACTTCCTCTGCTTTGGCTAATGGCGGCTACTTGTTGTTCAAGTAGTTTTAGACGTTTGTCCGATGTTGTCCTTGTTTTCTTGACAACGTTAATGGCTGAGTCAAGTACTGAGGTTTGGTTTCTCAGCAGTGTCAGTAGAAATTCCTCGTTAGTTTGCACCTTCTCATTTTATTGGCATAGTCTGCGTCTAAAACTCCAAACAGACTGTTCGCAATATTACCCACTGAGACCGTTTGCCATTTGTAATTCATCATACAAGTGTCGATAGTGCTGTGATATTGAGTCACATGTATGGTTGTTGTTTAATTCTGGGGATATGTACTGGAACTCCTTGATGCCTGAATTAAACGTGTTCATGTCTCTCCAGTATGGATCTAATTCATAGTAAATAACTATGGTCCAGTCGGATATTGCCCTCATCGTTGTACCAATTTTTTCATAATATACTCCTGGTTTTGTGTCGAACATTGTCACCGATACTGACTGTGTAAGTACCAGAGGTAGTATTAGAAGCCGAATTAGCAAGGAGGAAGTTATGGTTGGTGACATTAACCATCTCCGTTGAGCAGCCGCCGTATCCTTTTTATCCGCATCCTCTTCTTCCATAATAGATCGTTTTTTGGCCGCTTCTTCCGGAAAGATCGGCGCCAGCCTGTTGATGGCGCGCTTGTAAATGCATGAGGCGGTTTTTACGTCAACCACTCGTACATGGTTATCCATTCCTGGATATGTCTTTATAATGCGTTCCATAGGCCAGATCATCACCGGAATGTTATCTTCCTTGATAAGGACCAGCATGCCTTCCTTGATATTGGGATTAACGGTTTTCCACTTCTGCCTGGCTTGTAACTCTTGCAAGTATTCCTCTGACCATTGCTTCCAAAATCTTTGCTTAATTCTGGATACTAATTCCCAATGTTTCAGTAGGGATTTTTTTCGCGATCGGCGTTGACATTGGGTGGAGCCGTTAGTGTTTCACCAATCAGGAAATGTGCTGGGGTGAGAGCTGTGGTGTCCGTAGGATCATTTGACATCGGGGTTATTGGGCGCGAATTCAAGATAGCTTCGATTTCGACGATCACCGTGTTAAGTTCCTCAAATGTAAGGGTCGCCGTGTTGGTTGTCGTTACCAACAGTCGCTTTGCCGACTTGACTGCAGCTTCCCATAGGCCTCCAAAGGATGGCGCTCGTGGCAGGATAAATTTGAAGGCAACTTGTTTCTTGTTGCAGTGATAAATGATCTCCGCTTGTGCCTTCTCCCCAAAAATTGTTGATTCCAGTTCCTTCATGTGGTTGTTTGCTCCGACGAAGTTGGCTGCATTGTCACAATGAATTTTTTGACATTAAAAAACATTAAAAAGCGTCGCAACGCTCCCAACAAGGCGTTTGTTTGATTTAAAAAATTTACTATACACCACCTTTGAAAGTTATCCAAATGTTTTTGATGCTGTTGAGCAGCTAGGGGAGTTGCAGCTGATATGCATAATTTTACATCCTCAGCGTACATCAAAACCCGAGAGAACTTTATAACCGATGGAAGATCGTTTATAAACAAAATAAAAAACAAGTAAGAAGGCTCTAGTTGGGAGAGCCCGAATGGATACCCTGAACCCAGTGGCAATGAATAAATTAAATTTATGATTGACTTAGGTATACTGACTTAGCTTCAAGCGATAAAATTCGATATCTCCGGTGTATCTTAACCGATTTGGACGAATTTTTCAGAAAAGTTCTATCGTTACCCATTTCTTCAACCCTCATATTTTTATTTTCCAAATTCGATATTTTATTGTAATC
Organism: Scaptomyza flava; assembly: GCA_030179655.1. Lineage (NCBI taxonomy): Eukaryota > Metazoa > Arthropoda > Insecta > Diptera > Drosophilidae > Scaptomyza > Scaptomyza flava. The sequence continues at coordinate 62,857,108 of JARNME010000404.1, forward strand.
GATTCCATGTGTTTAATGGAAAACAGAAAAGTTATCGATAATTTGAAGCAAACTTGTTCTGCTCATGGTATAGGAGAACTTATTTCCAAAATGTGAAGTCTCTAGCTCTTGTAGTCTCTGAGATCCACGCGTTCATACAGACAGACGGACAGACGGGCATTGCTATACCGTCTCGGCTGTTGATGTTGATCAAGAATATATATACTTTATGGGGTCCGAGATGCTTCTTTCTGCCTGTAACATACATTTGCACAAAACCATTATACCCTTATTTACCCATTTTATGAGTTAAGGGTATAATAAAGGACCAAGGACCCTGTGGGGATTGAAGTAATGGATAACGATAGAACTTTTCTGAAAATTTCGTCTAAATCGGTTAAGAAACACCGGAGATATCAAATTTAATCGTTTGAAGTTAAGTCAGTATACCAAAGTCAATTTTAAATTTAATTTATTTATTGCAACTGGGCTCAGGGTATCTTCTAGTCAGGCTCTCCCGACTGGAGCCTTCTTACTTGTTTAATTGATGGCTTCCTTAAAGATTATTCGCGACATTGTTTGAAATGTTTAAATAAATAAAATTCGCCCTATTTGAGCTAAAGCCAACAAATTTGATGCCAAGATAGGTAATGATGACCCCCCAAAGATCGTATCAAAAAATTTGGATGCCAGGCCCACCCATACTGTCCTAGCGGCCTCCATCCACTCCAACGCTTCATCAAAAACGAGAATGCGTGTGTCTTTCAGAGTAAAGAAGCTTGAGTCACCAAATGTTATGGGAAGATAGCTGGCAACGACCCACAAAAATCTGCATGAAAGTTTTGGAACCACGCTCATCCATTCCGCCCACCTTCCCTTACCTTTTACAATCTTTGAGCTAGAGTCACCAAATTTGGTATGAAGATAGAAATTGGCATCCCACAAAGATCTGCAGCAAAAATTGGATGCTACGACTACCCATGCCGCCCCCAAGCCACCTTTCCCAACCTTTTACAAACTTTGAGCATGAGTCACAAAATTTGGAAGGAAGACAACTTGTGGCATCCCGATCTTCATCGGAGAATCTTTAAGGCAGCGTACACCCCGGCCGCATTCGCAACCCTTTGCAATCAGTCCTCTTTTTACCGGTTTTTAAACTTGTAACGAGCATACCGCATTGCGTCCGACTGCAACGTTTCCACTTGTTATATCTTGACTTCATTTATGTCTAATTTTTTTTACCTCAAGATAAGTAGATTTTCGGATAAATACATGCTTATAGATGCTTTTCAAAGCTTAACAAATAACATTTGATTAAATTTTTTAATTTTCCCCAGTGCTTCATTCACCAATAATATTTAGGGTGTTTACTTTGTGTTGCAAATGTGCAAAAGTGTAACTTTGCAACACCGCTGTCGTGAACACCCAATTGAACGAAACAAGCCTGTTAACTTTGAACAATCAACTGTTCGCTATCGTTTTAGCTGAGCTTTCCATATGTGATATTTAATTGCTGCTTGCAATTAATAAATATATTTAAAAAAGCCCTTTAAAAGAGTGAATGCATCACTCTTAGAATGGACAGCATCCCGTAAACTGGTGTATTAGCAAACAGCTGTTTGTTTTGATTTAGCACCTAAAGCACAAAATTACTCCAAAACAAGTAAGAAGGCTCTAGTTGGGAGAGCCCGACTAGAAGATACCCTGAACCCAGTTGCAATAAATAAATTAAATTTATGTAAGACTTTGGTATACTGACTTAGCTTCAATTGATTAAGTTCAATATCTCCGGTGTTTCTTAACCGATTTGGACGAAATTTTCAGAAAAGTTTTTTTTTTTGATTTTTCAAATTTGATATTTTTGTTATCGATTCCATGTGTATTTTGGAAACTAGAATACTTATCGATAGTTTGAAGCACACTTGTTCTGCTCATGGTATAGGAGAACTTATATCCAAAATCTGAAGTCTCTAGCTCTTGTAGTCTCTGAGATCCACGCGTTCAAACAGACGGACAGACGGACAGACAGACGGACAGACGGACATGGCTATATCGTCTCGGCTGTTGATGCTGATCAAGAATATATATACTTTATGGGGTCGGAGATGCTTCCTTCTGCCTGTTACATACTTTTGCACAAAACCATTATACCCTTATTTACCCATTTTATGGGTTAAGGGTATACAAAATATCAGAAAATTGCTTGTATTGTGCAACACGTTTTCACTTTTGTATCATTTTTGAACACCGAAATCGTTGTAAAAGTACAACGATGTTTTAGTCATAGGCAGGGGTCTAGCAAAAAGTGTAAACTCGATTCTGTACAATTTGTTGTTGGGATGGCTTACACTTTTACAGTTTGCAACACAAAGTGAGGCCCGTTTTCTCAATGTCCGGTAAGCGTAACTATCCAAGGTTTAGTCATAATTGAGTTTCTCAATTTACTGTAAAGGTTAAATGAGACATATGTATATGAAACTGACGCCTGAGGGCCTGTTAATATTTACAGCCCGGTGAAGTGCCGATATAAATATCGCAAAAATCATCGTTAGGAAAACAGTTGACTCTAACCGACACTTCCATATATTTATATATATTTTATTATTAAAGAAAAATGGCATCGCATAAGTGAATTTTTAACATTCACGCAATGGAAATTAAATTGGGAGAAATGGAGCAACGAGTGAACAATTCTTGAATTTATAGAGATAGGGTGAATTATTTCACTGCATTGGATGAAGTAAATTTTGTGCAAAGGTTCAGGTTGACAAATTCAGCATGCAAAATGATTTTTGCCAATATACTAGCACTGAACTGAGCGGACACTTTCTTCCATGCTTCTCTTTCTGCTTCCAAGACACAGCATCGCTCCTTTTGTTCACCAAAAATTTACTATTTGCCTTCACAAGGTATATGCTCTTCAGAGACAGAAAAGTTTTACCCCGCTGCCGCTTATGAGCTTCAATAAGAATTTGGCAGTCACAAAACAAAAAATACATTGCAAAACAGATGATTAGCTCTTAAGGGAACGTACCCAAATTACGTGACCAATTTAGGGGGGGGGGGGGGGGGGGGTCTTAGAAATACTACACTTTGTCACAAGGGGGAGGGGGGGAGTTTCAGTTTTTATCACGTAGTAAATTTTTTAAAATTTCAATGTTTTTCGAGCTGCATTAAAAAGTGGCGCATAGCGTGGTAACACTGGCGTGCGAATGTTTGGATTTCAGCTGATTGAATAAGCTAATCAGCTGACGTCTTAGCGTTGCCACCTTCTGATCTTAAAAGCATCAAATGCTGCGCGCCAATAAAGTGTATCTAAAATCAAATCGGCTTATAAATTTGTCTCAAACACAAAATGTCACTGTATGAGCGGCTGTACAATGCTTTTATAAAATGCTATAAAGATTCTGAATCGATGCAGTCAATTCAAAAAAGGACAAATGAATTTTGGGTTCCTCTAAGAGATGCGCACAAAAAAAATGCAAAAGAGCTTGAGCGTCTCACGCAATTGAAAATTGAAGAGTTAGGACAAATTACAACAAAAAAAAAATGTTCGTCTCCTCAATTTCTTTGTCAAGGTATTGTATTTTATTTTGTTGAATAAACTAGCGATGCCCAAAGGTGGACATACGGACCCAGTAGCCGTACGCTTGTAGAACTGCTTGCGGAGTGCTACCCTTTTTACCGTTATCTTTTTTTTTTCTTCTTAACTGTGTTAATATGCATAAAATAAAACCAAAACTTCCGTGGCCGAGTACGCGGGCACTCATTTGGGCATCGCTAATATTAAAGTTTTAAATTATTGCTATGTTTTTAACTATGTTTGTTCGTGACGTGTGTATTGTTTTATGAATAAAGCTACCTGCACGAAAAGTTCCAGAGACGCAAAGTGAAAGCAAACAGCTTCCTAACATCGAATATATCACTGATACTTCTGTTCCTATTTCTCAAGAAGGTATCTACAACAAACAAATTTCGGTTGTGGCAAATTTAAAAAAAAAAAATTTAATGTTTATATAAAACTGACATTTTTTTTTAGGTTGCAATAACATTGAACCTTCTGTTTCAATACCTTCTCCAACGGTATCTACAACAGTTTCGACACCAAAACAGGACGCTTTAAAATCCGAAATTTCAGTTCTTGAAGCCGAACTAAATGCCGCTGTAAGAAAGCGAGATGCAGGACTCGGATACGAAGGGATCGAAAAGGAAATAAAAAAATTAAGACGTGATGCTGATGACAAGAAAAAGCAGCTTAATAGAAAAATAGCATCTGCAGAAAACATGCGAAAATTTAGGGCAAAACAAAAAGCTGAAGTTTTGAGTCTGAAAGCCGCTCATCCCCTCGTACAAGCGTCTTCCATAAATACTCAGACGGGACGCCCTACACTAGAAGTAAAGCAATCAGGACTTCTTCAAGTAATTTGTGACATAGCAACACATGGAAGCTCAGCTGCTGATCGACGCCGGTCAGAAGTATTGAGAACTTGTAAGACGCTGGATGAATTGCATGCACGACTTGTTGAAGACGGATTTTTAATATCGAGAACATCTACATAACGTAGACTAATTCCTAAGTTTTCGAAATCTTTAGAAGGTAGGCGTCATGTCACAACTGTGCCTGTGAGGCTGTGTCGAGCCCAAGCAGATAGACACCGAGATCACGCCGATCAATACTTCTGCAAGGCAACTATCAACGGTCTCGAGGAATTTGCATCTATACTTGAGCCTGAACAGGTAGTTTTAATCTCTCAAGATGACAATGCAAAAGTGCCGATTGGCAAAACTGCTGCAAAAGTTCAAGCCCCTGTTTTAATGCATCTAAGCTACAAAGTACGCCTCGATGACCACGATTTTGCTGTGGGAGCTCGTCATCAGCTGACTCCATCTGTTTATGCTGGGATCATTATTAAAAAGAACTGCATGGGTAGAAAAGAAGCAGTTACTTATTCTGGCCCAACGTATATCACAATCCGCAGTGGAAAGCATAGTAGCTCAACAGCAGCATCTCACGCCAATGACCTTATCAGGCTATTTACATTGGATGATTTTAAAAATCTGGTCTTAGATAAGAACGGAAAAGTTAAGCCTGTTTTGATTTTATCGGTGGATGGAGGGCCGGATGAAAATCCACGCTATAAAAAGGTGATATCTCACTGTATATCACACTTTAAAAATTACAACTTGGATGGGCTCTTGTGTTTATTAATGCACCCGGTAGATCGGCTTACAACCGAGTTGAGCGAAGGATGGCACCCTTGAGCCGTGAGCTAGCCACTGCAGTTCTCCCTTATGAACACTACGGGTCCCATCTCGATTCTCAGGGAAAAACCATCAGTAATGAGCTGGAACTGAAAAACTTTCAGCATGCAGGTATGTATATTATTATATATCTGCGAAATTTTTTATTTATAACAATTCATTTTATGTTATTCTTTAGGGGAAACATTAGCTGAGATATGGTCCCCAGTAGTTATCGACGGTCACAATGTGATAGCAGAATATGTTTTTCCTGGAGAAGCCCTTCCAGAGACTACAAAAGTTTCTGATATTTGGTATGGAAATCACGTTCGTGAAAGCCAATATTTTCTTCAGATTGTTAAGTGCGACGATGACTCCTGCTGTGCTCCACGTCGAAGTGCACTAAAAAACATTTTGAACCAAAGAAGGAAGAAGGACGTGCTCAATTTGTGGATTGTATTTTGCTTCAAAAATATCGATGAGCAACCATCAGAAAAAGGTTCATGGTAGTGTGGTGGATAAAGTGTCTCGTGTGAGACCTCTGCGAATTATCTCCAGGACACCAAAGGAGGCTTTGTGTGCTATGAAGGAAAGCGTGGAGTGGGTAGACGTTGATGCTGTCAATGAAGAGACTATAATCATGTCTGAGGAAACTAACGATGCAAACGCTAAAATGATCAACGAAGTATCTGAGTGGATTGATGCTGGAAACGTGTTCGTTGAAGATAATTAAAATTTAATGCTAAAAAAAAAGGTTTTATTAAAATTTGGATACTAAAATAAAGCCTAAAAACAACAAAAATAGAAAGCTGCGAACTAATTAGGGTAAATAAAGGGGAAAAAAATTTTTTAAATCCATATTTATAAATGATTACGTAAAAACAGTGGGGGGGGGGAGGGGTTTGGCAATTTACTACGGGTAGTCACCGAGGAGGGAGGGGGGGTAAAAAATTGTACAAAAACGTGTCACGTAATTTGGGTACGTTCCCTAAGGTCTGGCAGCACCATTATTCCGATAGAATCTTAACGTAACAGGTTAACTTTTCATTGAGAAAACCAAATTCGTTAAACCCTGTTTAGCATTATATTTATACAGAGTTAAACTAACAACGACTTTAACCGGACATTGAGAAAACGGCCCTTATTGAACTAATCATGTCAGCAAGGGTTTTTTCGCATTTTATTAAAGAACTCCTCAAGAGTTGCTGTGGAAGCTAGTATAGCTTCCTCTAATGGCGTAATGGAAGCGCTGCCATTCTTCACCGCTTTGCCGGTTGCTCCCCAAACTCCGTCGACGAGCGCTCTGAAATAGACCGCTCGACTGAGTGTCTATCTACTGCTGACCGCTCCATCTATGCTGGATCCAAAAAGGAACGCTCCAATACAACAACGTTTTCAGCTGACGTCGATGGAATGTCGTCATCATTTTCAACCGGTGCAGGCACTTACGAATAATACTGATTATATTAATCATAGTATAATAATATGAAATTACACTAATTAACAAAACATTAAATTTTGGTTATTAAAAAAAAAGAACTTGTGCTTTATTATCGAGCTGTTTTAGAACTCATTACGAATTGACTTATAATTTACCACTTAACCTACGCTCTGCCGGCGTCTCTGCTTATGCTGCCGCTGCCGTCAATACCGCTGTCGTTGCTGGTCCCACGGTCGCTGGCCTGTAGAGTGCGCACTCAGCGCACGTGGCTTCTCCTCTGTGCCCTCTGCCATTCGCACCTGTAGAAAGTTGCAGTATGAGGGTGTCCGGTTGCATCCGCCTGTCCCACGGTGAGCCGCTGCTGATGTTTGGTCAGCACTCGTGGTTTCTTGCGCAACCTGTGTCTGCGCGTGATATGGTGACTGCTTGTGTTGTTGTTGTTGAGTCTCATCAGCCTAATTGTTGTTGTGTCTTGGCTGTCTGCATGCTTGTCGAGACTTTGGCATGCAGGGTGTTAACTCACTACCTGTTGCTTGGTCGATGAAATCTTCAATATGTATTGACCGGACCTGTTTCAATATCCGATACACCCTGTCATACAGATGCCACTTCGACCGTGCTCCACCAGACAGTCCCTGATCTTTCAATTCTTGTCTAGAAGGAAACAATAATTAGCTTTTTGAAATACTATGCGTCGTTTTCTCTATATATCTTACTTATACTTGCGCATCAAGTTTTCTACTTTATACCGAACTGTCGCGCCATCCACGTCTCGCATTCCCGCCTTTTTCAATTTCTCCGCCATTTTTGCATATATGTGGGAGTTCCTCTGCATTGCCCTGAGCGCAATTAAGTTTTCTTCCCACATTTTCGTAAACAAATTCTTCATCCCTTGATCCCAATTAACATATCTAAAAACGAAGTATATTAATTATTTTAATAATAGAATACAAAATAGCGCTTACATTTTCAACCTTCATCAATCAGCTGTTTTGTAACTTTTTCGATGAAAAATCGCAATGTTTTATCGAACAAGTGTTCAAATAAACCAGTTTCACTTTTTCACAATTATTCTTCAGTTAATATTTACGTTCAGTTATACTTCAGCTAATATCTTATGGGAGAATATATGCAAACTGAGTCTCAGTTACTATTTACTTACTGTTACGTGAATAGCTTTGCAGTAGATATAGGCTATCAGTCCTGAAGCAGGTAAGCGATATATAATGAAGAAAAGTAAAGAGCAGAAGCGTATAAGACCTTTATAAAAAACGACTGTCCTGAGGTTACGGCTTAGTAAAAACAAAATCATACATATTTAATTAACAATAAAATTTAGCAAGAAAATTATACATTTTTTGTCCATTTAGTATTTAAATTTTTATTGCATTAAATAAATTTCTATTTAACATTGATTTAAAAATTTGAATTTAAATGAAGTTCAGTATTATTGTCAATAGCTTTCAATATTTTTAATTGTGCTATTCTATAAAACTGATATTTATTAACTTGGAACAAGTTTAAATAAAAATTCGAAATTTATTAGCTTTTGCTGATGCTATTGTTTTGCCTTCCCCAAAACTCTTTTTTTACGGGTAGTTCTCGCTGACAACGGCGTTCACTTCTAGGGGCAGCTCTTCCTGCAAAGCTTCCATGCCTAGCTCCTCCACACCAGGTACTGCGTCAGCCTGAACTGAATCCTCCCCATCTGCCAGGATGCCCTGATTGCTTGTCGAAATGCGCAGCAGCGACTTTAATTTGGTGGCCTGGAATTTATACTGAAAAAACAACAGTTAATGTAGGCATTCTAATGAGCTAAAGTTAACTGCATTAAGTTAACTGCGCAAGACGAGTTAACTTGTCTAAAGAAAAACTTTTCGTATTGCGTAAGTCAAGAAAACTCGTCCTGGAAAGTAAAAAATCCGAGGAGACTTAACGACCAACATTTTTTTAATAAGTGCATATGCAGGTGTCATTGAGTAATAAACATTCGTTTAATTTATACTAAATGTGTAAAAACAAATGGAAATGTTACAGTCGGACGCAACCGTCTGCGGTATAATCGTTCCCAGCATTAAAACCGGTCTGACTGCAAAAGGGTACAGATGCGGCAGAGGTGCAATCTAGTAGGGAATTGCCGGTTATACGACACAAAGGTGCCGGCAATTTATGACCTCATTAAATTTTATGACCCTTTTATCGCCCCCTTGTTTTTTGACCCTTTTTTTTTACCCCTACAATATGATAATTTATGACCCTTTTTTTCCCATGATCGTGTCCCTCCTTTGATAAGACTAGGGTGGAGAACAAAGGATTAACTTTCCTAGGCCACCACTTTACCAGCAGCATGTGTGAGATTCAGTGATCATAGGATTTGGAGTCAAGTGCGCACCTGTTAAACCTGCGTTGCATTATACACCTGCAAGCAGGTGATCAGAGGAACAGATTTGGCTATTTACCTAACTAGTGTTAGAGTCAATTGTGCGCCTCTTTGACGTGCGTAGCATTGTAAACCTGTTTATGGTCGTGAGGTTCAGTGTGCACAGGAAGAAAGGATAGATAAGAGAGAGTCGAGAGGGCGCCTGTTTGACGTGCGTTGCATTGTTAACCTGAAAGCAAGCAATAATGAATGAATGTTTATGGTCATGAGTAGTAGGGATCAAAGGATCTGGAATCGAGAGGGAGCCTCTTTGACGTGCGTGGCATTATAAACCTGCAACACACGTCAAAAAATGAATGTTTATGATCATGAGTAGCAGTGTGCAGAGGTAGAAAGGATAGATAATAGAGAAAAGCGAACGCTTGTTCGTAGTACTGGGGTTCTGCGAACGCAGCACCAGCAGCAGCAGCGGCAGGATCAATACATTGCTTCTAAGCAAGAGTATTGATACTTGTTGATTAAGATTAAAATGTGTTAGAGGAGGAAAGAGCTAGGGAGAGAAAGTGCTAGAAGGAGAATGTATGTTAGAGGGGGAAAGAGCTAGAGGGGGAAAGTGCTAGAAGGAGAATGTGTGTTAGAGGGGGAAAGAGTTATAGGGGGAAAGTGTTAGAAGGAGAATGTGTGTTAGAGGGGGAAAGTGATCCTGCTTGTAATAATTTGATAAGCCACGCCCCTTATACGATTTTGATTGGTCCCCACCGTCATTAATATGAAAACTATTTTCCAATCCTTTGGGCTTGATATTTAAATATTTAGCGCCATCCCTTTCTAACCTTTGATATTATATATATACCCGCTTTTATTATGGTCAACAGCAACAACAACAACAACAAGAACATAAAGATTCGTGGGGTTCTGTGAACAAGGGATGCAAATTTTCCTACGCAGCAGCAGCAGCAGCGGCAGGATCTATACGTTGATCTTTATGACTATGTGAATGATAGGATCAGTTTCAACTATTTAACCAATTAGTGTCAGAGTCAAGTGTGCTCCTGTTTTAAGTACGTTGCGCTGCACACGTACATTGATATTGTCAACAGAAACAACAACAACAACAGCCTTCGTGGGGGGTTATGTGTGCAAGGATGGGAATTTTCTTTCGCAGCGGCAGCAGCAGCAAGATCAACACATTGTTTTTAAACAAGAGTATTGATACTTGTACATTTAGATTATAAAGAGTTAGATGGAGAAGGTGTAAGAGGAGGAGTGTTAGAGGGAGAAGGTGTAAGAGGGGGAAGGGATAGAGTTGGAAAGTGTAAGAGGGAGAAGGTGTTAGAGAAGGAAAGAGTTAGAGGGGGAAAGTGTTAGAAGGAGACTGTGTGCAAGAGGTGTTAGAGGGAGGAAGACTTAGAGACAAGTTTGTGCATGCTTGAAGTGCGCTAGTCAAAGGTCAAGTACATTAGTTGGCTAATGTGTTATAGGTATCACCGTCCGTGAGGTTCAGTGAGCAAAGTACATTGCCTATGAAACTATTAAATGCTAGAGTCAAGTGTGCACAGGTTTCTTTGCTACAAGTTAGTAGATAAGATAGAGAAAGGGAGTCAACTGTGAGCAGGTTTCTTAGCTATGAATAAGTAGATAAGAGAGAGTCGAGAGGGCGCCTGTTTGACGTGCGTTGCCTGCACACACAAAGGGCAGTACATTCGTAGGCCGCATTGTTATGATCAAAAGCAACACCAACAACAACAAGAACAACAACATTCGTGAGTGTTATGTAAGCAAGGGATGGGAATTTTTTCGCAGCAGCAGCAGCAAGATCAACACATTGTTTTTAAACAAGAGTATTGAGACTTGCAGATTTAGTTTGAAATATTATAGGGGGAAGTTGTAAGAGGGAGAAAGATAGAGTTAGTATTAGAGAGAGTAAGTGTTATAGGGCGAAAGTGTTATAGGGGAAAGTGATCCTACTTGTATTATTATATTAAAACACGCTCCCTTATGCGATTCTATACACGAGCGTCTATGAAATGCAGGTGGTATGTTAATTGATTGTCCCATCTTCTAACGCACACCCAACTTGTTTGCTACTAACGTTTCTATCCTTTATTTGCATATATCTGTTTTGATTATTGGACTGACTTCTGTTACTTTTATAGAGCTAATTAATATAACTTTTAAATAAACCAATGAACATTTTTAAATTGGTGTACTTTGTTAATAAACTATCAAATTATGTTTTTCTTATGGGTATGTTTTAATTTTATTTCATATATATATAATTTTTTTATTTTTATTTTTTTTATAGATTTTTGCAGTATGTTAAATTTGAGATTTATATTAAGCTTGTTCCGTTGAGGGATTTAGAAAACACAAACACCGAACATTAAGATTAATGACATATAGTTATAGCCGGTAGAACACACAAGTCATACTCCATGATTTTGTTTCGGCTTTATAAAAAGCTTTTTTAAGTCAATATTATAAGCCTAAGTTCTAGTACTCACTTGAAAGCTTAACGAAGTTCGTGTAGCTGGTATAATAAATCATGTTTTAACAAAGTAATTTTGATCTTAATATTAATACTTCATAGTTTATTGTGATTATTATTTATTTTTTTAATCCCCATATATTGGATTCCATTCTATCTCAATAATAATTTATTTTGCTTATACATTCTTTAAATTCTTTAATGTAATCTTTTAGGCTTATCAAATAATCTTTTCCTTAACTTTCCCTCTGCTCGATTTAAGATTTTCATACACTTTTCATATTTAAGATATCCGTCAAACTATTTCTAATACTCAACTAAAATTATTTCATCATACTAACATATCAAATCAGTTTCTAAAATAAAGAAAATGAAAACAGTAAGATGTTCTTAGCAGCTTGATTTTTTTTTTTATAAACGGGGTTTACCAACTCCTTCTCAGTATGCTACCTACGATAAAAATGTATTAAGAATGTGTTTTGTACTCATTAACTGACTTCAAAAATTCTTCTATTGACGTTGTATGATACCCTATCTTAATTTGTGTTATATTTAATCGTTTTCTCAACTTAGTATTCTTTAGATTTTTAAACATTTTATGTTATGTAGTTAGCTATCTTGACTAGGCTTTACGCTTAAAACGAGAAATATTGTATTATTGTCCCAAACAAGTTAACTTAATTTTAACAGGGAAATCGATAGGACATTGATTTTTCACTTTATAATTGATTGCTTTAATATATTTTAACTGTCAACCTATATACCTTTCTACTTTTTAGTGATTATGTTAGATTTTTATATTTCCAAAATTTCGTTACTAATTTCTTATAATTGATGGATGGTAATATTTTATATCATTATTCTCCCGATTTTTCTTGCATTTAATAAGGAAGTGAATTGAACTAGCTTAACAGTTCGAGATATGAGTCTTACACTGTTTCGAAAAGTATGAATACGTTAGGTGTTTTAATTTAAGGGTTAAGTATCTACTACTACTGTTGCTTAACTGTGATAGTTGCAGTTTTGTTACATCTTATTTCCATTTTTATACCCTTTACATGTGAAACAGGGTATATTGACTTTGTCATGAATCAGTAACGCCTTAAAGGAATGATGGGAGACCCCATAAACTATATATCAAAATCATCAGGACGAGTCAGGAATTGATTTCCGTCCGTCCGTCCGTCTGTCCGTCCGTCTGTTTCAACACGATTTCCGGCCAAACTGCTGAGCCGATCTTGATGAAACTTTCACAGATTGCTTAGATCATGTCGGGTTTGTTCACTATGAAATTTCATCCCGATCGGAGCATTCTACGACTTAGCCACCATACAAATTTACCATATCAACACGATTTCCGGCCAAACTGCTGAACCGATCTTGATGAAACTTTCACAGATTGCTCAGATCATGTCGGGTTTGTTCACTATGAAATTTCATTTCTATCGGAGCATTCTACGACATAGCTACCATACAAATTGACCATATCAATACGCTTTCCGGCCAAGCTGCTGAACCGATCTTGATGAAACTTTCACAGATTGCTTAGATCATGTCGGGGTTGTTCACTATGAAATTTCATCCTGATCGGAGCATTCTACGACTTAGCCACCATACAAATTTACCATATCAACACGATTTCCGGTTGGGCTAGTGTTTGTTATTGTTGTTGTTCAAGCCTAGCCCACGACTTTCCCACGTAGGCCAACGCTGAACTAGTCTGTGTAGATGCAGCGGGGGAAAACACTTTTTAAAATTATCATTGAGATTTGTGTGTAAACTGTCTATTCCACGTGGACCAGTTCATGGATGCTTCAAAGTGGATGCTGACGTGGATGCGGAACAAAAACGTAAATTTTACGAATCATGAAAACGAACACAATTTTGCCCCTCGTTTATGTTCGTTGCAGCGGCAAAAAAACGAACGAGTGAAAACCAATTTATACATTTTTCAGTTTTCAATATAACTTACAGCTTATGAAATATGTTTGGCAACAGCGCAATGGCTAAGGCATCTGCTTAGTGAACGAGAGTTCCAGGTTTGAATCCCGTCGTAGACCATCATATTTCATAATCGGTAAGTTGATTTGAATTCTATTTCTTCTTACAGTTTCATAATTTAAATTTAAATTACATTTAAATAATATTAATAACAAAAGCTAATTTAACGTTTATATGATGGGCTTCGTGGGCATCTGTTTACCCCAGATTATTATAATACTAGTCCATTTGGTCTGTTTTTGACTAGTCCTGATGGCCTGTTTTATAGACTAGTCTACGTGGCCTGTTTTATAGACTAGTCCACGTGGCTGCAGTGGCGGCCGATACGTCCACTCCAATGACATCCTCGTGTTAAATGGAAAAGGAGGAGAAATACATTGAAATGGCATAGGCGTGGACTAGTAGTAGCCCATGTGGACTAGTCCAAACACTATGTTTGGCCTAGTCAACGTGACTGCAGGGTAGCTACCACTGCACACCAACAAGACAGCAGTGTATTGTAAACAAAAAAGCAACAATCAAAACAAGCGCAGCTGTTTGTTATTAGGGGAAACCGACTTTTCTACTCGTTGGTCTGTCCGCTTCGTGGTTGCGACTTGGTTTACAGCATGTTAACTGGAACAATTCTTAAAACCCGTCCTTATGTTAAATGGTCTTTGGGTTGCAGTTTTGTTTACAGCTCGTTAACATCAGCAATTTAAAAAAAAAAGGTCTTTATGTTAAATGGTCGTTGGGCATAACCAATAAGTATAAAGCGGTATAAATCAATCATTGGGTACGGGGCTTGTTGGCAAAGCATATGCTGTACATTTATGCGAAAACTTTCTGAATGCTCCCATAGCTCTTCGGGTGTCGAGCCGACCCGGCGCTCTCGCGTTCTTGCTCAGAATTATTTTTGTTTGCGCTTAGATTCAGAGAGGCAGCCGACTGAGACGGTCGGTCCACACAGCTCTTCTATTTATATGCGTGTGGGATTTGCGTGTGATGGTTTTGTTATTATTGCGTGTGATAGTTTTGTTATTTTTGGGTGGGATTTTTTAATTTGAACAGTGAATGAAAGCGTCTGCTCACATTTATGTATTAATGGTTATTTGTATGCATGTCAAGTGTACAAGAACCTGTCAGTAGTAGGAAACTGGGGGTTCTAACTGAAAAGGATGCCGACAATTTATGACCCCATTAAATTTTAGTTGAGGAAAGAGTTAGAGGGGGAAAGTGTTAGAAAGAGAATGTGTGTAAGAAGAGGAAAGATTTAGAGAGGGAAAGTGTTAGAGGGAGGAAGACTTAGAGACAAGTTAGTGCATTCTTGAATGTACTAGTCAAAGGTCAAGTACATTAGTTGGCTAATGTGTTATAGGTATAACCGTCCGTGAAGATCAGTGAGAAAAGTACATTGCCTATTTAACTTTTAAGTGCTAGATTCAAGTGTGCAAAGGTTTCTTAGCTACAAGCTAGTAGATGAGAGAGAGAGAGAGAGAGAGTCAACTATGCGCAGGTTTCTTAGCTACGAATAAGTATATAAGAGAGAGTCGAGGAGCGCCTGTTTGACGTGCGTTGCCTTCCACACCTGCAAGCAAAACATAAGCAATGAATGTTTATGGTTGTGAAAACCAGTGATCAAAGGATAAAAGGATTGAGACAAGATTGTGCTTGTTTGAAGTACGCTAGTCAAAGGGCAGTACATTCGTAGGCGGCATTGTTATGATCAAAAGCAACACCAACAACAATAAGAACAACAACATTCGTGAGTGTTATGTAAGCAAGGGATGGAAATCTTTTAAGCAGCAGCAGCAGCAAGATCAACACATTGTTTTTAAACAAGAGTATTGAGACTTGCAGATTTAGTTTGAAATATTATAGGGGGAAGTTGTAAGAGGAGGAAAGTGTTAGAGGGAGAAAGAGAGAGTTAGTATTAGAGAGAGTAAGTGTTAGAGGGGGAAAGTGTTATAGGGGAAAGTGATCCTGCTTGTATTATTATATTAAAACACGCTCCCTTATGCGATTCTGTACACGAGCGTCTATGAAATGCAGGTGGTATGTTAATTGATTGTCCCTCCTTCTAACGCACACCCAACTTGTTCGCTACTAACGTTTCTAACCTTTATTTGCATATATCTGTTTTTATACCCTTAACCCATAAAATGGGTAAATAAGGGTATAATGGTTTTGTGCAAAAGCATGTAACAGGCAGAAGGAAGCATCTCCGACCCCATAAAGTATATATATTCTTGATCAGCATCAATAGCCGAGACGATATAGCCATGTCCGTCTGTCCGTCTGTCCGTGTGTATGAACGCGTGGATCTCAGAGACTACAAGAGCTAGAAACTTCAGATTTGGTATTTAAGTTCTCCTATACCATAAGCAGAACAAGTTTGCTTCAAATTATCGATAGCTATTCTGGTTTCCGATATACACATAATATCGATAACAAAAATATCGAATTTGGAAGATCTAAAAATGAGGGTTGAATTAATGGGTAATGATAGAACTTTTCTGAAAATTTCGTCCAAATCGGTTGAGAAACACCGGAGATATCGAATTTAATCGATTGAAGCTAAGTCAGTATACCAAAGTCTTACATAAATTTAATTTATTTATTGCAACTGGGTTCAGGGTATCTTCTAGTCGGGCTCTCCCGACTAGAGCCATCTTACTTGTTATTATTGCACTGATTTCTGTTACTTTTATAGAGCTAATAAGTTTAACTTTTTAATAAAGCAATGAAAATTTTTTTAATTGGCGTACTTTGATAATGAACTATCAGATTATGTTTTTCTTATGGGTATGTTTTAATTTTATTTTTTTTTTTTTTTAGATTTTTGCAGTATGTTAAATTTTAGATTTATATTAAGCTTGTTCCGTTGAGTGATTTAGCAAACACAAACACCGAACATTAAGATTAATTTAATATAGTTATAGCCGATAGAACACACAAGTTATACTCCATGATTTTGTTTCGGCTTTATAAAAAGATTTTTTTTTAGTCAATATTATAAGCCTAAGTTTTAGTACTCACTATATACATATCTAAAAATTCTTTTATGTATGTCATTATTTTGAAAGCATAAATATGTTCGTGTAGATGGTATAATAAATCATGTTTTAACAAAATAATTTTGATCTGAATATTTATACTTCATCGTTTATTGAGATTATTATTATTATTTTTTTTTTAATCCCCATACATTGGATTCCGTTCTATCACAGTAATTTTGTTTATACATTCTTTAAATTCTTTAATGTAATCTTTTAGGCTTATCAAATAATCTTTTCCTTAACTTTCCCTCTGCTCGCTATAAGATTTTCATCAAATGACACTTTTCATATTTAGGATATCCGTCAAACTATTTCTTATACTCAACTAAAATTATTTCATCAAACTCACATATCAAATCAATTTCCAAAATAAAGAAAATGAAAACAGTAAGATGTTCTTAGCAGCTTGATTTTTTTTTTATAAACGGGTTTTATCAACTCCTTCTCAGTATGCTACCTACGATAAAAATGTATTAAGAATGTGTTTTGTACTCATTTACTGACTTCAAAAATTCTTCTATTGACGTTGTATGATACCCTATCTTAATTTGTGTTATATTTAATAGTTTTCTCAACTTAGTATTCTACTGATTTTTAAACATTTTAACTTATCTAGTTAGCTATTTTGATTAGGCTTAACGCTTAAAACGAGAAATATTGTATTATTGTCCCAAACAAGTTAACTTAATTTTAACAGGGAAATCGATAGGACATTGATTTTTCACTTTATAATTGATTGCTTTAATATATTTCAACTGTCAACCTATATACCTTTCTACTTTTTTTAGTGATTATGTTAGATTTTTATATTTCCAAAATTTCGTTACTAATTTCTTATAATTGATGGATAGTAATATTTTATTTCATTATTCTCCCCATTTTTCTTGCATTTAATAAGGAAGTGCATTGAACTAGATTAACAGTTCGAGATATGAGTCTTACACTGCTTCAAAAGAATGAATACGTTAGGTGTTTTAATTTAAGGGTTAAGTATCTACTACTTCTGTTCCTTAACTGAGATAGTTGCAGTTTTGTTACATCTCACTTCCTTTTTTTTTAATTTTTTTTTTATTTTAATTTTTTTATTTTATTTATTTTTTTTTTTTTTTTTTTGTATGTGCTTTGTTAATTTTAATGAGAACAAAACCTTTTTGTTCTAGATGCCATGTTATTAGGGCGTATTTATTCATTTAATTAGTATAATTATTTCTTAAGGAGACTTATTTTCTTTAATGCTAAAAACTTATTGTTCTTAAAGGATTTATTTTTTCTTGATCTGAGTTATTTATTTAATTCATGAAACCATTGTATTGTGTTTTATTCTTCTTGAACCTTTGCATTAATCTTGAATTTGGATGGCAAAATAAGGTTGTGATTTACTAAAGCTAGAGATGACTTAACAGTCGGTATTTTGCAAAACGGGCGGTAGAGTACTTAAAATTTTTAATTGTAGTGTGTTTTTAAAATAATGTACTTTAACTATCACCGGATTGGTTTTTCTTCCTTTGTATTAGTCGTTTTATACACATTAGTTCTGGATCCTGTTTTTTGATTTTAGATAAGGGTTTGATTTTATTGTATACTATTTGTGGAGGAGGCTCCAAATAATAAGATTTGGTTTAATAATTGTATGGTAAGATTTATTTTTCTTTTTTATGTTGGTAAAGCACTAGTTGTGTGTATGTTAAACTAATAAAAAGAGCGCAAACAAGTCATTTACAATAATTTTCACTAACTTAGGATTCATGGTCTTAAGACCGTTTAGACTTCATCGTAAGTAGTTTTGCTAGACTATATTCTATTATGATTCTTGTGGGTTTTAATTCGTACATTGAAAGAGCGAGATAAAGCTGTTCTTGCTTAGGTCCACAATCTATTTTCTTGGTCCATTTTCCTTTACATATAATACCTCAGGGAGTAAGATTTAAAAGTAGTATGTCATTCCATTCTAGTTATATTTGTATATTGTTTTTATTATTTTGCTATTTAATTTTTATTTTATTCTTTTATGTTATTTGTCTTTATATATTGCCTTTAAATTTAAGGGTTTTGCCTCTCAATTTTGAACCGAGACATAGTATTTTTTTTTTCTGTGCTGCATAAACGAAAGCATGCTTGATCCCAGATGTGTTTATTCTTAATCAATATTTAGATCAACACCGTTGGCTTTCAAGTACTATATGTCTGTCTCAATATTTTATCAGCTATTAGGTATTGAGATTAAATTTTGCTCAGAATCTATTCGCTAACTTAAACACATGAGTGTTACAACTTTCACACTTAAGGAGCATCAGATCTTTTCGTTTCAAAGTGTTTACTATTTGACGCTTTTAAGAACAATTTGCTTGCCTGAGCTAGGTAGGTTATACAGTTAAAAAAATTAGTGGAAAGACGGAACTGTCTTATAGAATTTCTTCAACATTATTAGTTGGTTCTTTCCGTTTCGCATTTTATCACGCACTTTGAGATTATTATATAACTTAATGGAATGTGCTCTATGTTCCTGATTGATTTCTGATTATTGTTGTTAATTATTATTTTGTTTATTTATTTCTTTTGCATCTCATATAGAATTTTTCCCTTATGTTTCTTTTTTATTGCGCTCCACTTCTATACTTACTTTAATAATTTTCGATGTTTCCTACAATTTATATTCAATCGCCCTTTATTTGACAAAAACTGGGCTGTTAAAAACGGAAGCCAATTAATCTATCAAACTGATGGAAGGGAATAGTTGTGATTATTTTTCATTTAAAAATAAAAATAGGCTGTTATACGGGTACACAAAATATTTACTTATATTAAATTAAAAGTACTGTTACTATTTACGGCAGCCTGGCATCCTAAAGAGACTCAATCGCTCACCATCATCACTTGACACCCCACCCACCCATACGACGAAGCGATCCTCACCTGGACCATCACTCGTACACACATAATTAACTTTTACCTAGATAATGTACGGTTTGCATGTAGGCGCCTTATTTGAATAGTATTTCATTGTTCTACTCTACACCAAGAGCTATTAAAACAAGTGGAAACGTTGCAGTCGGACGCAACCGACTGCGGTATACTCGATACCAGTATTAAAAATTTTGATGCCCATCCATGTGGGATGTCAATTGCTATCTTCATACCAAATTTGGTGACTCTAGCTCGAAGTTTGTATAAAGTGGGGAAAGGGGGGCTGGGGGCGGTATGGTTGGGCGTGGCATTCAAATTTTTGCGCAGATCTATGTGGGATGTCAATTGCTATCTTCATACCGAATTTGTTAACTCTAGCTCGAAGTTTGTATAAAGTGGGGAAAGGGGGGCTGGGGGCGGTATGGTTGGGCGTGGCATCCAAATTTTTGCTGCAGATCCTTGTGGAATGTCAAATGCTACCTTCATACCAAATTTGGTGACTCTAGCTCGAAGTTTGTATAAAGTGGGGAAAGGGGGGCTGGGGGCGGTATGGTTGGGCGTGGCATCCAAATTTTTGCTGCAGATCCTTGTGGAATGTCAAATGCTACCTTCATACCAAATTTGGTGACTCTAGCTCAAAGTTTGTATAAAGTCTGGAAAGGGGGGCTGGGGGCGGTATGGTTGGGCGTGGCATCCAAATTTTTGCTGCAGATCCTTGTGGAATGTCAAATGCTACCTTCATACCAAATTTGGTGACTCTAGCTCAAAGTTTGTATAAAGTGGGGAAAGGGGGGCTGGGGGCGGTATGGTTGGGCGTGGCATCCAAATTTTTGCTGCAGATCCTTGTGGAATGTCAAATGCTACCTTCATACCAAATTTGGTGACTCTAGCTCAAAGTTTGTATAAAGTGGGGAAAGGGGGCTGGGGGCGGTATGGTTGGGCGTGGCATCCAAATTTTTGCTGCAGATCCTTGTGGAATGTCAAATGCTACCTTCATACCAAATTTGGTGACTCTAGCTAAAAGTTTGTATAAGGTGGGGAGAGGGGGGCGGAATGGGTGGGCTTGGCTCCAAAACTTTGATGCAGATTTATGAGGGTCACTGCCAGCTATCTTCCTACCAAATTTGGTGGCTCTAGCTCCACAACTCTGGAAGATACACGCATTCCCGTCTTTGACGAAGCGTTGGGGTGGATGGGGGCGGCTAGGGCAGGATCGGTGGGCGTGGCATCCAAACTTTTGATGCAGTTTTTAGGGGGTCATCATCACCTATCTTGGCACCAAATTTGGTGGCTCTAGCTCAAAAACTTTGGGAGATATAGCCATTTCTGATTTCATAATGCGGGGGGGCTGGGGGCGGAATGGGTGGGTGCGGCTCCAAAACTTTGATGCAGTTTTTTGGGGATCGCTACTAGCTATCTTCCCACCAAATTTGGAAGCTCTAGCTCCACAACTCTGGAAGATACACGCATTCCCGTTTTTGACGAAGCGTTGGGGTGGATGGGGGTAGCTAGGGCAGTGTCGGTGGGCGTGGCATCCAAACTTTTGATGCAGTTTTTAGGGGGTCATCATCACCTATCTTGGCACCAAATTTGGTGGCTATAGCTCAAAAACTGAGGGAGATATATGCTTTTTTGACTTTAAAATTCGGGGGGGCTGGGGGCGGAATGGGGGGGCGTGGCTCCAAAATTATTGATGCAGTTTTTTGGGTGCTAGTAGCTATCTTCTTACCAAATTTGGTAGTTCTAGCTGTAAGGATGTGCGAAATATGTGGATTTATCGGTTTTGAGTTATCGAGTTTATCGATTTGCCAGCCCCCCAGTTATCGTAGAACCCCCATCTTGACACTTTAATTTACTATCCCATAGATAAAGAGAATTGGAAAGTTTCAAGTCTCTAGCTTGAAGGGTGTGGAAAAAACTTGCATACATACGGACGGACAGACGGACAGACGGACAGACGGACAGACACCATGACGGACATTGCACAAAACCAATATACTAGTTACCTTCGGTATCGAGTATAAAAATTTGTTCCCATCTAAAACCCCTATCAATTTATCCGTTTTTTCTTATTATTATTTTTTCAACCAAGTAAGTGCGTACCTGTTTTTTTAATTCTATCTTCCTAGAAAATGTTTTTAAGTTCGGTAGCCTCACAGTCATTCAATATGTATGTTATAGGGATTTTGTATTGTATTTCTATTATTGTAAATTTTAAGTTTTCCGGTTTGGTAAGTAGCCCTTTGCTGATACACACATAATCATTTACTTATGTAGATTTTTATCTGACTAATAAAAATGTCTTAAAATCTTTTAAAAATGTCTTAAAATCTTTTAAAAATTTTAGGATTTACTTGTATGTATAAAATTTTAGCTGTCCTATTATATCGCTGATTGTTCTAACTAAACAATTGATTGAACACTACCTCCATAATGTCGTTTAAACGTATCTTTGATTGAGTTTTCGATAATCACTACTTATTCAATTTTCTAGATCGTACCCGAGTCACGTTAATATAGCAGGATACGTCAAAATAAGCACGCAAACAAGATTGAGGGCAGAGACACTCCTAAAAGCCTTTGAGCCGAAGTGTGACGTAGAAAAAGGTACAATAAGGTAGCTGAACGAAGACATCTGATCTCAAGCCAGACAAATGTTTATCGGGAGAAAGAATCCTCCTTTCACATTATAGCAGTATGCGTAGCCTTAACAAGGAACAAATTTTATTGTCTTAGAACAACATATCAACCGTATTAAAGGCTAAGAAACCCTCAACTCACCAAAAATACTTGATCTCGTACAGTTTCCATGTCCGGTGGAAGAGTCATAGAACTAGAAGGGGGGGTGCGCAACAGCCCTCTCAGTTACCAAATCATTTATCGACGATTAAGGTTTATACAGGCAGGAGACATATTATTCTATTATTTATTCCCCTTTTTATTTTATTTTTTATTAAAAAGAACATTTCAATTCAGTTGTTACTATTTTACAGACTTTTATTGATTATTTTATTAATATTTTATTATTTTGTCTGAAATTTCCGTTTGTTTTCTTTAATGTTTGAAACAGCTTGCTGTTAGCTGTTATTTTTAAATAACATTCAAACATCAACCTGTTTTTATATTCGATACCGAAGGTAAAGAGTATATTGGTTTTGTGCAATGTCCGTCATGGTGTCTGTCCGTCTGTCCGTCTGTCCGTCCGTATGTATGCAAGTTTTTTCCACACCCTTCAAGCTAGAGACTTGAAACTTTCCAATTCTCTTTATCTATGGGATAGTAAATTAAAGTGTCAAGATGGGGGTTCTACGATAACTGGGGGGCTGGCAAATCGATAAACTCGATAACTCAAAACCGATAAATCCACATATTTCGCACATCCTTACAGCTAGAACTACCAAATTTGGTAAGAAGATAGCTACTAGCAACCCCCAAAAAACTGCATCAAAAATTTTGGAGCCACGCCCCCCCATTCCGCCCCCAGACCCACCGAATTTTAAAGTCAAATAAGCCTATATCTCCCACAGTTTTTGAGCTAGAGCCACCAAATTTGGTGCCAATTTAGCTGATGATGACCCCCCAAAAACTGCACCAAAAGTTTGGATGCCACGCCCACCAATACCGCCGTAGCCGCCCCCAGATGCCCCAACGCTTCGTAAAAAACGGGAATGCGTGTATCTTCCAGAGTTGTAGAGCTAGAGCCTCCAAATTTGGTAGGAAGCTAGCTGATAACGACCCCCAAAAAACTGCATCATAGTTTTGGAGCCACGCCCACCCATTCCGCCCCCAGCCCCCCTGCATTTTGAAATCAGAAATGGCTATATCTCCCACAGTTTTTGAGCTAGAGCCACCAAATTTGGTGCCAATTTAGCTGATGATGACCCCCAAAAAACTGCTTCAAAAGTTTGGATGTCACGCCCACCAATACCGCCCTATCCACCCCCATCTGCCCCAACGCTTCGTCAAAAACGGGAATGCGTGTATATTCCAGAGTAGTGGAGCTAGAGCTAGGAAGATAGCTGGCAACGACCCCCAACAATCTGCATCAAAGTTTTGGAGCCTAGCCCATCCATTCCGCCCCCCTTTCCCCACCTTATACAAACTTTGAGCTAGAGTCACAAAATTTGGTATGAAGGTAGCATTTGACATTCCACAAGGATCTGCAGCAAAAATTTGGATGCCACGCCCAAACATACCGCCCCCAGCCCCCATTTCCCCACTTTATACAAACTTTGAGCTAGAGTCACCAAATTTGGTATGAAGGTAGCATTTGACATTCCACAAGGATCTGCAGCAAAAATTTGGATGCCACGCCCAACCATACCGCCCCCAGCCCCCCTTTCCCCACTTTATACAAACTTCGAGCTAGAGTCACCAAATTTGGTATGAAGATAGCAATTGACATCCCACATAGATCTGCACAAAAATTTGGATGCCACGCCCAAACATACCGCCCCCAGTCCCCATTTCCTCACTTTATACAAACTTTGAGCTAGAGTCACCAAATTTGGTATGAAGGTAGCAATTGAAATTCCACAAAGATCTGCATCAAATATTTGGATGCAATTCCACCCATACCGCCCCCAGCCTCCCTTTCCCCACTTTATACAAACTTTGAGCTAGAGTCACCAAATTTGGTATGAAGATAGCAATTGACATCCCACATGGATGGGCATCAAAATTTTTAATACTGGTATCGAGTAAACCGCAGTTGGTTGCGTCCGACTGCAACGTTTCCACTTGTTAAACCTGAAAAATCCCTGTTTTTAACAGTAAAAATTTACACCCCCCTCCACACAACTGTTTTTAAACCGGAAAAATTGCAGTCAAACAACAACCTGATTCTTGAAAACCACAAAAATAACAGCTTAACAGCCCCAGTATTTAAAACCAGAAAAAATAACAGCTCTCTATTTTAAACAGTTAAACAACAACCGGTTTCTTAAACCGAAATAAACCTGTTTTTAACAGCTAAACTGCAGAAGGTTTTTTTTTACCGGTAAAATAACCGCTCTCTGTTTTAAACAGCTAAATAACAACCTGTTTC
Source organism: Scaptomyza flava (assembly GCA_030179655.1). Taxonomy (NCBI): domain Eukaryota; kingdom Metazoa; phylum Arthropoda; class Insecta; order Diptera; family Drosophilidae; genus Scaptomyza; species Scaptomyza flava. The sequence continues at coordinate 62,881,627 of JARNME010000404.1, forward strand.
TTAAAAACATCAAAAATAACAGCAAAACAACAAGCTGTTTACATGAAAAATAACAGCAAAACAGCACCCGGTTTTTAAAACCGGAAAAAATAGCAGCTCCCTGTTTTAAACAGTTAAACAACAACCGGTTTCTAAAACCGAAAAGAACGTGTTTTTAACAGCAAAACTGCCACCAGTTCCACGTATTTTGGGCTTACCTATTTTCAAGGTTATTGTATGAGTTCTAGAATTGGAGTTGAAAGAGAAAATATTTGCCTGGAAACGTCAGATGGCCACCGCTGCCTCACTTTGCAAGGAGTACTTTACTCTGTTCAACAGCGTACTCTTAAGTCCCGGTTTTTATCAACACGATTGTGGACTTGTTCTTTCATTTAAATGTTATATTATAGTTATAGTACGAAACGCAGCAGTATTGCGTCAGTACTTTCGTTGGCTTTTATTTAAAAAAAATAATAATAAAAAAAATAAAAGCACTTTTTAAAAAATAGATTCGGTTCTCAGAAATTTAAAAAAAAAAATTACAAATTGACATTGCTGACAGATGTAAACTACTTTGTCAAGAAAAAAACGGAAATTAAATTTCCGACAAGATAATAAAAAATTAATCAAAAATCAAAAATCAAAAAAGTCAGTAAAATATCAAAGACTTTATTGAAATGTTCTTTTTTAATAAAAAAATAATATATAAAGGGGAATCCATAATAGAATAATATGTCTCCTGCCTGTGTAAACCTTAATCGTCGATGAATGCTTTGGTAACTGCGAGGTCTGTTGTGCCCCCCTTCTAGTTCTATGACTCTTCCACCGGACATGGAAACTGTACGAGATCAAGTATTTATGATGAGTTGAAGGTTTCTTAGCCTTTAATACGGTTGATATGTTGTTCTAAGACAATAAAATTTGTTCCTTGTTAAGGCTACGCATACTGCTATAATGTGAAAGGAGGATTCTTTCTTCCGATAAACATTTGTCTTGTCTGAGATCAGATGTCTTCGTTTAGCTCGCTTTCCTCTAAAAACTCTCGCTGTTCGTTAGCTCCTACCTTATTGTACCTTTTTCTACGTCACACTTCGGCTCAAAGGCTTTTAGGAGTGTCTCTGCCCTCAATCTTGTTTGCGTGCTTATTTTGACGTATCCTGCTATATTAACGTGACTCGGGTACGATCTAGAAAATTGAATAAGTAGTGATTATCGAAAATCAATCAAAGATACGTTTAAACGACATTATGGAGGTAGTGTTCAATCAATTGTTTAGTTAGAACAATCAGCGATATAATAGGACAGCTAAAATTCCATACATAAAACTAAATCCTTAAATTTTTAAAAGATTTTAAGACATTTTTATTAGTCAGATAAAAATCTAAGTAAATGATAATGTGTGTATAAGCAAACATTATACTTAAATGAGAAGGGCTACTTACCAAACCGGAAAACTTAAAATTTACAATAATAGAAATACAATACAAAATCCCTATAACATACATATTGAATGATTGTGAGGCTACCGAACTTAAAGACATTTTCTAGAAAGATAAAATTGAAAAAACAGGTACGCACTTACTTGGTTGAAAAAATAATAATAAGAAAAAACGGATAAATGGAAAAATGTGAAGTACGTAGTAGACTCGACTATGATTTCACGATTTAATGTAAACCATAATAAATATTTTGGGTGTTACATTGTTCGATCAAATTTCCTCCGAATACTTTATAAATTTCTTTAATAGCTCCTGGTGCTTGATAGTCGTTGTCTAATGTTTTTATATCCAAATTATATGTTTTGTGGGCTGGTGTGTTAAAAGTTTAAGGTGTGAGCCTTGGAAAGTAGCTTGAAATAATATAAATCAGGGGATCCAAAATCGGTACAGAGTAGAACAATGGAATACTATTCAAATAAGGCGCCTACACGCAAACCGTACCTTATGTAGGTAAGGATCGCTTCGTCGTATGGGAGGGTGTGGTGCCAAGTGATGATGGTGAGCGATTGAGTCTTTTTAGGATGCCAGGCTGCTGTAAACAGTGACTGTACTTAAATCGTAAGGGAACTAATTTTCATCGTCGGGCAGCTAAATTGTGATTATGAGAAACGATATAGCGGCATCCCCGTTTACTTTACTGTCTGTAAACGGCAGCTCACTATCGGATGGTGAGGGAGTTGAACTGATGTTTCCTAAATGTGAAAATCTAACTAAATATGATATGAGCTTAATATATTCTTTAAAAACTTTATTTTCGAAAAAAACCGGTTTATTAAAAATCAATTCAAATTTTAATTTAATATAAGTAAATATTTTGTGTACCCGTATAACAGCCTACTTTTATTTTTAAATGGAAAATAATCACAACTATTCCCTTCCATCAGTTTTATAGATTAATTGGCTTCCGTTTTTAATAGCCCAGTTTTTGTCAAATAAGGGCGATTGAATATAAATTGTAGAAAACATGATAAATTATTAAAGTAAGTATAAAAGTGAAGCGAAAAAAAGAAACATAAGGTAAAAATACTATATGAGATGCAAAAGAAATAAATAAACAAAATAATAATTAACAACAATAATCAGCAAACAATCAGGAACATAGAGCACATTCCATTAAGTAATGTTTTAATCTCAAAGTGCGTGATAAAAAGCGATAGGGAAAGAACCAACTAATAATGTTGAAGAAATTCTATATGAAAGTTCCGTCTTTCCACTAATTGTTTTAACTGTATAACCTACCAAGCTCAGGCAAGCAAATTGTTCTTAAAAGCGTCAAATAGTAAACACTTTGAAACGAAAAGATCTGATGCTCCTTAAGTGTGAAAGTTGTAGCACTCATGTGTTTAAGTCAGCGATTAGATTCTTAGCAAAATTTAATCTCAATACCTAATAGCTGATAAAATATTGAGACAGACATATAGTACTTGAAAGCCAACGGTGTTGATCTAAATATTGATTAAAAATAAACATATCTGGGATCAAGCGTGATTTCGTTTATGCAGCACAGAAAAAAATACTATGTCTCGGCTCAAAAATTGAGAGGCAAAACCCTTAAATTTAAAGGCAATATATAAAGTCAAATAACATAAAAGAATAAAATTAAAAATTAAATAACAAAATAATAAAAACAATAAACAAATATTACTAAAATGGAATGACATACTACTTTTAAATCTTACTCCCTGCCGTATTATATGCCAAGGAAAATGGACCAAGAAAATAGATTGTGGACCTAAACAAGAACAGCTTTATCTCGCTCTTTCAATGTACGAATTATAGCCCACAAGAATCATAATAGAATATAGCCTAGCAAAACTACTTACGATGAAGTCTAAACGGTCTTAAGACCATGAATCCTAAGCTAGCGAAAATTATTGTAAATGACTTGCTCGCGCACTTTTTATTAGTTTAACATACACACAACTAGTGCTTTACCAACACAAAAAAGAAGAATAAATCTTACCATACAATTATTAAATCAAATCTTATTATTTGGAGCCTCCTCCACAAACAGTATACAATAAAATCAAACCCTAATCTAAAATCAAAAACAATTGGAAACGTTGCAGTCGGACGCAACCGACTGCGGCATACTCGATACCAGTATTAAAACCGCTTAAAAAGATGCCTGATTGCAACGGGGTACGGATGGGGCAGGGGTATACGCTGCCTTAACGATTCTCCGATGCAGATGGGGATGCCACCAACTATCTTCCTTCCAAATTTGGTGACTCTTGCTCGAAGTTTGTAAAAGGTGGGGAAAGGGGGGCTGGGGGCGGTATGGTTGGGTGTGGAATCTAATATTTTACTGCAGATCTTTGCAAAATATCGATTGCTATCTTCATACCAAATTTGGTGACTCTAGCTCGAAGTTTTTAAAAAGTGGGGAAAGGGGGACTGGGGGCAGTTTGGCTGGGCGTGGCATCCACATTTTTGATGCAGATCTTTGTGGAATGTCAATTGCTATCTTCATACCAAATTTGGTGACTCTAGCTCGAAAATTGTTAAAAGTGGGGAAAGGGGGGCTGGGGGCGGTATGGGTGGGCGTGGCGTCCAAAGTTTTGATGAAGATCTTTGTGGAATGTCAATTGCTATCTTCATACCAAATTTGGTGACTCTAGCTCAAAGTTTGTAAAAAGTGTGGAAAGGGGGGCTGGGGGCGGTATGGGTTGGCGTGGCGTCCAAAGTTTTGATGCAGATCTTTGTGGAATGTCTGTTGCTATCTTCATACCAAATTTGGTGACTCTAGCTAAATGTTTGTAAAAGGTGGGGAAAGGGGGGCAAAATGGGTAGGCTTGGCTCCAAAACTTTGATGAAGATTTTTGGGGGTCGTTGCCAGCTATCTTCCTAACAAATTTGGTGGCTCTAGCTCCTTTACTTTGGAAGATACACGCATTCCCGTTTTTGTCAAAGCGTTGGGGCAGCTTGGGGCGGCTAGGGTGGTATTTGTGGGCGTGGCATCCAAACTTTTGATGCAATTTTTGGGGGGTCATCATCGCCTTTCTTGGCACCAAATTGGATGGCTCTAGTTCAAAAACTTAGGGAGATATATGTTTTTCTGATTTCAAAATGCGGGGGGCTGGGGGCCCTATGGGTGGGCGGGGCTCCAAAACTGTGATGCAGATTTTGGGGGTCGTTGCCAGCTATCCTTTTACTAAATGTGGTGGCTTAAGCTCCATAACTCTGGAAGATACACGCATTCCCGTTTTTGTCGAAGCTTTTGGGCAGCTTGGGGCGGCTAGGGCATTATTGGTGGGCGTGGCATCCAAACTTTTGATGCAATTTTTGGGGGGTCATCATCACCTATCTTGGCACCAAATTGGGTGGCTCTAGTTCAAAAACTTAGGGAGATATAAGCTATTTTGACTTAAAAATTCAGGGGGGCTGGGGGCGAAATGGGTGGGCGTGGCTCCAAAATTGATTGCAGTTTTTTGGAGGTTGCTAGTAGCTATCTGCTTACCAAATTTGGTAGTTCTAGCTGTAAGGATGTGCGAAATATGTGGATTTATCGGTTTTGAGCTATCGAATTTATCGATTTGTCAGCACCCCAGTTATCGTAGAACCCCCATCTTGACACTTTAATTTACTATACCATAGATAAAGAGAATTGGAAAGTTTCAAGTCTCTAGCTTGAAGGGTGTGGAAAAAAGTTGCGAACATACAGACGGACGGACGGACACCATGACGGACATTGCACAAACCCAATATACTCTTTACCTTCGGTATCGAGTATAAAAAGGATCAAGAGCTAGGGTGTATAAAACGACTAATGCAACGGAAGAAAAACCAGAAAATACCAATATTTAGTGGTTATAAACCAATCCGTTGATAGTTAAAGTACATTATTTTACTCGACCGCCCGTTTTGCAAAATACCGACTTTCAAGTCATCTCGAGCTTTAGTATATCACAACCGTATTTTACCATCCAAATTCAAGATTAATGCAAAGGTTCAAGAAGAATAAAGCACAATACAATGGTTTCATGAATTAAATAAATAACTCAGATCAAAAAAAAAAAAAACCTTTAGCGACAATAAATTTTGAGCTCTAAAGAAAATAAGTCTCCTAAACACAGGGTTTCCCAAAGTAGGTGCCGCGGCACCCTAGGGTGCCGCTAGCACAAGCCAGGGGTGCCGCCAGCGTATACCAGCGATGCCAAAACATTACATTATTTTCACAATAAAATTGAGATTAAAGGTCCGGTTCCAGTACAATAAAAAATTCCTGGCAGGAATTTGTGGTATATTTTGGAAGCGTGGGCACAAGATTTTATAAGGTGACCATAGTTCACTAATTTGTGGTAAAAATATGGCATTTTGCCTTATATAGCTTAGGAGTTACATGGGCACACTGAGGCATCAAATTTAAAAAGTAAACAAACCCACAAACACAAAATTAAAAGGAAAAGATGAATAGTGCGATGATGCGAACGGACGCGACAGAGTACTAAAATATTTAGTGGCAGTCATTTTCCACCCGTTTTTTAGTTTTCCTTTCCATTATTATTTGTAGCTTGTCGTTTTACAAATGTTGGTTGCTGTCCTGGGCCCAAATATATATATGAATACATTTTTCCTGCGCCCAGCGCCAGTGTGTACATATTGTATAAAATCGATACTATCGATAAGCAGTTTAGTATTTTTGGATTTTATGGATACCGAGAACACACGCAGACAAAATAAAACCATTCCAAAGAGCACAAAGAGAATATCTACATATTTGTTTTTCTTTGGTTTCATTTTAGTGTATACATACATATGTACATACATACATACAAACAATTTTACTGGTCAGATCAATTGTAAATAGTAGCACAAATTTAGGGAAATTCCCTTTTTGTGCATACAAGTAAATTTACTTGTCAGAGAAATTGAAAATTGTTAGTATTTTATGAACTATCAATACAATCAGACGTGTTTGGTAAAGAAATTTTGTCTTTTTTACGTTTAATGGAGTAATTATGAACGTTTTTGTTGCAGAATTATGGACAATTGGCTAAAAACTGGGTCTTTGAAAAGAAAAGGTGGTGAAATTGTAGAAGCTTCTGAAACGTCTGATTCAATGACAACCAGCATCGCCGAATGTGACGAAATCTGCCAGCAGCCTTCTGACAGCCTAAGCCCAAACTGTTCTGCTTCAGTTCGAGAAAAGGAAATTCATGTTTCAAAGGAGATTCGAGGAAAAATAAGAAAATATGACCCTAGTTACCTTACTCTGTTTGGCTTTGTTTCAGTTGGAAACGAACAGACACCCGAAGGGCAATGCGTTAATTGTCATAAAATTGTTGCTAATGGCTGCTTAGTCCCATCCAAATTAAAAAAAAACAATTGGAATGTAATCATTCTGATTTAGTGCATAAAGGTGAAGAAATCTTTAAGCGCCGCGCTTTATCTCTTCAGGCAGGGTCATCTATGATGGAGAGAAAATGAAAATGCAACTGAGGCTTCATTTATTGTTAGTTTACATATTGCAAAAACTGGAAAACCTCATACTATTGCCGAGACATTAATTAAACCTTGTCTGAAGGATGTTGTTAGTTGTATTTTAGGTGGAGATAATGCCAAGAAGATTGATGCTGTGCAGCTATCAAATAATACGATAAGCAAGCGAATTAGCTCAATTTCAGAGATAGTCGAGAACGAACTTATAAAAAGATTAAAATCTTATGAAATTTTTAGTTTACAGCTTGATGAAAGTACCGACGTAGCGGGACTTGCTGTACTTCTTGTATTTGTGAGGTACCCATTCGCAATGCAAATAGAAGAGGAACTATTGATAAGCGAAGCGCTTGAGACTCACACCACTGGCGACGAGATTTTCAAAGTTATCGACCAATTCATACAGAAAAATTGTTTGGAATGGAGCAAGTGCGTGGATGTTTGTAGTGATGGAGCGGCCGCAATGGTTGGCAAAACGAAGGGAGCGGTGGCTAAGATTAAGCAAGTGGCAACGCCACCAGCAGCCACTGTATTATCCATCGGCATTCTCTGGCGACAAGAAAGATGCCACAAGAATTAAAAGTCGTACTAGATGATGCTGTCAAGATAATTAATCATGTTAAGAGCCGCCCACTTCAAGCACGCCTTTTAAAACTTACCACCGAAGATATGGGTATGGAACACTTTCACCTCTTGCTGCACACAAAAGTGCGGTGGCTTTCAAGGGTAAGGCTTTAGCCAGACTGTTTGAACTAAAAGATGCACTGGTGGTCACATTTACAGAGCAATCTTTCATTCAAAAATTAACTGATATCGATTGGCTGCTTAAATTGGGATACCTTTCCGATATATTCGAAAAATTAAATGAAACCACCACATCTCTTCAAGGCAAAGAAGGAGCACAATTAGCTAAAATTCAAAGACTGCGCAAAAAAATTATACTTTTTGACACGTGTGTTAAGAGCAAAGATATCTCCAACTTTCCTCGGTTACAAGAATTTGTCAAAACAAATGAGATCCATCTTCAATCAAAATTCCTCGAAATTATTACCACCCACTTGGTAGGTTTGGAAAAAACCATTGTTGAGTATTTTCCAGTATTGATTCTGAGGATGTCTACAGCTGGATGATAAACCCGTTTTCGTGCAACCCAACACGTAAACCTATTGGGATGGCAAATGCAGATTTTCAAAATCTGCTGGAAATCAGTGAAGACAACACTTTAAAACAAAAGTACCACGACGGGAACCAAGAACAGTTCTGGATGCAAGTATACACAGAAAATAATTCTATTGGCAAAATTGCAATAAAAAAACTTGTCCGTTTTACTTCAACCTATCTATGTGAGTCTGCATTCTCAACGTATGCTTACATAACAAGTGGAAACGTTGCAGTCGGACGCAACCGACTGCGGCATACTCGATACCAGTATTAAAAATTTTGATCCATCCATGTGGGATGTCAATTGCTATCTTACCAAATTGGTGACTCTAGCTCGAAGTTTGTATAAAGTGGGGAAAGGGGGGCTGGGGGCGGTATGGGTGGAATTGCATCCAAATTTTTGATGCAGATCTTTGTGGAATGTCAATTGCTATCTTCATAACAAATTTGGTGACTCTAGCTCAAAGTTTGTATAAAGTGGGGAAAGGGGGGCTGGGGGCGGTATGGTTGGGCGTGGCATCCTAATTTTTGCTGCAGATCCTTGTGGAATGTCAAATGCTACCTTCATACCAAATTTGGTGACTCTAGCTCAAAGTTTGTATAAAGTAGGGAAAGGGGGGCTGGGGGCGGTATGGTTGGGCGTGGAATCCAAATTTTGGCTGCAGATCCTTGTGGAATGTCAAATGCTACCTTCATACCAAATTTGGTGACTCTAGCTCGAAGCATGTAAAAGGTGGTGAAAGGGGGGCTATGGGGCTTGGGGCGGTATGGGTGGGCGTGGCATTCAAATTTTTGCTGCCGATCCATGTGGGATGTCAATTGCTCTCTTCATACCAAATTTGGTGACTCTAGCTCGAAGTTTGTATAAAGTGGGGAAAGGGGGGCTGGGGGCGGTATGGTTGGGCGTGGCATCCAAATTTTTGCTGCAGATCCTTGTGGAATGTCAAATGCTACCTTCATACCAAATTTGGAGACTCTAGCTAAAAGTTTGTATAAGGTGGGGAGAGGGGGGCGGAATGGATGGGCTAGGCTCCAAAACTTTGATGCAGATTGTTGGGAGTCGTTGCCAGCTATCTTCCTACCAAATTTGGTGGCTCTAGCTCCACTACTCTGGAAGATACACGCATTCCCGTTTTTATCGAAGCGTTGATGCAGATGGGGGTGGCTAGGGCGGTATTGGTGGGCGTGGCATCCAAACTTTTGATGCAGTTTTTGGGGGGTCATCATCATCTATCTTGGCACCAAATTTGGTGACTCTAGCTAAAAAACTGTGGGAGATATAGGCTTTTCTGATTTCTAAATGCGGGGGGGCTGTGGGCGGGATGGGTGGGCGTGGCTCCAAAACTTTGATGCAGTTCTTTTGGGGTCGTTACCAGCTATCTTCCTACCAAATTTGGTGGCTCTAGCTCCACTACTCTGGAAGATACACGCATTCCCGTTTTTTACGAAGCGTTGTGGCATCTGGGGGCGGCTAGGGCGGTATTGGTGGGCGTGGCATCCAAACTTTTGGTGCAGTTTTTTGGGGGTCATCATCAGCTAAATTGGCACCAAATTTGGTGGCTCTAGCTCAAAAACTGTGGGAGATATAGGCTTTTTGACTTTAAAATGCGGGTGGTCTGGGGGCGGAATGGGGGGGCGTGGCTCCAAAATTTTTGATGCAGTTTTTTGGGAGTTGCTAGTAGCTATCTTCTTACCAAATTTGGTAGTTCTAGCTGTAAGGGTGTGTGAAATATGCGGATTTATCGTTTTTGAGTTATCGAATTTATCGATTTGCCAGCCCCCCAGTTATCGTAGAACCCCAATCTTGACACTTTAATTTACTATCCCATAGATAAAGAGAATTGGAAAGTTTCAAGTCCCTAGCTTGAAGGGTGTGGAAAAAACCTGCACACATACGGACGGACAGACGGACAGACGGACATACGGACAGACACCATGACGGACATTGCACAAAACCAATATACTCTTTACCTTCGGTATCGAGTATAAAAAACAGATACAGGAGCAAACTTTCAGCTTCAAGTGATTTAAGGGTAAAATTGACAAAACTTCCTATCAACTTAAAAGAAATAATGAAAAATTCATTTAAACAGTTTCATTCTTCCCATTAAAGATAAATAAGCGCAAAACTGCATTGTGTTTTCTTGTATTCCTAAGTAGTCAAACCTTTTTAAGAGTAGGTGTGCCGCGAATTTTTTTTCGTGCAACAAGGGTGCCGCGTTGAGAAAAGTTTGGGAACCCCTGCCTTAACAAATAATTATAATAATTAAATGAATAAATACGCCCTAATAACATGGCATCTAGAACAAAAAGGTTTTGTTCTCATTAAAATTAATAAAAAACCTACAAAAAAATATAATAATAAATAAATAAATAAATAAAAATAAAAACAAGAAATAAATGGAAGTGAGATGTAACAAAACTGCAACTATTACAGTTAAGGAACAGTAGTAGTAGATACTATACGTATTCATACTTTTCGAAACAGTGTAAGACTCATATCTCGAACTGTTAAGCTATTTCAATGCACTTCCTTATTAAATGCAAGAAAAATGGGGAGAATAATGATATAAAATATTACCATCCATCAATTATAAGAAATTAGTAACGAAATTATCTTAGTTTTATCAATGAGTTTGGAAATATAAAAATCTAACATAATCACTAAAAAAGTAGAAAGGTATATAGGTTGACAGTTAAAATATATGAAAGCAATCAATTATAAAGTGAAAAATCAATGTCCGATCGTTTCCCCTGTTAAAATTAAGAGAACTTGTTAAGGACAATAGTACAGTCTATCTCGTTTTAAGCGTAAAGCCTAATCAAAATAGCTAACTACATAACATAAAATGTTTAAAAATCTGAAGAATACTAAGTTGAGAAAACTATTAAATATAACACAAATTAAGATAGGGTATCATACAACGTCAATAGAAGAATTTTTGAAGTCAGTAAATGAGTACAAAACACATTCTTTATACATTTTTATCGTAGGTAGCATACTGAGAAGGAGTTGATAAAACCCGTTTATAAAAAAAAATCAAGCTGCTAAGAACACCTTACTGTTTTCATTTTCTTTATTTTAGAAACTGATTTGATATGTTAGTATGATGAAATAATTTTAGTTGAGTATTAGAAATAGTTTGACGGATATCTTAAATATGAAAAGTGTCATTTGATGAAAATCTTAAATCGAGCAGAGGGAAAGTTAAGGAAAAGATTATTTGATAAGCCTAAAAGATTACCTTAAAGAATTTAAAGAATGTATAAGCAAAATAAATTATTATTGAGATAGAATGGAATCCAATATATGGGGATTAAAAAAATAAATAATAATCACAACAAACTATGAAGTATTAATATTAAGATCAAAATTACTTTGATAAAACATGATTTATTATACCAGCTACACGAACTTCGTTAAGCTTTCAAGTGAGTACTAGAACTTAGGCTTATAATATTGACTTAAAAAAGCTTTTTATAAAGCCGAAACAAAATCATGGAGTATGACTTGTGTGTTCTACCGGCTATAACTATATGTCATTAATCTTAATGTTCGGTGTTTGTGTTTTCTAAATCCCTCAACGGAACAAGCTTAATATAAATCTCAAATTTAACATACTGCAAAAATCTATAAAAAAAAAGAAATAAAAAAATTATATATATATGAAATAAAATTAAAACATACCCATAAGAAAAACATAATTTGATAGTTTATTAACAAAGTACACCAATTTAAAAATGTTCATTGGTTTATTTAAAGTTATATTAATTAGCTCTATAAAAGTAACAGAAGTCAGTCCAATATCAAAACAGTATATGCAATAAAGGTTAGAAACGTAAGTAGCAAACAAGTTGGGTGTGCGTTAGAAGAAGGGACAATCAATTAACATACCACCTGCATTTCATAGACGCTCGTGTATAGAATCGCATAAGGGAGCGTTTTTTAATATAATAATACAAGTAGGATCACTTTCCCCTATAACACTTTCGCCCTCTAACACTTACTCTCTCTAATAATAACTCTCTCTTTCTCCCTCTAACACTTTCCCCCTCTTACAACTTCCCCCTATAATATTTCAAACTAAATCTGCAAGTCTCAATACTCTTGTTTAAAAACAATGTGTTGATCTTGCTGCTGCTGCTGCGAAAAAATTCCCATCCCTTGCTTACATAACACTCACGAATGTTGTTGTTCTTGTTGTTGTTGGTGTTGCTTTTGATCATAACAATGCGGCCTACGAATGTACTGCCCTTTGTGTGTGCAGGCAACGCACGTCCAACAGGCGCCCTCTCGACTCTCTCTTATCTACTTATTCATAGCTAAGAAACCTGCTCACAGTTGACTCCCTCTCTCTATCTTATCTACTAACTTGTAGCAAAGAAACCTGTGCACACTTGACTCTAGCATTTTATAGTTTCATAGGCAATGTACTTTGCTCACTGAACCTCACGGACGGTGATACCTATAACACAATAGCCAACTAATGTACTTGACCTTTGACTAGCGCACTTCAAGCATGCACAAACTTGTCTCTAAGTCTTCCTCCCTCTAACACTTTCTTGCACACAGTCTCCTTCTAACACTTTCCCCCTCTAACTCTTTCCTTCTCTAACACCTTCTCCCTCTTACACTTTCCAACTCTATCCCTTCCCCCTCTTACACCTTCTCCCTCTAACACTCCTCCTCTTACACCTTCTCCATCTAACTCTTTATAATCTGAATGTACAAGTATCAATACTCTTGTTTAAAAACAATGTGTTGATCTTGCTGCTGCTGCCGCTGCGAAAGAAAATTCCCATCCTTGCACACATAACCCCCCACGAAGGCTGTTGTTGTTGTTGTTTCTGTTGACAATATCAATGTACGTGTGCAGCGCAACGTACTTAAAACAGGAGCACACTTGACTCTAACACTAATTGGTTAAATAGTTAAAACTGATCCTATCATTCACATAGTCATAAAGATCAACGTATAGATCCTGCCGCTGCTGCTGCTGCTGCGTAGGAAAATTTGCATCCCTTGTTCACAGAACCCCACGAATCTTTATGTTCTTGTTGTTGTTGTTGTTGCTGTTGACCATAATAAAAGCGGGTATATATATAATATCAAAGGTTAGAAAGGGATGGCGCTAAATATTTAAATATCAAGCCCAAAGGATTGGAAAATAGTTTTCATATTAAGGACGGTGGGGACCAATCAAAATCGTATAAGGGGCGTGGCTTATCAAATTATTACAAGCAGGATCACTTTCCCCCTCTAACACACATTCTCCTTCTAACACTTTCCCCCTATAACTCTTTCCCCCTCTAACACACATTCTCCTTCTAGCACTCTCCCCCTCTAGCTCTTTCCCCCTCTAACATACATTCTCCTTCTAGCACTTTCTCTCCCTAACTCTTTCCCCCTCTAAGCGATGTATTGATCCTGCCGCTGCTGCTGCTGCTGCTGCTGGTGCTGCGTTCGCAGAACCCCCGTACATCGAACGAGCGTTCGCTTTTCTCCATTATCTATCCTTTCTTCCTTTACACACTGCTACTCATGATCATAAACATTCATTTTTTGACGTGTGTTGCAGGTTTATAATGCCACGCACGTCAAAGAGGCTCCCTCTCGATTCCAGATCCTTTGATCCCTACTACTCATGACCATAAACATTCATTCATTATTGCTTGCTTTCAGGTTAACAATGCAACGCACGTCAAACAGGCGCCCTCTCGACTCTCTCTTATCTATCCTTTCTTCCTGTGCACACTGAACCTCACGACCATAAACAGGTTTACAATGCTACGCACGTCAAAGAGGCGCACAATTGACTCTAACACTAGTTAGGTAAATAGCCAAATCTGTTCCTCTGATCACCTGCTTGCAGGTGTATAATGCAACGCAGGTTTAACAGGTGCGCACTTGACTCCAAATCCTATGATCACTGAGTCTCACAGATGCTGCTGGTAAAGTGGCTAGGAAAGTTAATCCTTTGTTCTCCACCCTAGTCTTATCAAAGGAGGGACACGATCATGGGAAACAAGTAAGAAGGCTCTAGTCGGGAGAGCCCGACTAGAAGATGCCCTGAACCCAGTTGCAATATATATATTTAATTTATATAAGACTTTGGTATACTGGCTTAGCTTCCATCGATTAAGTTCAATATCTCCGGTGTTTCTCAACCGATTTGGACGAAATTTTCAGAAAAGTTCTATCATTATCCATTACTTCAACCCTCAAACTTGTTCTGCTCATGGTATAGGAGAACTTAAATACAAAATCAGAAGTCTCTAGCTCTTGTAGTCTCTGAGATCCACGCGTTCATACAGACGGACAGACAGACGGACATGGCTTTATCGTCTCGGCTGTTGATGCTGATCAAGAATATATTTACTTTATAGGGTCGGAGATGCTTCCTTCTGCCTTTTACATACTTTTGCACAAAACCATTATACCCTTATTTACCCATTTTATGGGTTAAGGGTATAAAAAGGGTCATAAATGATCATATTGTAGGGGTCATTAAAAGGGTCAAAAAACAAGGGGGCGATAAAAGGGTCATCAAATTTAATGGGGTCATAAATTGTCGGCATCCTTTGTGTCGTAGAACCGGCAATTCCCTACTACTCAATCTGAATTAAGATTCTCCGATGAACATAGGGATGCCACCAGCTGTCTTCCTTCAAAATTTTGTGACTCTAGCTTTTTAAAAGGTAGGGAGAGAGGGGCTGGGGACGGTAAGGGTGGCATCCAAATTTTGAATGCAGATCTTTGTGGAATGTCAATTGCTATCTTCATTTCAAATTTGGTGACTCTAACTCGAAGTTTATAAAAGGTGGGGAAAGAGGGGCTGGGGACGGTAAGAGTGGCATCCAAATTTTGGATGCAGATCTTTGTGGATTGTCAATTGCTATCTTCATACCAAATTTGGTGGCTCTAGCTCGAGGTTTGTAAAAGGTTGGGGAGCGGTGAGCTGGAGGCGCTATGGGTGGGCGTGGCATCCAAATTTATGCTGCAATTCTTTAAGGAGTATCAATTGCTATCTTCATACCAAATTTGATGACTCTAGCCCAAAGTTTGTAAAAGGTGGGCGAAGGGCGGCTGTGGACGGCATCAAAATTTTGGATGCAGATCTTTAAGGAATGTCAATTGCTATCTTCATACCAAATTTGGTTACTCTAGCTCGACGTTTGTAAAAGGTGGGAAAAAGGTGTTGGGGGTGGTATGGGCGGTATAATGCAGTTTTTGTGGGAGATATAGACTTTTTTGACTTTAAAATGCGGGGGGCTGGGGGCGGAATGAGGGGGCGTGGCTCCAAAATTTTTGATGCAGTTTTTTGGGGGTTGCTAGTAGCTATCTTCTTACTAAATTTGGTAGTTCTAGCTGTAAGGAAGTGCGAAATATGTGGACTTTTCGGTTTTGAGCTAACGAATTTATCGATTTGCCAGCCTCCCAATTATCGATGAACTTCAATCTTGACAATGAAATTTACTATCCCATAGATAAAGAGAATTGCAAAGTTTCAAGTCTCTAGCTTGAAGTGTGTGGAAAAAAGTTTCGTTCATACAGACATATGCTCTTTACCTTCGGTTACGGGTATAAAAATTGATAAAATAAGGGTAAAATCTTTTTATACCATTAACACATAAAATTGGTAAAAAAGAGTATAATGGTTTTGTGCAAAAGTATGTAACAGGCAGAAGGAAGCGTCTCCGACCCCATAAAGTATATATATTCTTGATCAGCATCAACAGCCGAGACGATAAAGCCATGTCCGTCTGTCCGTCCGTCTGTCCGTCCGTCTGTCCGTCTGTCCAACTGTCCGTCTGTATGAACGCGTGGATCTCAGAGACTACAAGAGCTAGAGACTTCCGATTTTGTATATAAAATCTCCTTTACCATGAGCAGAACAAGTTTGCTTCAAATTATTGATAACTTTTCTGGTTTCCGATATACACATGCAATCGATTACATAAAAGTATCGAATTTGGAATATGTAAAAATGGGGTTGAAGTAATGGGTAACGATAGATTTTTTCTGATTTTTCTGATTTTATCGATTGAAGCTAAGTCAGTATACCAAAGTCTTATATAAATTAAATATATTTATTGCAACTGGGTTCAGGATATCTTCCAGTCGGGCTCTACTGACTAGAGCTTTCTTACTTGTTAGACTTCAAAATACGGGAGGGGGGCTGGGGCGGAATGGGTAGGCGTGGCTCAAAGTTTTAGAGGAATTTTTTTTTTTTTTGGTTTGCTAGTAGCTATCATATTTCTAAATTTTGCAGTTTTAACTGTAAGGATGTGCGAAATTTATTGGTTTTGAGTTATCGAATTTATCAAATTGCCAGCCCCCAGTTATCGAAGAACCCCAATCTAATTAATTTATCTTTCTCGGCCATAAAAAAATATTATATGCAAAGTTTCAAATCTCTTGCTTGAGAATGTGGAAAAAACTTCGGTATCGAGTATAAAGACTGCTTAAGCAACTGCTTTACAAACTTAGAATTATGGTTTGCGACATAGTATAACTTTACAAAGCTCTTGAGATAGGCGCATTTAATCAATAATTAGTTCGGTGAGCGCTTAACAACCCGCAGAGACCTCGATGGGTTAAAAAATTTTATGTTGAAAATGAGATCAGGACAATCAGTTCTACCAACTATAATATCATGTAAAAAAGATAATGCCGCTATTGTACGCCTATCCCCACTAAGCCCAAGAGGGAGTAAAGCAAATTAAAAAAAAAAATTTCTGCAACCACTCAAGTCTTTTGATATAAATTGCAGCGAAAGGACACCAGATAATTGAACAGTTCTCAAGCCTTGAGCGCACGAATGCCGAATATAAACATAACCTTGTGAATGGATCAGAAAACTGAGCAGCATTACCTCAAATTTACAAATTGCAAATCCAAACATAGCATATGCTTTTGGTAACATGTGGTCAAGGTGCTTGACAAAGCTATGTTTAGAGTTAAAAACAACTTCAAGGTCAAACGATTCATATCTGATAGGCCATCAATCGCGTATGTAAAAGTTATTGGGCTTCAAGCTTTAGAAAATCTCACAAAAAAACACTTTGAGAAATTGAGTGGGAGAAGGTTTAGACGACACCATTTGCAAATTCTAAGTAAATTCTCCTGGAGATCGAAGCAGTTTAAGGTCATCAGCATATAAGAGATGATTGGCACAACGAAAACAAGATTAAATGTCATTTATAAAAAAAAAATAAACCTTATACAGTGCTTATCAAAATGATAAGACGCATCAAAATTTTAAGTTTCTTCTCTTGCAAAATGTTTGTTGTTGGAAATTCAAAAAAAAAAATAAAGTATGACGAACGAAAGTGCAGAGCATAGACTGTGAAAAAGCACCGTTACTTATTTTTTCAGCGTTACCTGGAAATGCACCGTTAACTTTTTTGTAGAAGTGCAAGAATTTACTTGTTTGCAAGCTTATCACAATTATAAGACACAATTGAGAATTGACTAAATTAATTAAAATGGGTCGCGCTAGTCTCCGTCAGGAGGAAGAAAAGTGCTCGATTCTTGCTTTTTCAAAGTCTGGCTGGACTGTTAGCCAAATTTCTCGTGATATTTGTCGAATTCGCACTGCCATTGCAAATTTTTTGAAAAACCCAGAAAGTTACGGTAAAAAACGAAGCACTGATCGAAGCCCAATCTTAAATGAGCGTGAAAAACGGCACATTATATAGAACGCAAGCAATTCGACAGCATCATATGTCCGGCTTGCTTCACTTTCCGGCCAGAAAGTGTCTGCCATGACTGTGTGGCGCACTTTAAATAAGTCTAAGTGCATTGTCCGAGGTGTACTTGAGACCATTTGACTCCACGTCACAAAGCGGCAGGGATCGATTTCGCGCTTAGAAATTTGGAAACAAACTGGTACTTTGTAAGAAAATTGTTATGCCGTCATGGTGTCGGTAAGTCCGTATGAAGGCAACTTTTTCCGACACCCTTCAAGCTAGAGACTAAAAAACTTTGCAAATATCTTTTTCTACGTCCGGGACAGAAAATGTGTCAAGATTGGGTTTCTACGATAACTGGGGGGCTGGCAAATCGAAAAATTTGATAGCTCAAAATCTATAAATCCATATATTTCGCACATACTTACAGCTAGAGCTACAAACTTTGGTGGGAAGATATCTTCTGACAAACCCCAAAAAACTGAATCAAAAATGTTGGACCCACACCTCCCATTCCGCCCCCAGACCCCTCAGAGGTTTAAAATCAGAAATGCCTATAGCTTCCACATTTTTTGAGCTAGAGCCCCCAAATTTTGTGTCAATATACCCCCTCTAGTGCTTCCGGAAGATACCTACCATCCAACCTTAGAACTATCCATCGAATTTTTTAACCCTAGTTCAGTATTTAATAATACTTTGAAAACACGTTGCTTTCGTAAAACTAACTTTACTAAATTAAATTATCTTCTTCAGCATAATAATTGGTCTCGGCTTTATTCTTGTACTGATATAGAAACTGCTATTGCCATATTATATAGGACCTTGAATTCGTCTTCAAGTGATAATAAACCACCTTGGCTTACGAGTGAACTATCGAAATTGAAAAACGCGAAGACAAGATCATATAAAAAATTTAAAAAATCGGGAACTACTTTATCTTCGTATTTGGTAGCTAGATCTAGTTTTCTTTCTGGTAACACATCTTGTTATAATAATTATCTTAATCGTTGAAGATTAATCTTTTCACGTGACCCTAAACAGTTTTATAAGTGAATTTAACTCAATTAAACCTGGCTACTTGCCTGGTCCTGATGGAGTACCAGGTTGTATTCTTAGATACTTCGCGGATTCTCTTTGTGCGCCATTAAATAAATTATTTAAATTGTATGTTGATTCAACCGAGTTCCCTGATACATGGAAGGAATCCTTTATAATTCCACTCCATAAAAATTCTTCAAAATCAAACGTTAAAAATTATAGGGGCACATCCTAGTTGTCTGCCATTCCAAAAGTCTTTGAAAAAATTATATGTTCTCAACTGCAACACGGATGAAGTTCGATTATATCGCCTTATCAACATGATTTTGTTAGGCGTAGATCTACTACCACTTACCTTCTTGAATTCACTTCGCTTGTTATCAAAGGGTTTCAGGAAAAAATGCAAACTGACGTTGTTTACACCGATTTTAGTAAGGCATTTGATTCTGTCAGGCATTCTCTGTTGCTTCATAAATTAAATATTATTGGATTTCCATTAAAACTTTTATTGTAGCTTTCGGAGTACTTGTGTGGCCGAACACAAAAAGTTGTTTTTAAATCGTCTGTATCCAAACCTATTTTTGTTACCACTGGTGTTCCCCAGGGTGTTCCCCTTGGTCCTTTGCTATTTAATTTGTTTATTAAAGATCTCCCAACTGTTATTAATAACTCTTTTGTGTATATGTTTGCTGATGATGTGAAGCTATGTTTCACCTATAATGACGCTTCCCTGTGTAGTTTACTACAGTCGGATTTGAATGCTTTGTCAGCCTGATGTCGTACTAACTTACTAAATTTAAGTTGTTCAAAATGTAAAGTCATGTCTTTTTGTAGAAGTACCCCTCATACTGCTCACTACTTGCTTGATGCTTCACCACTTGACCGCGTGTTTGAAATTAAAGATTTAGGCATTATTCTTGATCCTAAATGAAAGTTTGACGCTCATATTTTGTCCATGGTCAATAAGGCCATTAATGTCCTTGGGTTCATCAAGCGGTGGTCGAAAGAGTTTAATGATCCCTACACCACTAAAACGCTTTATACATCCTTAGTACGTCCTATTCTGGAGTATGGATCTGGTGTGTGGTCCCCACAATACTCGATTCACCAGGACAGAATTAAATCTGTGCAGAAGAAATTTCTTATATTTGCCCTTAGAAGTTTTAACTGGGCTCCTGGAGTTGACTTACCCCTGTATTCAAGTACACTCCTTTTGATTAATCTTCCCTCCCTGTTAAACCGTAGATTTATGCATGGGGTATTACTTATTACTAACCTACTTAATGGTGAAATCGACTCATCAGTTCTTTTGAGTCGAATAAAATTTAATGTCCCAATTAGACCTTCACGTAACGTTTTACCACTTAGCCTTGATCGTTGCTTGAGCAACTATTTAATTCATGAACCATTTCGTGTTATACGTTCTGACTATAACAAACTGTATTGTCTTGTCTGCTTGGAGTTCTCAATTCCAGTACTAAAAAGATCGATCCTGTTTTCTTTATCTAATTGTAACCACTAATTACTAATCTAACGCTGGTCTGATTGGGTTTTTCTGGGTTTTTCCCAATCCTCGCAACAAATGTTGGACTACTCAATTTTTTATTGAATTTCCCAGAGCTTTAACGTTAACTTACTACGTTAACTCTTGTGAAGTAGGCCGCGTCGGCCCCTTCACAAATAGTTATACCATATTAGATTTATATTTTAAAGTCGCAAAGGAGCGCATTGTTGATTTAGTTTACAAAGAGTTATAGTTATTAGTTATTTGATTTATTTTTATTTATCATAGTATATTTATAGTTTAAAGTCGCAAAGGAGCGCATTGTTGATTTAGTTTACATTTTTGTATTATATTTATAATTTTTAAGTCGCAAGAAGCGCATGGGTTGTTCAAGCTGTAGGTATAGTTTTGTTAGACGCAAGGAGTGCGCAGTATTTATATTTAATAAACGCAAGGAGCGAAAGTATTTAGATTTATTGGAGTTACACACTTTTGATTGACGCTTAACGTCCTAAGTTTCGAAATAAGAATTTAAATATAACCGCCCCAAAACGCAGAGTCGCAAGATGCAGCGCGCCAGCTGCGATCACTAAATCCACCACGGTCACGAGCAAGTGTGGGGAGCGACAAAATCTGCAACTTGGGCCGAAGCCGAAGCGTGGGAGGGGGAGTTGCGATTTATGTACGAAAGTGAGCGGACGTGTACGCGCTTAGAAAATTATTAACGCGAAGAGTAGAAAAGTAAGATAGTGCGTCAGTAGCAAAGATATAGGAGTTAGTAAAGATAAGGTAAGAGAGGATAGTTCGCGGTAGTTCATATATATAAGCATATATGTACAGGTAGTTAGGTTTAGGTTTTCTTGTGCATATAACCCTTTTATAGAAATTGAATAAATTGGTCGCCGGTAAGTCCATGACCCAGTGGAGTGTAATTGCTGTTTGTTTTTTTACGTTCTATTTCTTTTCTTTGGTTTTCGTGCACGCGCGTACGCGAGCCAAGCTGAGTCGCCTAATACTCTGGCTGCTGAGTGTGCCGGCTGTCGCGTTGGTGTCGACGCCAGCGTTTCCCCTTCCAACTTGTAAAACCACGCGCGTTAGAGTCCCACCAAAAATATATAAATATTCTTGTGTGGTGGGTCTGGCCGGACTGAGTTTATACCCCGGCTAAATTACTCCTTTACAAGTGGCGCCCGAGCAGGGACTCTAAAGTGCAAAGGTGTGGTATAATCTGGTATTAAAGCCCCAGAAATATCACCAACAAGTGTGGAAGGAAAAGTGCGTAAAGTGAAGTGCGGGTGTACCCAACGATACCCTGCTTTACAAGTGGCCAACGAGAACGGTTTTCGAGCGTGGTTTTGTGCAATCGTCGTGGCACAACGAAAGTGAGGGCGTAAGGCAAGTGCAGATAAAAATAACTGTTCGCGTTCGAGAAGCATTGCCTTAGAAACGTTTGCGGCGCAACGAAGTTGACGGTGAAAGAAGACACACCGATCAAACTAGCGGTTCGCGTTCGAGGCTGTGCATAAGTGAACACCTGCGGCGCAACGAAAGTTTCGGCAAAGTGTGTGAGCGGTCAATGAACGGCGTGACAGTAGCTGGAACAGGCCGCTGCAAAGGTCGTGGTGTTGTCGCACAGTGGGCTTCGACCGCGAAATAAAAAAATTGACTATTATTTCGAGTGCTGAGTTGTCCCATCGGTTCGGGTCGAGTATCAGACTTACGTGAAGTCGCCGTACAGTGGGCCTCGACCGTGTAAACGTACAGTGGGGGAAAAAAAATTAAAGGAATTTAAAAAAAAAAAAATGAATAACAATACGAATAAAATAAATAAAATAAAATAAACAGTGACCAATTAACAGGAAAATTTTTATTACACTTAAAAAAAAAAAAAATGAAAATAAAAATAAAATTAAATTAATTTCGCAATAAAATAAAATAATCGCAATAAACAATGACCAGTTAAAAAAACAAAAGGGGAAAACAATTTATTACGCTGCAAAAAATAAATATATAAGATTCGTGATACCGTGGACAACATTTTTTTTTTAATTTCGTAATAAAAGGAATAACCGCGACAGACAGTGATAAGTTAAAAGGTTTTTTTTTTTAGACCGGGAAAAATTCGGGTGGGAAATAAATTTTTTTTTAATTTGGTAACAAAACGGTAACCGTGATAAACAGCACCAGATCAAGGGTGCAAATTTTCGCGAAGCGGAACATATACGGCTCGAGAAGGAATTTTTTTTTTTGTTTTGCTTCCGTTCGTTTTTTTTATTAGATGGAGAAACCCAAGACTATCGAGCCCACCCGAGTGGAGGTCGTAGAAAGCAGCAACCCTGGTGTGGGTGTGCAATGGGTCTACCACAAGGAGGATCTAGAGGATATCGTCCGGGAGCTCGGATTGGAAAAGTGTGCCACGGTAACTGACTACCGGAAGCTGGTATGTATTTTCATAAGGCAAGGTGGTCATACCACCGATATATGGGCCCGGTTAGCGGAATGGGAGTTGCGGTTCGCAAAGATCCCAGTGTCGCCTACCCGGACTGCCACTTCTGTTGGAGGAATACGACCCAGGCAGAAATCTGAATCAGATGCGACAATCCCATCAATACAGACCGGTGGCACGGAACATTTGCGTCCGCCCTCCAACAGCACGATTTATAATGAATTTTCCCCACAGAATACAGCATGTATCCCCGATATACGAGTAGGGTCACCTCTGGCATCCGGGGAAGATACCCCGGTGAGACAGGTGAACCCCCATCTTAATTCTAGTGATAGTTACAGTACCCCTAGGAACGGGATGGTCGTCCCCGAACTAGTCCGGAAGTGGGGTATCCTGTTCAATGGGTGCACCAACCCATTAGTTTTCCTGGAGGCAATTGAGGACAGGGCGTTGTCATACGACATAGGCTTAGACCGGTTGCCGAGGGCAATGAGCGAGGCTCTAACGGGTAAGGCCGCGCGGTGGCTATCAATAAGTAGGCTAAGGGACGCGACTTGGGCGACATTTTAAGCCGAGTTCTTGGAGTTCTTTCTACCGCCCCAGTATTTCGACAGGTTAGAAGACAGTATCCGGGCACAACGGCAACATGATAACGAGCCGTTCAAGGACTACTTGCTCGAGCTGCGGGGTATGATGTACCACGCGGGGTACAGGGCAGAACAAGAATTGCATAGGGAGAAATTGGCACCCGAGTACCGTTTGCACATTCGAGGGGACTTCTCCTCTCTGGCGCAGCTAACTCAGATGGCAGCCGAGTACGAGAACGTGAGTCAACAAAGTCGCGAGCGTGCAGAACGGGGTAGGACCGGGGGTAGTAGGTATTCGGATGGATTAGCCGGTGAGGTAACCTCGCTAAAAATTTTAATCCTTTCCGGACGCAACCACAGCCAGGGTCAAGCGGTAACGTGGGGAATACGCCACCGCTTGGGTATACGGGAGTAATTTCAAACGGGATGATCAGCCAAGAGCAGCCGAGGGCTCTAGGTGGAAGAAGCTATGCTATAACTGTTCGCAAGAGGGTCATTTTGCCAAGGAGTGCCCCAATCCACGGGTACAGTTTTGTAGGCAGTGTGGGGCCAAGGGGGTCAATACCAGCCAGTGTTGTCAGCAGTCAAGGGCGGGAAACGATATGCGGCACCATCCGGGACGGGACCCGATGGGGGCCGACATGAACCAGTCCCGAACCTAGAATACCCTTTAAGAGTGGAAGACGGGCGGATAGTCGCTACTGTAAGAGTCGGGGACCAAGTAGCGACTGCGACAGTAGATACAGGGGCGACTAGGAGTTTTATTAGTGAGGAGTTTTCCCGCAAGGTGACCAGCGGGGGCGAGATGCTGGACGCCTGCGCGAAAATTCACCTAGCCGATGGGTCCACCTTAGAGGTAAAGAAGCTATTGAGGGTAAAAGTTGGTCTAGCGGCGACAGAGGTCACGGTGAGTATGCTCGTGATGCCCTCGATGCTAGACAACATTATACTAGGGATAGACTTTTTGTGCCGGGTGGGGACGACCATCGAATGTGGCAAGGCTAGGTTAATTTTGGAAGCTGTGGAAGTACCAGATATAGAGGAGGAGCAGGTCCTAATGGAACGTGAGCCAGTTGTGAGCAAACCGGAGGAGGACGGCGGATCAAGGCAGGAGAAGGATGCCCCTGGGGCACCTCAGCCCAGCATCGCCGTGGGAACGGTTCGAGGAGACAGCGTGGACGCGACAACGGCAGGAGTACAACGGTTCGGCGAGGTAGGAGGGTGCGTCATACCCGGCCCCGCAATAACACCGGTGGAAAGCGTCGAAACCAGGGAAAACGAGTGGCCAAAGGACTTGGAACCAGAGATAAAGGAAACATTGAAAGCGGAATTGGCTCTCTTTGACGAGCTGCAAGGGGTGTCACACGTAGCTGAGCACCGGATCATCATGAGGAACGACAAGCCGATTAAGCAGAGGTACTCACAGGCAACGAACAGGTAGACGAACTGCTGTGAGCCGACGCGATAGAGCCCTCCCGCAGCCCTCCCGCAGCCCGCACAGTGCCCCGATTGTGCTAGTTAAAAAGAAAACAGGCGAGAAGCGGATGTGCATCGACTATAGGCAACTCAATGCACATTCCTTGCCAGATGCATACCCCGTACCCTGGATTAATCACATTTTGGAGCGATTGAGACACGCGCGATAAATCTCCACGCTCGACGTCAAGCACGGTTACTGGGGAGTGTACAGCATTTACGGTACCCGGTAGAGGTTTATTCCAGTGGCGCGTAATGCCTTTCGGTTTGCACTCGGCGTGTGCGACATTCCAACGAGCTTTGGATACGGTTATCAGACCAGATATGGAGCCACAAGCATTTGCCTATCTGGACGACATAATAGTAATCGGAGCGACAAAGGAGCAGCAAATTTGAAGGAAGTCTTCCGGCGTTTGAGAGCGGCCAACTTGAAGCTGAATCGTAAGAAGTGTCTGTTTTTTCAGAAGGAGCTGATATACCTGGGACACCTAGTGAGCGGCGACGGGATCAAAACCGACCCCGCCAAAGTAGAAGCGATCCAGAACTTGAAGGCCCCAACCAATTGTAAGGAGCTGCGACGTTGCCTGGGCATGGCCTCCTGGTATCGACGATTCGTGCCGAATTTCGCTACAGTGGTGCAACCGATCACAGCTTTATTAAAAAAATCTAAGAAATGGTCATGGGGAGAGGAACAACAGGCAGCGCTAGACCCTCAAACATAGCTTGACGACCGCACCGGTCCTGGCCTGCCCGGATTTTGCAGAAAAATTTGTCCTGCAGACGAACGCCAGCGATTTTGGCCTCGGAGCGGTACTCACACAGACGATCGATCAACAGAAGCGTGTGATAGCTTACACGAGTCGGAAACTGAATAAGGCTGAAGAAAATTATTCAGCGACCGAAAAGGAGTGTCTGGCTATAGTATGGTCAATCCGGAAGATAAGATGCTACCTGGAAGGATATCGGTTCGAGGTAGTAACCGACCATATGGCTTTGAAATGGTTGAATTCGATCGAGAGCCCGTCGGGGAGGATAGCGCGCTGGGCACTGGAGCTGCAGCAGTACCAATTTGACGTACGGTACAGACGAGAGAAGCTCAACGTAGTAGCGGACGCCTTATCCCGGCAACCCGTGGAGAACTTTCAACAAGCGGTACAGGAAAAATCGTACGGCAAGTGGATCGAGAGGATGAAGAAAAGATGGCAAAAGACCCAGTGAAATACGCCGATTATATGGAAGAGAACGGTCAACTCTATAGACACCTCGGACACCGTGCGGATGACGACGACTGCATCCCCTGGAAGCTGTGCATCGATGAGGATCAGAGGAAACGAGTGTTTTTGGAGTGCCACGACGCACCAACGGCCGGGCACCAAGGAGTACGGAAGACGATAATGCGTCTGGCACAACGCTACTACTGGCCTGGAATGTTCCGAGATGCGGCGAAGTACGTTAAGTACTTTGAGTCGTGCCAGAGGTTTAAGACGGAACAAGTAAAGCCGGCTGGACAGATGTTGACGCGACAGGTGGCCGAGCCCATGGCAGTACTATGCGCCGACTTACTGCGCTCGAAACACGGGAACACGATGCTCCTGGTATTCCATGACGCGTTTTCAAAATGGGTGGAGCTGGTCCCCTTGAAGCGAGCGACAGCGGCCCAACTGCAGAAGGCGTTCCGTGAGCGTGTATTATGTCGTTTTGGAATACCCAGGAAGTTTGTATGCGACAACGGCTTACCGGCTTCCTTGTACGACGAGAAGACACCCGGATCTGGAAGCATGCCGCAAGCACCAGAAGACCGGGCAAGAAGATTAAAGGAAGTTTTCAGTATCGTCCAGACAAATTTACAGAGAGCGTCGAAGGACCAAGGGAGGAACTATAACCTCAGGAGAAGAGAATGGCGACCAGGACTCAATACGTTGGTGCTATTAAGAGCACACCAACTCTCTAAAGCCAGTGAAGGTTTCGTGGCGAAACTCGCTCCCAAGTTCGATGGGCCGTTCCTCGTGAAAAAGTTCGTATCACCGAATATCGTGCGATTGGTAAAAGAAGGACAAAGAAAGAGCAAACTCGCCAGCATTGCGCAACTGAAGCCATTCTATGAAGAGGGAGAGGAGCACGGAGAAGATGACCAGCCCGACCGAGCGTCTGACAAAGATCAGACTTGTCACAGTTTTAATTAATCCCTTTATTCTCTTTTTATTAACACTAACCAAATTTGAATTCATAAATTAAGACTAACCGTTTGGTTTAATAAACCCACAGAAAAGCCAAGATGAGCGGACAGCTTCCGTACGTGATCAGCAGCGGTGACGAGGAGGATAGCGAAGGCACCACCGAGGGTCTCGAACGAGAGCAGCGCAACCCGGCTACTTCGACGTATAGGCACACACTGCACCACCACCGAAAAGAGACAGCCCGCGTCGTGGAGGGCGGAATCATTTTTATGACGGTGGAGACTTCCACAGTGTTCGTGAAAATACCAGGCTTCCGAGCACCGAGCCCGGATGCCGAGGAAGCCGCGCCACAACCCGAACGCCCGGCAACCGATCGGACACCCACCGGTGGAGCTCAGCGTGGCAGCAGACCCGTTGAAGGAACACCCGCAGCTGGAAGGGGTGTACAGGACATGGCAGGAACGAGCGAGGAGGAGCGAAGAGTGGAGGACGCAGTCGTTCCGCCCAAGGACGTCCTCGACATGTGGGAGGAGGGCCTGGAATCCGTGGTGACCGAATTAGAGTAGGCGAAGATGACCGAGCCGCCAACCCAGGGGCAAGTACTACCGCCAAAAACGTGGGCGATACGTCCCGCCAATTGGGCTGTATTCCCCGATGAGGACGAACTCACCGACGCCGCGGTCGCGGCCATATCGGAGGCGTTAGCAAGCTGCACGTCGAGGGCCCGCCGGTCCAGGTTTAAGGTGGAGGTGGACGGAAAGATGCACGGCGTGACAAGGAACGCATTCGGACACGTAACTGTCACGCTACCCAAAAAGGGGGGGGTGTGAAGTAGGCCGCGTCGGCCCCTTCACAAATAGTTATACCATATTAGATTTATAGTTTAAAGTCGCAAAGGAGCGCATTGTTGATTTAGTTTACAAAGAGTTATAGTTATTAGTTATTTGATTTATTTTTATTTATCATAGTATATTTATAGTTTAAAGTCGCAAAGGAGCGCATTGTTGATTTAGTTTACATTTTTGTATTATATTTATAATTTTTAAGTCGCAAGAAGCTCATGGGTTGTTCAAGCTGTAGGTATAGTTTTGTTAGACGCAAGGAGTGCGCAGTATTTATATTTAATAAACGCAAGGAGCGAAAGTATTTAGATTTATTGGAGTTACACACTTTTGATTGACGCTTAACGTCCTAAGTTTCGAAATAAGAATTTAAATATAACCGCCCCAAAACGCAGAGTCGCAAGATGCAGCGCGCCAGCTGCGATCACTAAATCCACCACGGTCACGAGCAAGTGTGGGGAGCGACAAAATCTGCAACTTGGGCCGAAGCCGAAGCGTGGGAGGGGGAGTTGCGATTTATGTACGAAAGTGAGCGGACGTGTATGCGCTTAGAAAATTATTAACGCGAAGAGTAGAAAAGTAAGATAGTGCGTCAGTAGCAAAGATATAGGAGTTAGTAAAGATAAGGTAAGAGGGGACAGTTCGCGGTAGTTAATATATATAAGCATATATGTACAGGTAGTTAGGTTTAGGTTTTCTTGTGCATATAACCCTTTTATAGAAATTGAATAAATTGGTCGCCGGTAAGTCCGTGACCCAGTGGAGTGTAATTGCTGTTTGTTTTTTTACGTTCTATTTCTTTTCTTTGGTTTTCGTGCACGCGCGTACGCGAGTTAAGCTGAGTCGCTTTATACTCTGGCTGCTGAGTGTGCCGGCTGTCGCGTTGGTGTCGACGCCAGCGTTTCCCCTTCCAACTTGTAAAACCGCGCGCGTTAGAGTCCCACCAAAAATATATAAATATTCTTGTGTGGTGGGTCTGGCCGGACTGAGTTTATACCCCGGCTAAATTACTCCTTTACACTCTATATATTACTTACCTAGTTTGAAGAACTTGTGGGATAGCTCAGAGGGGACTAAGCTGAGGCCACCAGGCGGGTCGCGGGTTGCGGATAGCGAACGGCCTTTTTATGAGGTTAGCTGCGAATAAGCGAGAATCCTTGCAAATAAGCAGTCCCAGACAAACAGCGGGTACGGTACCGTTCACCGTATCGACAAGACGCTTGTGTCGCCGTCTTCAAAGCATAGCCTCACACACTCCCAACTCCCTCACACGCGCCCTTCTTCATCCCGTCCCCAATATATCACTTCGGGCTGGACTAAGGTGTCATTCGAACTGTGCCGAAAGACAACCTGGCCGGGGCCCGGATTAAAAACTAGCCCAGTCGCTAACGGTGAGCTAAGGCAGAGGGCGACCGCCTGTTATAATTAGCCTTACCCGGGTACTGCGGATCTCTGCCCGAGTGGACCCCATATTTCTCTGCAACTCGTGGGAACATGACAGGAATCAATAAAAAAATAAAAAGTATTTAGGTGTGCAACAGGATACCCCTGCTGCCAGTGTCGCGAGACACTTCGTGGACCGCCTCCTTGACGGGGAGCGGCCCTCCAATGTATGGCCAGCCCCATGGCGCCCTAACCAGGCGCAGCAAACAAGAAGGCCGCATGCGGCAATAAAGACAGCACGCGCACCTACGACGAGGGAAGCCCCACGTCACCGTGTCGCCCCAGCTGCAGGAGGAGGAAGCAAGGCTGGACCATCTGTCTGTTGTCTGTTTCTATTGCGAATATTTCGATAAATTCTTCGCATAGCTCCGAAAGTTCTGTTTCTATGAATTTTATAAAGTTTTTCTTTAGTTTTTTCATTATAATTTCTTTATTTACCGTGCTTCTGGTTATGTTTTCTAGCGGGACTGTATCATAATTTGACATATTTTCGTGTACTAAGTTGACTTTTGTAATGTGGGCTTCTGTAGTATTAGTGTTGATTATTTTTACATATGGACTAAGTTTTGACAGGATTGTATTTGCTACGAAAACCCCTGGTTGAAGCTCTTGGTTTGGTATAAATACATCTGTGTGTTTTTTTATGTGTATTTTCTCTATAGTTTCCGTTCGTGCTGGTATAGTTAGTATTCTATTGGTATGTTGTGTGTCAATGGGTATTTTAATGATGTAATTTATACAGTTTGGTTTTATTGCTAACCCGTTCTTTTGGTAATCAATCGTGCAATTGAATTTTTTTATGAAATCAAGCCCTATTATCCCATCGCAAGGAATTGGGAAGTCGTTATGTACTACCTGAAATGCGTGTTGCAATGGGTGATTGTTAAATTTCAGTATAACCTCCCCTATAGTGTATAGTATATCTTTTCCTATGCCGTTAAGTCGTGTCTTCTTCTCTTTATTTATTTTTGTATTTCTGGTACTGCGTTTAGTTTTATAATGGATACGTCCGCTCCTGTATCAATCAATAGTTTAGTATTATTGTATTTGCCGAAATCCTTCCTTACGAAACTAGTTATGTTAAGGGTAACGCTACATATGTTATGAATTATTGTTCTACGATCAGGGGACTCTCGTAGTTTTCCGGCTGTGTATTGTCGTTTGTTATTCTTATGTTGTTGTTGTTATTAAATCTGTCACCATCTCTATTATAATTGTTTTGATTGTTGTTGTTGTTAAACGGTCTATTGTTTTGATTGTTTCTATTACCATTTTGGTAGTTTTGTCGACTATAATTCCTATTTGTGTTATTGTTGGAGTTTCTACTGTTTCTGTTATTGTTTTGGTAGTTTTGGTTATAGTTTCTGTTATTGTAATTATTCCTATTGTTTCTATAATTGTTTTGATTTATTAGAAATACATTTTTTTTCTTGTTCTATTTTTTTTAACTCTCCTTTGGACTAAAAGCAAGTGGCTTATTACTGTCAGTATATCCCACTACCTCAAGTTCGTTCGTGGGCCGAGCGGTCTAAGGTGCGGGTCTTCGCTCCCGGACTCACCGATCGTGGGTTCTACTCCCGTCCACGGCAAAAAAAAAAAATTTTTTTTTTTAATCTGCACCATGTTCATGCTCACTAGAACTTACCAATTTTTTTTTTCAATAATTAATAGAACTAAAAATTAAAAAATAAATATAGTTTAAAAAAACTAAAAAACACGCTTATATAATGCATCAAACTAAAAAGTGAAAAATAAATATAGTTAAAAAAAACTAAAAAACACGCTTTTTTTCAAACTAAAATGTTAAAAATAATTTTTCAAATAAGCTTAAAACAATAATAAATGATAAATAGTATTATTGTAAAAAAAGCGTGGGGCGCTTTGTCCATATTTCTCGTACATCGAGCGCCCAACGCTTTTTTTACAATAGTGCTAGTATTTATCATCGTTGGGTTTTTTCCATTCGTTTAAGGTATGTGGACTTCTCTGTGGCTTTACACCATACCAGTATTCCATAGAACAGTATGGGACGCACAACCGAGATGAGAACCCAATGTGTCAGTTTTGGTGACAGTCCCCAAGTGCTACCCAACATCTTTTGCGATGTATAGAGTGCATTGGTGGCCTTCTTCACCCTTTCCTCCACATTGAGCTTCCAACTCAATTTGCTATCTATTACTGTTCCCAGGTATTTGATACTTTCCTTTGGTATCAGCATTTTATCGTTTATTTTCGGTGGCGTCCAGCGTGGTACCTTGTATCTCTTGGTGAAGAGAATAAGGTCCGTCTTGTCCGCGTTGATACTCTGCCCGGCTTCTGTGGCCCAGGCTAGTATCTCTTTGAGTGTGTAGTCCATGACTGAGCTGATTGCCGATGGACACTTGCCCGTGATAATTATGCTTATGTCGTCCGCATAGGCAGTTATCTTCGGGGCTTTCCGTTTGAATTTCTTGAGCAGGTCGTTTACCACCAAGTTCCACAGTAGGGGTGAGAGCACTCCTCCTTGGGGAGTGCCACCTTTTGCTTCCCTGATTGTGGTAGTGGTTCCCCATTCCGCAAGTATTCTCCTGCTGCTCAGTAGGTTCCGGACCCAAGAGTAAACTGCTTCTGTTGGGGTCACGGCTTTTAGGCTGTGCATGACTGCTTCCGTCGACACATTATTAAATGCGCCTGAGATATCCAGAAATGCGCCAAGAGCGTATTCTTTATGGTGAAGTGCTTTCTCGATGGTTGCTACGAGGGAATGTAGCGCAGTTTCCACCGACTTCCCCTTCGTATAATCGTGTTGGTTCTGTTTTTGAGTCAACACTGCATTCTCTCTAATGTGGAGGTCTATCAGTTTTTCTAGTGTTTTTTGTAGGAACGAAGTCAGGCTTATGGGTCTGTAGTCGTTAGGCACAACATGGCTACATTCCAGCTTTGGGCACCAGGCCACCAGCACATAGCCATACCTAAGGCAACCTCTAAAAATTTCCCTCATCCATGGAGTGATCACATGTTTGACCTTCTGCGTCATGGCCGGGAATATCTCGTCGATTTGTAGCTCTCAAATGATTCTATGGCCCACATTATCATTCGCGTTGTTGTGATATCTTCCGGAATTTCCACCCTTGTGGTTGGAGATATCGTTTGTGTGTTTGTGTTGACTTCTGTGCAGTTAGGGAAGTTTGACTCTAGGAGCACATTTGTCGCATCTTCACTGCTTTCCGTCCATCTGCCGTCTTCTTTTTTAATTGGCTTTGCACCGTCTGTTGGCGAGCTAGCAGCTTTCTAAACCTTGCAGTGTCAGCTGTCTTTTCAATGCCTGAATAGAAGTTTTGCAATGCTGTCTCTTAGCTACTCGTACTTTTTTCTTAAAGTCTCGAAGCCTTATTCTGTATTCTATCCATACTAGCTCTTCTTCCGCTTGTTTTGCGAGTTTGAAGAGTTCTAGTACGTCTTTTCTTTGTACTTTGAGTTCTGGAGTCCACCATGGGGGCTTGTGTCTCTTCTTCTCTTGCGACGGTCTACAAGTTTTATGATGGGCCGCCATCAGATTTTTATTGAGGGTCTCAAGGGACTTCTCTAATTTTTCTAGTGAGGCTATCTTGGGTAGTCGTGGTAGGTTTCTTTGAAATTCTTTACCGAATTGTTCCCAGTCCGTGTTCCGTGGGCTTCTGTACGTCTTATTCTAAACTATTCGTTCAAAATTAACGCGGAATTGTATGCACCTGTGGTCCGAGAAGGAATGTCTACTATGGACTCTCTGGTCTTTTACCACGCTAATCATTATCGACGCGAGTGTGATATCTAAGACGTTTGACGAAGTAGGACCAACATATGTTGGTTCTTCCCCCCCGTTTGCTATTTTAAGATTTGTTTGAAGTATGAAATCAAGCAGTGACTCACCTCTATCGTTTATGTTTCCGCTTCCTATACTGTGTGATGTGCGTTGGCGTCTGCTCCGATGATGAGGGCCTGTCCTTTTGAATCGGCCTCTGGCAGTGTCATCCTCCGCGGATAGGACTTCCACAACGGTAATGTCCGCATCCTCGTCATCTTCCAATTCTATGCTTTTGGTGGCGTGGGTGACCTCCGCCAGGTCTCTCTCCACTTCACCCACCTCCAGCGTGTTTGTGTTTGTTTCGTTCGGGTGGCGCTTCTTGAGTCGTAGGTAGACACTACCCACGCCCCACGCCATCTTGCCGAATCTCCCGTACAGCTAATCGTCGGCCTCCTTGTTGAATTGGATGACCATTTGCTGACCCTTATTATCGGGCTTCGCAGTGTGTATCACCGTCAAATCAACGGTTGGCAAGTCTGGATTTTGCCACTTGAGTAGCTGGCGCGCTTGGTCTGCTGGTACGACCCGCGGGAAGAAAACTTTTGCCTTTGGCACGGACGGAACACACTACCTCCAGCTTGGCACCCTCCCACGGAGCGTCCAGGGCAGCCACGACACCGGTGACCCACTTCAAAGTGTGGTCATCCTTGCAGCTGAGTATTTTTACACCCTCAAGCTAGCCCGCTCCATCAAATGAGATGGGAAGCGAGCCCGGTTCACCCATTCGACTTAGAAGCGCACCGAACAGCAGCTCCTCCACCTTCTTCCACTGCTCGGGCTTCATTTTGCCGTTTGGGTCGCTCCTGTCGATGAGCGCGACGACTAGGTGCCGCCGTCGGCTTTGCCCGCGACACTGGCTTTTTGCAGGGCCACTTGCTAGCTGGAAACTCTGCTTTAGCGGTTTGAGCGGAGCGCTGGTGTTTGACGGCCAATTGCTCCTATACCTTGCTGGCAAAACTGACGTCTTTCGACGTCATGTGTGTTTTCTTTTCAAAATGTGCTCTACCCTCTTTTATTCTTTCGTCGGCCCACTTCTGCTGACGGACCTCATCTTCCGTGAGGTCTCGCTTGCAAATTAGCGAGCCGAGCCCGGATATTAAGGGCGGCCTTGTATTGGGCTTTGGCCTTCATGCCCTCTTTTGACCGTTTGAGCCCGACCCTACTGGGGGTGCTGGTACTCGCCTGATCTGGGGGACATGAAAGGACATGTTTGTTTTTGGGGCAGGATGACTTCTGTTGCTTTGGTTAGCCCTTCGCCCTCGCAGTACCGAAGCCTTTGAGTGGTTTGGTACTTCCCTCTGCCAGGAAACGAAGCCTTCAACTTGGTTTGTCCCCTACCCTCGCAGTGCCGAAGCCTTTGAGTAGTATAGGGCTCACCTTAGCTGGGCATCGATGCCTGTTGCCTCGGCTTGCCCCACACCCTCATAGTGCCGAAGCCTTTGAGTGGTAAGCAGTTTGCCGTAAGACAAATAGCACCAGGTACCCCTCGTTTGTTTCGAGGTAGCATGATGCCCATTGCCCAGCCGACACCCTCGTGGAGGGTTCAGTTGTAGATTTTCGCCCGCCTATTTGCTTTCATAAGAAATTAAGGTTTTAGTATCATTACATTTTTTTTACTAATGTCTCATTGTTTTGCTAAGCGCCAACTTATGCTAATCAAAATTTGCAATTATTGCAAATAATTGAAGAGAGAGATGTCCACTCCTTTTAATTACAGAGGTGAAATTGAAACTTTTGACCGAACATGTGTTCGACTTTCATTTCGTCCCTTGTCTGTGCCAGTTGGGGAAGTTCACCCGAAAGCATATCTGCCTCTACTCGACTAAGAATGTGTCCTTTCCCAACTCCTTCAACGGACATTCTTAAGAGGGTTGCCTTTTGTTGCAGCCTAATTGTGTGATGGAGTGGTGTTATCTCCAATAGAACCTCAAGCGCTGATGTGGGACAGGTCCTCATCGCTCCCGTGATTCCTACACATGCCATTCTTTGTAGCTTTTGAAGCTGCTTCTGCACAGTGATTGCTGTGCCTTTTCCCCCATGCAATCACTCCGTACGTGAGCAGGGCTTACTACCATAAGGTATAGCCATCTTATTATCTTTGGTGATGTTCCCCATGACTTCCCGGCTATGCTACGACACGTATACAGCGCTCTGCAGCACTTTGCGATCGTATTCTGAACATGGGTGCCAAAGTTTAATTTACTGTCCGTGTGGTGATACGCAGTCTCTTAAGACCGTCATCCCACCATGGGCATCTTTTTCTTTATGCGTTTTCTTTAATGGGCAGCTCTCTTCATATGCATCTTTAATGCTACTATTTAGATTTCTAACAACTCTTTCTAGCTCACTCGTGCATATGGGTATTCCAGAGTTTTCAGTGGCTAGTTTAAGTTCTAGGGTGGACCTAAATTTTTCCCAGTTCGTTTTCCTGGGGCTACGAGTTGGTATACTACTATCCGTATTAACCTTAAGTTTGAATAGGATAATCATGTGATTGGACATGGATTCTTCTGAAGAGACATGCCATTCTCTGAAATGTTGCCTAAGAGATCGACTAATCAGAGTAATGTCTAATACCTCTTCTCTAGCTCTAGTTACAAATGTCGGTGTCGATCCGACATTACCAATTTCTAAGTTATACTTGAATATAAAGTTGGTAAGACACTCACCCCTTTTGTTGATGTCCGTGCTGCCCCATATGGAGTGGTGCGCATTGGCATCGCAGCCGATTATAACCGGCAGCTTCTATCTCCTGCAGTGGTCCATCACCTTTTCTATTTCCGGTGGCGGGCAGTCCACATCACCAGCAAAATAGGCAGATGCCACCACAATAGGTGGGGCGTTTCCAATTGCCCTTACGGCAATAGGTACGCAGTCCCTAGTGAGGAATTCTGAAAGAATAGTAAAATTAATACATTTCCTTACCATAATGCATGCTCTAGGTGTAGGATCTCTTTGATCCCAGATTACCTTTGAGTCAGTGTGTACAGGCCTTTTATGCCATTGTTTACCCATGGCTCCTGTACCAGGGCTAGCCCAAGATGTTGGGTGATAAACATCCTGGCCAAGACAGCAGAGGCTGCCTTAGCCCGATGGAGGTTTATCTGGGCTAGCCCAGTGACGGTGACGTTTGATGTCACCATCACTCATCCGCCGCTCCAGCTCCTGGTGATGTAGGTTGGGAGCTGCCCACATCACCGCTGCCCGTCATGGTGACGTCAGCTTCTGCCGTTTCAAGCTCCTCAGCGAGCTCTTGCGAGGACATCGGCACCTCATCATCCATCCCTTCTAGCTCTGCTGGACCGAGCGTCATCTCCACCAGGTCCTCATCCTCGGCCAGATCCTCTGATAAATCAGAGACACCTGCCAGATGAGCACTCGGAACAGTGGCGGTGGGAGGTGTGTGGGCCGAGCCTGCAGCTCCCGGGGCTGTCGTTTGGGCAGGGGTATTCCTTGCGACAACACTCTTTTTCTTCAGACAGCTAACGATGATGGTCCCGTAGCGGAATGAAACTTGGTGGCCTCTCGCCACTATCGCGTCCTAGGATGCCTCATCGATGTCTATCACCAATAGCGCACCGCCGCCTTCCGTCCTCCTTGACAACACCTTCCACGAGTCGGTCTCGATCTTGTTCTGATTCCTCAGCAGAACCAAGAAGGATTCGGTTGACCGATCCGCTCTTCTTGGGCAGAAGATGGTGATGTTGTGGGGTGATAGAATATCATCACCCACCTTGCAGTGCAGTGCAGCCCCTTTCCATGACTGCAGTCTTGGCGTCAAGGTCCTCATCCACTCCGCTGAGTGATCGTCGGAACATTCAATGACCACGTAGCCAACCCGGAAATGAATGCCCGCGAACGCGACCGCGGTGTCCCATCCTGTGAGGATAACCTCGACTTGCTGGGTCGCTCCTCTGGGCATGCCCTCTTGGGGGTGGCAGTGGGTGGCGTCAAATTACTGCTCAGGCGTTTGGGGGCTGGTCCCCGTACCTGCCTCGCCGAGTCTCTTCCAGCCGTCGCCATGCGCAGTGCCTCAGCAGGGGGTAGTCCCAGCTGAAGGTACCTGAGGTACCATTTGATTTTCGAGCCGTTCAGCGTTTTTCGGTTTGGGTCATCCAAACCGCCCGGCTCTCCCAATTTTGGCAGCTGCGCTTGTGGCTGCTGGTGCTGCACGCCATGTCGCCTAAGTTATTTGACGCCACCCACTGCCACCCCCAAGAGGGCATGCCCAGAGGAGCGACCCAGCAAGTCGAGGTTATCCTCACAGGATGGGACACCGCGGTCGCATTCGCGGGCATTCATTTCCAGGTTGGCTACGTGGTCATTGAATGTTCCGACGATCACTCAGCGGAGTGGATGAAGACCTTGACGCCAAGACTGCAGTCATGGAAAGGGGCTGCACTTCACTGCAAGGTGGGTGATGATATTCTATCACCCCACAACATCACCATCTTCTGCCCAAGAAGAGCGGATCGGTCAACCGAATCCTTGTTGGTTCTGCTGAGGAATCAGAACAAGATCGAGACCGACTCGTGGAAGGTGTTGTCAAGGAGGACGGAAGGCGGCGGTGCGCTATTGGTGATAGACATCGATGAGGCATCCTAGGACGCGATAGTGGCGAGAGGCCACCAAGTTTCATTCCGCTACGGGACCATCATCGTTAGATGTCTGAAGAAAAAGAGTGTTGTCGCAAGGAATACCCCTGCCCAAACGACAGCCCCGGGAGCTGCTGGCTCGGCCCACACACCTCTCACCGCCACTGTTCCGAGTGCTCATCTGGCAGGTGTCTCTGATTTATCAGAGGATCTGGCCGAGGATGAGGACCTGGTGGAGATGACGCTCGGTCCAGCAGAGCTAGAAGGGATGGATGATGAGGTGCCGATGTCCTCGCAAGAGCTCGCTGAGGAGCTTGAAACGGCAGAAGCTGACGTCACCATGACGGGCAGCGGTGATGTGGGCAGCTCCCAACCTACATCACCAGGAGCTGGAGCGGCGGATGAGTGATGGTGACATCAAACGTCACCGTCACTGGGCTAGCCCAGATAAACCTCCATCGGGCTAAGGCAGCCTCTGCTGTCTTGGCCAGGATGTTTATCACCCAACATCTTGGGCTAGCCCTGGTACAGGAGCCATGGGTAAACAATGGCATAAAAGGCCTGTACACACTGACTCAAAGGTAATCTGGGATCAAAGAGATCCTACACCTAGAGCATGCATTATGGTAAGGAAATGTATTAATTTTACTATTCTTTCAGAATTCCTCACTAGGGACTGCGTACCTATTGCCGTAAGGGCAATTGGAAACGCCCCACCTATTGTGGTGGCATCTGCCTATTTTGCTGGTGATGTGGACTGCCCGCCACCGGAAATAGAAAAGGTGATGGACCACTGCAGGAGATAGAAGCTGCCGGTTATAATCGGCTGCGATGCCAATGCGCACCACTCCATATGGGGCAGCACGGACATCAACAAAAGGGGTGAGTGTCTTACCAACTTTATATTCAAGTATAACTTAGAAATTGGTAATGTCGGATCGACACCGACATTTGTAACTAGAGCTAGAGAAGAGGTATTAGACATT
The DNA here is from genome assembly GCA_030179655.1 of Scaptomyza flava. Classification (NCBI taxonomy): domain Eukaryota; kingdom Metazoa; phylum Arthropoda; class Insecta; order Diptera; family Drosophilidae; genus Scaptomyza; species Scaptomyza flava. The sequence continues at coordinate 62,920,315 of JARNME010000404.1, forward strand.
ACTCTGATTAGTCGATCTCTTAGGCAACATTTCAGAGAATGGCATGTCTCTTCAGAAGAATCCATGTCCAATCACATGATTATCCTATTCAAACTTAAGGTTAATACGGATAGTAGTATACCAACTCGTAGCCCCAGGAAAACGAACTGGGAAAAATTTAGGTCCACCCTAGAACTTAAACTAGCCACTGAAAACTCTGGAATACCCATATGCACGAGTGAGCTAGAAAGAGTTGTTAGAAATCTAAATAGTAGCATTAAAGATGCATATGAAGAGAGCTGCCCATTAAAGAAAACGCATAAAGAAAAAGATGCCCATGGTGGGATGACGGTCTTAAGAGACTGCGTATCACCACACGGACAGTAAATTAAACTTTGGCACCCATGTTCAGAATACGATCGCAAAGTGCTGCAGAGCGCTGTATACGTGTCGTAGCATAGCCGGGAAGTCATGGGGAACATCACCAAAGATAATAAGATGGCTATACCTTATGGTAGTAAGGCCCATGCTCACGTACGGAGTGATTGCATGGGGGGAAAAGGCACAGCAAATCACTGTGCAGAAGCAGCTTCAAAAGCTACAAAGAATGGCATGTGTAGGAATCACGGGAGCGATGAGGACCTGTCCCACATCAGCGCTTGAGGTTCTATTGGAGATAACACCACTCCATCACACAATTAGGCTGCAACAAAAGGCAACCCTCTTAAGAATGTCCGTTGAAGGAGTTGGGAAAGGACACATTCTTAGTCGAGTAGAGGCAGATATGCTTTCGGGTGAACTTCCCCAACTGGCACAGACAAGGGACGAAATGAAAGTCGAACACATGTTCGGTCAAAAGTTTCAATTTCACCTCTGTAATTAAAAGGAGTGGACATCTCTCTCTTCAATTATTTGCAATAATTGCAAATTTTGATTAGCATAAGTTGGCGCTTAGCAAAACAATGAGACATTAGTAAAAAAATGTAATGATACTAAAACCTTAATTTCTTATGAAAGCAAATAGGCGGGCGAAAATCTACAACTGAACCCTCCACGAGGGTGTCGGCTGGGCAATGGGCATCATGCTACCTCGAAACAAACGAGGGGTACCTGGTGCTATTTGTCTTGCGGCAAACTGCTTACCACTCAAAGGCTTCGGCACTATGAGGGTGTGGGGCAAGCCGAGGCAACAGGCATCGATGCCCAGCTAAGGTGAGCCCTATACTACTCAAAGGCTTCGGCACTGCGAGGGTAGGGGATAAACCAAGTTGAAGGCTTCGTTTCCTGGCAGAGGGAAGTACCAAACCACTCAAAGGCTTCGGTACTGCGAGGGCGAAGGGCTAACCAAAGCCACAGAAGTCATCCTGCCCCAAAAACAAACATGTCCTTTCATGTCCCCCAGATCAGGCGAGTACCAGCACCCCCAGTAGGGTCGGGCTCAAACGGTCAAAAGAGGGCATGAAGGCCAAAGCCCAATACAAGGCCGCCCTTAATATCCGGGCTCGGCTCGCTAATTTGCAAGCGAGACCTCACGGAAGATGAGGTCCGTCAGCAGAAGTGGGCCGACGAAAGAATAAAAGAGGGAAGAGCACATTTTGAAAAGAAGACACACATGACGTCGAAAGACGTCAGTTTTGCCAGCAAGGTATAGGAGCAATTGGCCGTCAAACACCAGCGCTCCGCTCAAACCGCTAAAGCAGAGTTTCCAGCTAGCAAGCGGCCCTGCAAAAAGCCAATGTCGCGCGCAAAGCCGACGGCCAGCGATGTAGCAAGGCGGCACCTAGTCGTCGCGCTCATCGACAGGAGCGACCCAAACGGCAAAATGAAGCCCGAGCAGTGGAAGACGGTGGAGGAGCTGCTGTTCGGTGCGCTTCTAAGTCGAATGGGTGAACCGGGCTCGCTTCCCATCTCATTTGATGGAGCGGGCTGGCTTGAGGGTGTAAAAGTACTCAGCTGCAAGGATGACCACACTTTGAAGTGGGTCACCGGTGTCGTGGCTGCCCTGGACGCTCCGTGGGAGGGTGCCAAGCTGGAGGTAGTGTATTCCGTCCGTGCCAAAGGCAAAAGTACTCTTCCCGCGGGTCGTACCAGCAGACCAAGCGCGCCAGCTACTCAAGTGGCAAAATCCAGACTTGCCAACCGTTGATTGGACGGTGATACACACTGCGAAGCCCGATAATAAGGGTCAGCAAATGGTCATCCAAATCAACAAGGAGGCCGACGATTAGCTGTACGGGAGATTCGGCAAGATGGCGTGGGGCGTGGGTAGTGTCTACCTACGACTCAAGAAGCGCCACCCGAACGAAACAAACACAAACACGCTGGAGGCGGGTGAAGTGGAGAGAGACCTGGCGGAGGTCACCCACGCCACCAAAAGCATAGAATTGGAAGATGACGAGGATGCGGACATTACCGTTGTGGAAGTCCTATCCGCGGAGGATGACACTGCCAGAGGCTGATTCAAAAGGACAGGCCCTCATCATCGGAGCAGACGCCAACGCACATCACACAGTATAGGAAGCGGAAACATAAACGATAGAGGTGAGTCACTGCTTGATTTCATACTTCAAACAAATCTTAAAATAGCAAACGAGGGGGAAGAACCAACATATGTTGGTCCTACTTCGTCAAACGTCTTAGATATCACACTCGCGTCGATAATGATTAGCGTGGTAAAAGACCAGAGAGTCCATAGTAGACATTCCTTCTCGGACCACAGGTGCATACAATTCCGCGTTAATTTTGAACGAATAGTTTAGAATAAGACGTACAGAAGCCCACGGAACACGGACTGGGAACAATTCGGTAAAGAATTTCAAAGAAACCTACCACGACTACCCAAGATAGCCTCACTAGAAAAATTAGAGAAGTCCCTTGAGACCCTCAATAAAAATCTGATGGCGGCCCATCATAAAACTTGTAGACCGTCGCAAGAGAAGAAGAGACACAAGCCCCCATGGTGGACTCCAGAACTCAAAGTACAAAGAAAAGACGTACTAGAACTCTTCAAACTCGCAAAACAAGCGGAAGAAGAGCTAGTATGGATAGAATACAGAATAAGGCTTCGAGACTTTAAGAAAAAAGTACGAGTAGCTAAGAGACAGCATTGCAAAACTTCTATTCAGGCATTGAAAAGACAGCTGACACTGCAAGGTTTAGAAAGCTGCTAGCTCGCCAACAGACGGTGCAAAGCCAATTAAAAAAAGAAGACGGCAGATGGACGGAAAGCAGTGAAGATGCGACAAATGTGCTCCTAGAGTCAAACTTCCCTAACTGCAAAGAAGTCAACACAAACACACAAACGATATCTCCAACCACAAGGGTGGAAATTCCGGAAGATATCACAACAACGCGAATGATAATGTGGGCCATAGAATCATTTGAGAGCTACAAATCGACGAGATATTCCCGGCCATGACGCAGAAGGTCAAACATGTGATCACTCCATGGATGAGGGAAATTTTTAGAGGTTGCCTTAGGTATGGCTATGTGCTGGTGGCCTGGTGCCCAAAGCTGGAATGTAGCCATGTTGTGCCTAACGACTACAGACCCATAAGCCTGTCTTCGTTCCTACAAAAAACACTAGAAAAACTGATAGACCTCCACATTAGAGAGAATGCAGTGATGACTCAAAAACAGAACCAACACGATTATACGAAGGGGAAGTCGGTGGAAACTGCGCTACATTCCCTCGTAGCAACCATCGAGAAAGCACTTCACCATAAAGAATACGCTCTTGGCGCATTTCTGGATATCTCAGGCGCATTTAATAATGTGTCGACGGAAGCAGTCATGCACAGCCTAAAAGCCGTGACCCCAACAGAAGCAGTTTACTCTTGGGTCCGGAACCTACTGAGCAGCAGGAGAATACTTGCGGAATGGGGAACCACTACCACAATCAGGGAAGCAAAGTGTGGCACTCCCCAAGGAGGAGTGCTCTCACCCCTACTGTGGAACTTGGTGGTAAACGACCTGCTCAAGAATTTCAAACGGAAAGCCCCGAAGATAACTGCCTATGCGAACGACATAAGCATAATTATCACGGGCAAGTGTCCATCGACAATCAGCTCAGTCATGGACTACACACTCAAAGAGATACTAGCCTGGGCCACAGAAGCCGGGCTGAGTATCAACGCGGACAAGACGGACCTTATTCTCTTCACCAAGAGATACAAGGTACCACGCTGGACGCCACCGAAAATAAACGATCAAATGCTGATACCAAAGGAAAGTATCAAATACCTGGGAACAGTAATAGATAGCAAATTGAGTTGGAAGCTCAATGTGGAGGAAAGGGTGAAGAAGGCCACCAATGCACTCTATACATCGCAAAAGATGTTGGGTAGCACTTGGGGACTGTCACCAAAACTGACACATTGGGTTCTCATCTCGGTTGTGCGTCCCATACTGTTCTATGGAATACTGGTATGGTGTAAAGCCACAGAGAAGTCCACATACCTTTAACGAATGGAAAAAACCCAACGATGATAAATACTAGCACTATTGTAAAAAAAAGCGTTGGGCGCTCGATGTACGAGAAATATGGACAAAGCGCCCCACGCTTATTTTACAATAATACTATTTATCATTTATTATTGTTTTAAGCTTATTTGAAAAATTATTTTTAACTTTTTAGTTTGAAAAAAAAGCGTGTTTTTTAGTTTTATTTAACTATATTTATTTTTCACTTTTTAGTTTGATGTATTATATAAGCGTGTTTTTTAGTTTTTTTAAACTATATTTATTTTTTAATTTTTAGTTCTATTAATTATTGAAAAAAAAAAAATTGGTAAGTTCTAGTGAACATGAACATGGTGCAGATTAAAAAAAAAAATTTTTTTTGGCCGTGGACGGGAGTAGAACCCACGATCGGTGAGTCCGGGAGCGAAGACCCGCACCTTAGACCGCTCGGCCAACGAACGAACTTGAGGTAGTGGGATATACTGACAGTAATAAGCCACTTGCTTTTAGTCCAAAGGAGAGTTAAAAAAAATTTTTTTCGGCCGTGGACGGGATTAGAACCCACGATCGGTAAGTCCGGGAGCGAAGACCCGCGCCTTAGACCGCTCGGCCAACGAACGAACTTGAGATAGTGGGATATACTGACAGCAATAAGCCACTTGCTTTTAGTCCAAAGGAGAGTTACATACATACAAACAAACATACATACAAGTGAAGCTAATATAAGCGTGTTAAAACAAGTTTGAAGACAACATAGAAAAATTAAAAAATTGCATAATTACAATAGCTAATAAATACGACCTAGAAATTACATTACCATTAGAACTAAAAGAAAACGCTACATTTACAGAATTACATATGACAGAAGAAGAAAAACATAAAGCACCAGACACAGGTTCGAAAGAAAAAGAAAACATGGAGCAAACAAATATTGAATTTATAAACTCAGCTTCAAAGCTAGTCCAAGAGTTTGACGGGAGAAGTGAAAACTTACAAAATTTTATTGACTCACTTGAACTATTAGAAGACATAAAGGGTACACATGAAACAATTGCTATTAAAATAATAAGAGCAAAATTGAAAGGGGACGCTAGATTATTAATTACCAACGAAACAACAATAAATAGTATAATAAAAACATTGCAGAACAATATAAAAGGTGAAACAGTAGCAGTTATTGAGGCTAAACTAATGAATTTAAAGCAAAATGAAAAATCAACAAACGAATATGCAACAGAAATAGAAAACTTAACAAAAGCTCTAAGACGAGCTTACATTATAGACACGCTTAATACAGATACGGCCCAAAAGTATGCTACAAAAACAGCCGTGAAATCAATAACAAAAAATTGCACGAACGAGAGAGTGCGCACTATAATGGAAGCAGGCCAATTTAATGACATGAATGAGGTTATAGCTAAATTTGTAAGCACCAACACAAACATAGAACAAGAAAAAAAATGTATTTCTAATAAATCAAAACAATTATAGAAACAATAGGAATAATTACAATAACAGAAACTATAACCAAAAATACCAAAACAATAACAGAAACAGTAGAAACTCCAACAATAACACAAATAGGAATTATAGTCGACAAAACTACCAAAATGGTAATAGAAACAATCAAAACAATAGACCGTTTAACAACAACAACAATCAAAACAATTATAATAGAGATGGTGACAGATTTAATAACAACAACAACATAAGAATAACAAACGACAATACACAGCCGGAAAACTACGAGAGTCCCCTGATCGTAGAACAATAATTCATAACATATATAGCGTTACCCTTAACATAACTAGTTTCGTAAGGAAGGATTTCGGCAAATACAATAATACTAAACTATTGATTGATACAGGAGCGGACGTATCCATTATAAAACTAAACGCAGTACCAGAAATACAAAGAATAAATAAAGAGAAGAAGACACGACTTAACGGCATAGGAAAAGATATACTATACACTATAGGGGAGGTTATACTGAAATTTAACAATCACCCATTGCAACACGCATTTCAGGTAGTACATAACGACTTCCCAATTCCTTGCGATGGGATAATAGGGCTTGATTTCATAAAAAAATTCAATTGCACGATTGATTACCAAAAGAACGGGTTAGCAATAAAACCAAACTGTATAAATTACATCATTAAAATACCCATTGACACACAACATACCAATAGAATACTAACTATACCAGCACGAACGGAAACTATAGAGAAAATACACATAAAAAAACACACAGATGTATTTATACCAAACCAAGAGCTTCAACCAGGGGTTTTCGTAGCAAATACAATTCTGTCAAAACTTAGTCCATATGTAAAAATAATCAACACTAATACTACAGAAGCCCACATTACAAAAGTCAACTTAGTACACGAAAATATGTCAAATTATGATACAGTCCCGCTAGAAAACATAACCAGAAGCACGGTAAATAAAGAAATTATAATGAAAAAACTAAAGAAAACCTTTATAAAATTCATAGAAACAGAACTTTCGGAGCTATGCGAAGAATTTATCGAAATATTCGCAATAGAAACAGACAAGTTATCAGCAAATAATTTTTACAAACAAAAACTAAGACAAAAAAATCCAAACCCAGTATACATAAAAAACTACAGAATCCCGCACGGTCAAAAGGAGGAAATTAAAAAGCAAGTGGACAAATTGATCGATGATGATATTATTGAACCATCCATATCTGAGTACAATAGTCCAATTTTATTAGTTCCAAAAAAAAAAAAACCTTACCGGGAAACACAGAAAAAATGTGGAGATTGGTAGTAGATTATAGAAAAATTAACAAGCAACTGGTCGCAGATAAATTCCCTCTGCCAAGAATGGATGATATATTTGATCAATTAGGACGAGCAAAATTCTTCTCGTGTTTAGATTTAATGTCAGGTTTTCATCAGGTAGAATTAGAAGAAAGTTCACGAGATATCACGTCATTTTCAACCGACAAGGGGTCATATAGATTTAAAAGATTTCCATATGGCCTCAAAAAAGCACCAAATTCATTTCAACGAATGATGTCTCTAGCCTTTGCAGGCCTAACACCCTCTCAAGCATTTCTTTAAATGGACGACCTTATAATACTGGGTTGCTCCGAAAATCACATGTTAGATAATCTAAAAAACGTTTTCACTACATGCAAAAAATACAATTTAAAATTGCATCCAGAAAAATTCACGTTCTTTAAACACGAAGTAACCTTTCTGGGCCACAAATGCACAAACAGGGGGATACTACCAGATGAAACCAAATTTAAAGTAATTAAAGATTATCCCATACCCAAAAACGGAGATGAAGCCAAAAGGTTCATTGCTTTTTGTAACTACTATCGTAGATTTATCCCTAACTTTGCTGAAATAGCTCAATGCATTAATAAACTATCACGAAAAAATTAAACCTTTGACTGGAACAACAACTGCCAAACCGCATTTGAATATTTAAAAAAGCAATTACTTAGCCCAACAATTCTACAATACCCAGACTTTGAAAAAGAATTTTGCATTACCACGGATGCAAGTAAAATAGGCTGCGGTGCAATCCTAAGTCAAAAACATGGAGAAAAGCAATTACCAATTGCTTATGCTTCTAAAACCTTCACCACGGGTGAAAGCAACAAGTCTACAATCGAACCGCAATACATTGGGCAATCAAACATTTTAAGCCATACATATACGGGCAAAAATTCTTAGTACAAACAGACCATCAACCATTAGTTTACTTGTTTTTGCTAAAAAATCCTACCTCGAAACTTTTTAGAATAAGATTAGAATTAGACGAATACGATTTCACTATACAGCACATCAGGGGACAAGAAAATACGGCAGCAGACGCATTATCACGAATAGAATTTAAGGACATAAAAAAACTAGCTAGCAATAATAACAATATACTTAAAGTTACCACGCGATCATCAGCAAAGAAATATATAAACAAACCCAAACATAGCAAGGGAGAACAGGAAGACATACCAAGAGTATTTGAAGCAGTAAGTTCATATGAGATAAAAAAGTATCCACTACTTACTTTCAATAAAAAAAACATGTTCAATAAAACAGGGGAAGTTAAGAATAACAAGTAAGAAGGCTCTTGTCGGCAGAGCCCGACTAGAAGATACCCTGAACCCAGTTGCAATAAATATATTTAATTTATATAAGACGTTGGTATAGTGGCTTAGCTGCCATCGATTAAGTTCAATATCTCCGGTGTTTCTCAACCAATTTGGACGAAATTTTCAGAAAAGTTCTATCATTATCCATTACTTCAACCCTCGTTTTTAGATTTTCCAAATTCGATATTTTATTGTTATCGATATTATGTGTATATAGGAAACCAGAATAGTTATCAATAATTTGAAGCAAACTTGTTCTGATCATGGTATAGGAGAACTTAAATACAAAATCAGAAGTCTCTAGCTCTTGTAGTCTCTGAAATCGACGCGTTCATACAGACAGACAGACGGACAGACGGACAGACAGACGGACAGACGGACGTGGCTATATCGTCTCGGCTGTTGATGCTGATCAAGAATATATATACTTTATGGGGTCGGAGATGCTTCCTTCTGCCTGTTACATACTTTTGCACAAAACCATTATACCCTTATTTACCCATTTTATGGTTTAAGGGTATAAAAACGTTTAAAATACACGACATTATCATTAATGGGATAATAAATCTAGAGTTATTCTTTCCAAGGCTTGAAAAGGAAGCCGGTGATATCAATGTCAACAAGTTACAAATACGAACGGACGAAAAAATTTTTAAACTAATAGAATCAAAAGATTTCAGGAATAAGGGCAATGAACATTTAAAAACAATTAGCATCGCAACCATACCACCTGTAAAATATTTAGATAAAAATGACCCGAAAATAAGCGATATCTTAAAGAGATACCATGACAATCCCATAGAGGGGGGCCACAGTGGAATTAATAGAATGACGGGAAAAATTAAAAGAGAATTCCGTTGGAAAAACATGACAAAAGACGTCACTGAGTACGTAAAAACATGCGAACAATGTCAGTTAGCAAAGGTTCTCAAACACCCCAAAAACACAACAGTTCTAACACCAACTCCTGCTACAGCATTCGACATAACAATAATTGACACTATAGGACCTCTACCTAGAACAGAAAATGGTTATGAGTACGCAGTCACGATCATATGCGACTTAACTAAATATCTGGTATCGATATCAATTCCAAACAAAAATGCCAAAACTGTAGCAAGAGCCATTTTTGAAAAATTTGTACTAATTTTCGGACCAATGAATACAATTTTAACAGACATGGGAACAGAATATATGAATTCGGTTTTAACAGAACTATGTAAAATATGCGACATAAAGAAACATAACTCCACTGCTCATCATCATCAAACTCTTGGAACAGTGGAAAGAAGCTACAGAACATTTAACGAATACGTAAGATCATACATATCAACACAAAAAGACAATTGGGACGAATATATACAATACTTTACTTACTGTTTTAACGTAACGCCATCAACAGCCCATGGCTATTGCCCTTTCGAACTTGTGTTTGGAAAACAACCAAAAAGTTTTGCATTCTCAACCAGCATAATAGACCCAATATATAACATAGATGACTACAATAAAAAGTTAAAATACAAAATACAAATTGCTAATCATAAAGTAAAACAGTTAGAACTATTTAAAATTAAAAAACAAGAAAAACTAAATATATATGCAAACAAACCAGAACTAAAAATAGGTCAAGAAATATTAATAAGAAATGATACAGCACACAAGTTGGAAAACAGATATACAGGAAAATATAATATAATTACTTTAGATAATAAGAATAATGTAACAGTAGCTGATAAGAGAAATAAAAAAGAAACTGTACACTTAGATAGGATAAAACCACTGCATACCCAATGACAAAAAAAAAATTTTTTGTTTTTAATTATAAACAAAAATTTTTTTTCCAAAAGAAAGGAGGTGTAATATATATAAGTCATCTTTGTCATAGCTCTAAGCTTTCAAGCCCAAGCTGAACTTGAGCTTACACGCACTGCTTGCACGCACTACTTGTACGCAATGCTTGCACTGCTTAAACGCAAAGCTCACACGCACCACCTACACGCACTGCTAATTAGGTGCATTCGAATAAGACAGCATAAATTACAACAACAGTTACATTAGCTTTACATTAAACTTAGATAAGCTACTCCTCACACCACTATTAACCTTACCTAGCCATAAGAACACATGTAAATATTTACTATAAATACGGACGCTGAGTTCAGAATAAATCACTCAAGATCTAGCTCTTCGCCTTTCATTATAGGATATACCACAATGGAATCCATTATTTAAAAAAGAGGATCCAAAAAAATTAAATATGCGTTAAGCTTTTACAGCTATAATATAATGATTCGTCAATCTGAGATAAATTTTTAAATATACTGTCGTTCCCTTTATAGGCAATTTTTGTTTGATATATATGCTAAAATTTTTTTTTTATACTCGATACCGAAGGTAAAAAGTATATTGAGTTTGTGCAATGTCCTTTATGGTGCCCGTCCGTCCGTCCGTCCGTCTGTCCGCCTATATGTTCCCAACTTTTTTCCACACCCTTCAAACTAGGGCTTGAAACTTTCCAATTCTCTTTATCTATAGGATAGAAAATAAAAGTGTCAAGATAACTGAATAGCTGGAAAATCGATAAGTTCGATAACTTAAAACCGATAAGTCCACATATTTCGCACATCCTTACAGCTAGAACTACCAAATTTGGTAGGAAGATAGCTACGAGCAACCCCTAAAAATCTGCATCAAAAACTTTGGAGCCGCGCCCTCCCATTCCACCCCAGCCCCCCGCATTTTCGTCAAAAACGGGAATGCGTTTATCTTCCAGAGTTGTAAAGCATAAGCCACCAAATTTGGTAGGAACATAGCTGGCAACGACTCCCAAAAATCTGCATCAAAGCTTTGGAGCCACGCCCACCCACTTCGCCCCCCATTCCCAACCTTTTACAAACTTTTAGCTAGAGCCATCAAATTTGATATGAAGACATTCCACAAACATCTGCATCAAAACTTTGGATGTCATGCCCACCCATACCGCCCCAAGTCCCCCTTTCCCCTTTTTTTTACAATTTTCGAGCTATAGTCACCAAATTTGGTATGAAGATAGCAATTGACATTCCACATAGATCTGTATCAAACATTTGAATGCCATACCCACCCATACCCACCCATACCGCCCCCAGTCCCCTTTCCCCACATTTTACAATTTTCGAGCTAGAGTCGCCAAATTTGGTATGAAGATAGCAATTAATGTTTCACAAATATCTGCATCAACAAAACATTAAGAAGGAAGATAGCTGGTGGCATATCCATCGGCATCGGAGAATCTTCAAGGCAGCGTACATCCTGCCGCATCCGTACCCCTTTGCAATCAGGCCTCTTTTTACTTGTTTTAATACTGGTATCGAGTATGCCGCAGTCGGTTGCGTCCGAATGCAACGTTTCCACATGTTTTTTTTAAATTGCTGGTCTTATGTATTGAATCTTTTCTAGTGAATAAGAAAACTAGCAATTAGTATACAAATCTTATTTATGAATCTTAGCTAAAAGTACATTTCATATATTATTATTATTTTTTTTTTTTTTTTTGACTGTTTTCTCAGTGGGCTACCCTAATTGGTAATAGAGATGGGATCGGGAAAGAAATTCCTTCCCATCCCATCCCGTCCCGAAAACAAGTTTGCTTTTCCCATCCCGATTGTCCCGAAAAATGTTGTGTTTATCCCGCGGGTCCCGACATTTTCCCGATATTTTTTTTTTCAGATAAGTATATATATATATATATATATTTGTTTTATCATAATCTTAATTTAAACTTAAATTTTTGTTTAAAAACAATATTTTCTCAAAATTTGTTCCAATAAATCGTGTTCTTCTCTCTTCCAAAATTATACTTGAAGTAGAAAAAACCCTGTCACTGGTGGCAGAAGAGGTTGGCACGTGGAGCACTTGTCTAGAGAGCTTTTCCAAAAATGGCAAATCATTGCATTCCCTCCCAAATGTCAAGATATTTTCTTAAATCTATTATGGTTTATATAATTATAAATTTCTTCATCAATATCGTCGTCCTTTTAGGGTTGCGGTGCACAGAACTCCGAAAATCTATCTTATAAATTTGACTTTTCTCGATTATTATTATTTTTTTTTGATGGGGTTGTTATTATTTCAATCATTGATTTTACTGTCAAGTGCACTTTATTATTTTCGTCACTTGTCAAAAAATTTAAATCTCTTAAGGGTGGATTTAAAAAAAGTGCCATGTCGTGAAAAGTATTTGGCGCACAGCGGCTATGTAAAGATATTTGACATTTGCTTTTGATAACTTTCATTGTTTCGTTATCAAATACATTTTCAGCACAATGATTTATTTATTTTTTAAACCACAATGTGTATTCATGTATTGTTGGTTCCTTATCGGCACTCCAACACTCCGAACAATCTTTGAACATCGACAAAAAAATTTACAATATCTTTTAAAAAATTGAAATCAATATTAGATATTCTTTTTACATCATTTCTTGAAACGAGAATTGTCTGAATTTCTGCAAAGGAATCTAAAATGTTTTCAAACAAGCAACTTTGAAGCATCCAACAATGCATCCAATTCTATAACGTTTCCCTTACCGAAAAGGTCAGTCATAACGTTCCCCCATAACTGGGAGCCATAGGTCCAGATCGGTTTTAGAACAGAGTTGTAAAGCAGGACCTTGTTGTCCAAACCAAGAGAAGAGCGAGCATTGATGAGCCAATGGAGGCCATTGGCTTTCAGTTTGAGATGTGTTCTTTGAGCTTCAAAGTGTCGCCGCTATTTAAGTCTTCTGTCTAAGTGTACGCCCAGATACGTTACATCGTTTGCTTTTGGAAGTGTGGTGTTGTTTAACGTGAGCGGTGGACAATCTTGCCTGTTGAGGGTGTAACCTACTTGCTTACATTTTGTGCGTTTACCTTAATTCGCCAATCTGATAACCATTTTTCCACGTTGACCAGATGAAGGGCTAGTTGCGCTGTTGCTTGTATCGGGCATCTGGAGCGGCTGAGAAAAGCTGTATCATCAGCAAAGGTAGATGTTGTCAATCGGCTACTTATTAGGATGTCTGCTGTGAATAGCACGTACAGTGTTGGTCCACGTACGCTGCCCTGTGGAGCACCAGCTTCAGTACTGTTTTCAACAGACATTGCACTGTTACATCTTACTGCGAACTCCCTGTCGTATAGGTACGACTTAAGCAGCTTATGTGTGTTGTTTGGGAGCATTGCTTTGATCTTATGCATTAGACCTTCCAACCAAACTTTGTCGAATGCCTGAGAAACATCCAAAAATATTGCAGTGCAGTATTCTCTATTTTCGAACGCGCTTCGTATGTCTGATGTTATTCTGTTAACCTGCTCAATTGTTCCGTGCTTTTCCCGAAAGCTAAATTGGTGTGATGGGATTATATTATGAAGATTCAGGAATGGATTTATCCGGGACAGCAAACATTTTTCAAAAAGTTTTGATAGACACGATAATAAGCCTATACTTAGGTCTATACGACGTGGGAACTGTGTGATCTATTCCAGGCTTTGGTATCATAATGATAATTGACTTTTTCCATCTGTCTGGATAGTGGCCAAGTTTGGTGATAGCATTGAAGAGCTGGGCAATTATGCAGATCGCACAGTATGGAAGCTCAATAATCATCTTTGGGGTTATTTGGTCACCGCCTGGAGTTTTTTTTGGGTTCAATTGCTCTTTAATAATTCTTACGATTTCATTCGGGCGAAACTTGATTGGATCATGTTGAAGCTGAGAGCCGTTTGAAGCAGTCGGTAGTGCAAACGAATTTGTTGTTGGGTTAGGTTGGAACACTTTTTGAAGATGAGTAGCAAATGTGTTAGCTCTTTCTTCATCGCTGTGGGCCCAGCCGCCTGCGAAGTTTCTTATAGGCACAACTGTTTCTGTTGGTGAGCTTAGAGTTGGGTGAGCTCTCCACAAGGAGTTTTTCGTACTGGTGGTTGATAATTGCTCGATGCAACGGCGTTGAGCGCGTTCGTCCTCGATTTTTAGCGCTTTGGTGAGTATACGTGTGGCGTCTTTTTGTTTTGCTTTGCCGATGGCGATCTGTTCGATTGCCAATCACGTCGTAAGCGCCGCTTTTCAAGAACGAGCTGTTCAATTTGTAGATTTGTTGTCCTTTGGTTGTGTACTGTTTTTGGTATTTGAGGCGTAGCGGCGCGAGCTGCGGCGACGAAGACAGTCTCCAGAGTGTTAACAAAACTGTCAATGTCAGTTACATCAACGAGACGTGGCTTAAGCTCAATGTGTGAGCTTATATATTTTTTGTATCTGAGCCAGTTAGTTTTATGTGAAGTTAACTTACTGGGTCGATTTATGTATTCAGGGTGTCGTTGCAGATTTATTAGGACTGGGGAGTGATCGGATGATAGATCCGATCTGCACTTATCAGTCTACGCGAAATGTTTTTGGTAACTGCAAAGTCAATCAAATCGGGTAGTTTTTTGGGATCTGTCGGCCAGTATGTTGGTCTGCCAGGAGAAACGTAGTCGAGCTTGTTGTTAGCTTTTATAATTGCATTGTAGAGCTGCTTTCCTTTTGGATTCACTAGACGAGATCCCCAGTGTGTGTGCTTGGCATTGTAGTCTCCTGCCGCTATAAAGCATTCTCCTAGTGAGTTAAAAATTCCATAAATTGGTCTTCAGATATGGTATAACGCGGAGGGCAGTATACAGCGGCAAGAGTAAGTTGGTTCCCACTGTTTAAATGTATTTTTAGAGATGTGGCCTGTAGAAAGTTTTCAGCAAACTCTTTATAGTAGTGGTGCTTGAGGCGGCTTCTGATCAAAATACCAGTTCCACCGTGTGCTTTACCATCGGGATGATTTGTACCATAGAATAAGTATCCACTTATGTTAAAGTTATATTGTTTGTAAGGTGTGTTTCGGAAAGTAGCATTACGTCGATGTGCTTATCGAGTAGGAATTGAGCTAATTCAAGTTTATGCTGTGAGACGCCATTAGCGTTCCACGTAGATATTCGTATCTCAGCCATTGATTATTTTGACTGTTGTGATACAAGCATTTGTATCAAGAGATTTGGATTACGCATTAGTTCCTGCAAAGTTGTTTTCATGAATGACATAAACTCGTTCATGCTCTGCTGCAGGGTACATACGAGTGCTTCGAGGTTACTTTGTTGCTGCTCCTGTGCAGCGTTTGTGCTCACTTGTTTTGGTTGTAAGTACGGTGTGTTTGAGGCAGGAAGAGCCAGTCCGGATCTTAGGGCGCTTGCATAAGTTGCGTTATTGGTTGAGAACTCGGGGCCAAGTGAGGATCTGGCTGCAGATGAAAATAAGACGTCTGGGTTGTGTTTCGATGGAGTGAAGGTAGTCGATGCGTGTTGCGAGCGTGCAGTGGTACAGCGCTGATGGATACGATTTTTAAGTTCCTTGTAGACTTGGCAGCCTCTGTAGTTGGCTGTGTGCTTGCCTTCGCAGTTGTTGCAAAATTTTTTGCTAGAGTCTTCTTTACTTGCTGGGCAACTTGCGGAGTTATGCAGTTCCCAACAGTGCACGCATACCGTGCGCAGTGTGCAGTAGGCTTTTGTATGGCCGTACTCTTGGCAATTCATACATTGCACCGGACCTTTTCGTTTGCGCGGTTCTTCTACGGTGGTTCTTCGGTGAAGTAAAAACTGAAGTTTGTATATTTTGTGCACCTCGTTTTTTTTAAGCATCTTTGTTTCTGGTTCAAGTTCTATTGTAAAAAGTGGTTACGGCATCCTGTTCCAGTTTAAGATGTTAATGACGGTTTTTGCTCGAAATCCTTTCTCCTGCAGCGCATGTTTTATTTCTCCTGATGTTACATCAGGTTCTATTACTTTTATTACAGCATGCAGGCCCTTTCAGCTTTTTAATTGAAACGTATAATAATTCATTTTGTTCTTCGTTTAGATGTTATATCAGAACTCCGTTATTATCTTCCGACTTTGTCTTGAATTTTACCCTGAACGAGGAACTATGTAGAAATTATTATTGCCTATGAGCTTGACAACTTTGTTAACAAAAGCAATAGAGCTTTTCTCGCGTATATATATTGGGGGTGGCTTTGGCTTTTCCAACGGCTTCAGAAGGCAGATCATCAGTGTTTTCTGCCAAGATGTGATATCTATTGGTATTGTCTGTGGTTTCATTCGAAGGTGTATTTAAATTGCTACGGGTAATTTTTGGTTTATTCGTAGAATTTTGCGGACTTAGCTTTCTTTTGATATAAATGTAGCGATCCATACCAGTCTGCGTAGCCGGCTTAACATTTTTGCTGTTTGCAGTTTTATTTGCTGACGGCGCAGCAGTCGTTGTGCTTGTTGAACGGTAAGTAGGTATCTGTGCAGTTGTGGTTGTAGTCTCTAGAGAGGGCGCAGCACTTGCAGTCGTTGCTAAGAGAGACGGGGAGCACGAAAACTTTCGGTCGCGTGCTGTGTGCAAGACTTCACTTGGCGGGTTGGGTGTTGCCGACGGTCGGTCGGATTTCGTTGACTCGATAAATTGGACAACTTGGTCCGATTGTAATTTTACCATCTTCTTTTATAAGCTCTGCCCGATATATGCACGAAAAGACTCAATATGCTATGACATGTGTTCGCCTTTATGGGCGACCAGATCTTTTCATAACAATCATATGCAATCCACGATGGAATGACATATCAAGTGGAAACGTTGCAAAGCCTATACTTAGGTCTATACGACGTGGGAACTGTGTGATCTATTCCAGGCTTTGGTATCATAATGATGATTGACTTTTTCCATCTGTCTGGATAGTGGCCAAGTTTGGTGATAGCATTGAAGAGCTGGGCAATTATGCAGATCGCACAGTATGGAAGCTCAATAATCATCTTTGGGGTTATTTGGGCACCGCCTGGAGTTTTTTTTGCGTTCAATTGCTCTTTAATAATTCTTACGATTTCATTCGGGCGAAACTTGATTGGATCATGTTGAAGCTGAGAGCCGTTTGAAGCAGTCGGTAGTGCAAACAAATTTGTTGTTGGGCTAGGTTGGAACACTTTTTGAAGATGAGTAGCAAATGTGTTAGCTCTTTCTTCATCGCTGTGGGCCCAGCCGCCTGCGAAGTTTCTTAAAGGCATAACTGTTTCTGTTGGTGAGCTTAGAGTTGGGTGAGCTCTCCACAAGGAGTTTTTCGTACTGGTGGTTGATAATTGCTCGATGCAACGGCGTTGAGCGCGTTCGTCCTCGATTTTTAGCGCTTTGGTGAGTATACGTGTGGCGTTTTTTAATTTTTAGGTGTGTATTGTTTTTGGTGTTTGAGGCGTAGCGGTGCGAGCTGCGGCGACGAAGACCGTCTATCAATGTCAGCTTCATCTACGAGACGTGGCTTAAGCTCAATGTGTGAGCTTATATATTTTTTGTATCTGAGCCAGTTGGCTCCTGCTGCTATAAAACATTCTCCTACAGAGTTAAAAAATTCCATAAATTGGTCTTCAGATATGGTATAACGCGGGGGGCAATATGCAGCGGCTAGAGAAAGTTGGTTCCCACTGTCCAAATGTATTTTTAGCTTCAAAGTGCTTATCTTGTAGGAATTGAGCTTATTCAAGTTTATGCTGTGAGATGCCATTAGCGCTCCACGTAGATATTCGTATCGCAGCCATTGATTTTTTGACTGTTGTGATACAAGCATTTGTATCAATAGATTTGGATTACGCATTAGTTCTTGCATAGTTGTTTTCATGAACGATATAAACTCGTTCATGCTCTGCTGCAGGGTACATATGAGTGCTTCGATGTTGCTATATTGCTTCTCCTGTGTGAAGGTAATCGGTGCGTGTTGCGAGCGTACAGTGGTAACGCGCTGATGTATACGGTTTAAAGTTCCTTGTAGACTTGGCAGCCTCTGTAGTTGGCTGTGTGCTTGCCTTCGCAGTTGTTGCAAAATTTTTTGCTAGAGTCTTCTTTACTTGCTGGGCAACTTGCGGAGTTATGCAGTTCCCAACAGTGCACGCATACCGTGCGCAGTGTGCAGTAGGCTTTTGTATGGCCGTACTCTTGGCAATTCATACATTGCACCGGACCTTTTCGTTTGCGCGGTTCTTCTACGGTGGTTCTTCGGTGAAGTAAAAACTGAAGTTTGTATATTTTGTGCACCTCGTTTTTTTTAAGCATCTTTGTTTCTGGTTCAAGTTCTATTGTAAAAAGTGGTTACGGCATCCTGTTCCAGTTTAAGATGTTAATGACGGTTTTTGCTCGAAATCCTTTCTCCTGCAGCGCATGTTTTATTTCTCCTGATGTTACATCAGGTTCTATTACTTTTATTACAGCATGCAGGCCCTTTCAGCTTTTTAATTGAAACGTATAATAATTCATTTTGTTCTTCGTTTAGATGTTATATCAGAACTCCGTTATTATCTTCCGACTTTGTCTTGAATTTTACCCTGAACGAGGAACTATGTAGAAATTATTATTGCCTATGAGCTTGACAACTTTGTTAACAAAAGCAATAGAGCTTTTCTCGCGTATATATATTGGGGGTGGCTTTGGCTTTTCCAACGGCTTCAGAAGGCAGATCATCAGTGTTTTCTGCCAAGATGTGATATCTATTGGTATTGTCTGTGGTTTCATTCGAAGGTGTATTTAAATTGCTACGGGTAATTTTTGGTTTATTCGTAGAATTTTGCGGACTTAGCTTTCTTTTGATATAAATGTAGCGATCCATACCAGTCTGCGTAGCCGGCTTAACATTTTTGCTGTTTGCAGTTTTATTTGCTGACGGCGCAGCAGTCGTTGTGCTTGTTGAACGGTAAGTAGGTATCTGTGCAGTTGTGGTTGTAGTCTCTAGAGAGGGCGCAGCGCTTGCAGTCGTTGCTAAGAGAGACGGGGAGCACGAAAACTTTCGGTCGCGTGCTGTGTGCAAGACTTCACTTGGCGGGTTGGGTGTTGCCGACGGTCGGTCGGATTTCGTTGACTCGATAAATTGGACAACTTGGTCCGATTGTAATTTTACCATCTTCTTTTATAAGCTCTGCCCGATATATGCACGAAAAGACTCAATATGCTATGACATGTGTTCGCCTTTATGGGCGACCAGATCTTTTCATAACAATCATATGCAATCCACGATGGAATAACATATCAAGTGGAAACGTTGCAATCGGACGCAGCCGACTGCGGATTACTCGTTACCAGTATTAAAACCGGTAAAAGCAGGCCTGATTGCAAAGGCTTACGGATGCGGCAGGTGTACGCAGCCTTAAAGATTCTCCGAAGCAAAAGAGGATGCAACTAGCTATCTTTATACCAAATTTGGTGACTCTAGCTCAAAGTTTGTAAAAATGGAGAAAGGGGGGCTTGGACGTGGCATCCAAATTTTTGCTGCAGATCTTTATGGAATGTCAATTGCTATTATCATACGAAAATTGGTGACTCTAGCTCGAAGTTTGTAAAAGGTGTGGACAGGGGGGCTGGGGGCGCTATGGGTTGGCATGGCATCATAATTTGTGATACAGATATTTGTGGTATGCCAATTGCTATCGTTATACAAAATTTTGTGACTCTAGCTCAAAGTTTGTAAAATGTTGGGTAAGGGGGGCGGAGTGGGTGAAGCAGATGATGATGCAGATTGTTGGGGGTCGTTGCCAGCTATCTTCCTACCAAATTTGGGGGCTCTAGCTCCACAACTCTGGAAGATACACCTATTCCCGTCTTTGACGAAGTTTTGGGGTGAATGGGGGCGGCTTTGGCATTATTGGTAGGCGTGGCATCCAATCTTTTTTATGGGGTCGGCATCACTTATCTTTGCACCAAATTTTGTGGCTATAGCTTACAAACTGTGGGAGATATAGGATTTTTTGATTTTTTGTAGGTTGCTAGTAGCCATCTTCATACCAAACTTGGTAGTTCTAGCTGTAAGGATGTGCGAAATATGTGAAATTATCTGTTCTGAGTTATCGAAACTATCGATTTGCCAGCTTTCCAGTTATCTTATGCTATGTTTACACTACAGTGAGTTTGCTATCGATATCGTCATCGACGCAATAACTCAGAATTGGTGTTTACATTGGCTCAAAAGTGAGTTAATGCGTTAAGCGTCAACAGCAACAAAGTCGAAAAATATAATTAAACAAAACAAAAAAGTAAAGTACAAGTAATGGATAATAACAAATTATGCATGGTTTTGTCGGCGATGGAGCAAAACAACGTAATGATGATGAGAGCAATGAATATCGCAGGGACCTCTTCGGCAACATTAGGTTTGCTAAGGGATTCATGCAGTCGAGACATTTGGACACTTGTAAGATAAAAACAGTTGATTCAACCTAAGCATTGTTAACTACATTATTATTTTAATGATATTATTCAAGCCACGGTATGGATGTTTTTGGGAGAGTGATGTGCCAAATAATTCTGACGCATTTTTCAAAGAAAGCTTCCGCTTGGAAAGGGAAGAATACTTCCAAGCGTGCTGCAATCCCTGTAGAATAGGGGATTAACGCAGGATAAGATTGAAGAGTCCGTTAAAGGCTTTGAAGCCCTCGGATTTCCACAGTGCTTTGGGGCAATGGGTAAGATATTTGTTAATGTTATTTTTAAAAAAAATTAATTGAATATCGCCCATAGATGGCTGCCACATTGAAGTGCGACCGAAGTCTGAGCATGCCGTGGACTACCGCAACTACAAGGGCTGGTACTCCACCGTGCTATTCGCCTTAGTAGACTACCGGTAAGATTATATTTATATCGTATTTAAAATCTGAAATATTACAAGAATTGTTTTTGTGAACAGTTATAGATTCACCTATATTAGCGTTGGCAGTCCTGGAAGATGCCATGATTCGAGAATCTTCGAAACCTCCAGCCTAAAAACGAAGCTAGGAAATACGGACTTGCTGCAAAATAATGCAAAGGAGGTGAATGGCGTAGTGGTTCCAGTGCTAATTCTTGGGGATTCAGCTTTTAAATTTTCAAGAAACGTGATGAAGCCCTATCCATTCTCCGTGGAAGCTACACCACAGGAAAGAATATTTAATTACAATTTGTCCAAAACCAGGCGTGTGGTGGAGAATGCGTTTGGACATCTAAAGGCTCGTTTCCGAAGGATCGGGAAAGGATTGGACAACAGGGTTGCCAAAACTTCTCAAATAATAGCTTATTGCTGCATTTTGCATCATTTTTGCAATATGCATAATAGCGCAGTGAGCGACAACTGGCAACGCGAAGCACAAAATGCGCACCAAAATGATCAGCCAGAGTTTGAGGTTTGGCTTGGCAATACGAATCCTTAGCTGAAACAATTACGCAAGCCCTAGCTACAAATTTCCTTAGCAATAATTCCATTTAAATAAATAAATTCAATTCTTAAAAAAATGTAATTTATTTTTATCTGTTATTGGCCCTCATTATTTCTATCATTTCTTTTTGAAAGTTTTCAGCTCGTTCTGCCATACGCTCCATGACCGCCAACTTGCGCTCCTCTATTTCAATGAGTTTGTCAATTTTGTCCACCCGTCGTCGCTTTTTATGAGGAGGCGTCTCTGTTATTGAGGTGTCCGTTTCTATTGAGCTGCTGTAGTCCTCTTCGATTAGGTGGGAGAAGTCTGCAAAATTTTGATTATTAATACAAATATCTAATATTGTTTTAATGCAATTTATCACCTGTGCTATCAATTGGACTGCATTCCAAAGCGCTCGAAGTGTTGAGCACACTCGCCAAATTATCGTAGTACTCCCAGGTTGAGGAAGTGCCACCAGATGCTCCCACTTTAGCACGTTCAGATCTATAAATATATATTAATAATTATATAAATGAGTTTTTGGGAGGATACTTTGTTTATTCAAACTGACATGTACTTTTTCATTAGATTCTCTAACTTGTTTTTAATCTCAAAGTGAGACGGTCCAAATTCCTTCATATTTTCTGCGATTTCCTTATAAATGTGTGAGTTTTTGCGTGCTCCACGAAATCCGTCAATATTCTCCTGCCATAATTCAATTAATGTGTGTGTTGCAGCCTATCATTTGGTTGTAATGAGTTCAAAATATATTATAGCAGTAATTACAGCACTTACTTACCATTTTTTTGAGACATAATTAAATAATTTAAATATTTTAGTTGTGTACTTGTATGTGTATTATTAGCACCAGTGGTGACAGTCCACAAATATAACCGATTATATACTTAAATGGGCAGCACTTTTGAGTAAACTGAATGTATATCGAGTAAAAGCAACTGCATCCAAACATAACTCAACTTTTTGTCACCACTACTTTTTGTATGGGAAAAAAGCTGCTTGTTGCCCTTAACGCAATAACTCAAATAAGCAGTGCCAGTGTAAACACCACATTAGAATCCCAATATTGACACTTTAATTTACATTCCCATAGATTAAGAGAATTGGAAAGTTTCAAGTCTCTAGCTAGAAAGGTGTTGCGTTCATTAATAAGGACAGACGGACAGACACCATGACGAACTTTGCACAAATCCAAAATACTTGTATTCACCGGTTACGAGTATGATAAATGCGTGCTTAAAGTCTTTAATTTTGTGGCCCAAAATACAGAAAATTGCATTAACGAAAAATATGCGAGTGCACTTCAAAGGTGATAGCATAGCTAGTGAATTTGCAGAAATGCTTCTTCAAATAGGAAATGGATTGTTTCCAAACCATGATGGTAACATAACTTAACTATCAACTTTGTGTCATGTTGTGAAAAGTATTGAAGAACTTACTCTAAAAATATTTTTGGTTATTACATATACATATCTCTGAAAAATCACTCGAATGGTTTTCAGAACGTGCTATTTTAACTGCGAGAAATGACAATGCACTGAAAATAAACGAGTTTTTATTAAAATCATTTCAAAGTGAAGAAATGACATATAACTCTATTGATTCTGTGACTGAAGTCGATTATGCCGTTCATTACCGCGTCGAGTTTCTTAATTCATTAAATCCGACTGGCCTGCTTCAACATAAATTAACTTTTAAGATTGGTTTACCTGTAATGTTAATTCGCAACTTCAAGCCGCCAAAACTGTGCAATGGTACAAGATTGCAAGTTGAAGTCCTTCATAAGAATGTTGTCGAAGCAATGGTCTTTAGTGGCAATGGTATAGAGGAAACGGTTTTTATACTGAGAATTCCATTAATAATTTCTGATTTTGAATTGCCATTTCTTTTAAAAAGATTGCAATTTCTTTTTAAAGTTTACTTTGCCATAACAATAAATAAATCACAGGGACAAACTCTGAAATTAGCCGGACTAGACTTAAAAAACGATTGTTTCTCTCATGGCCAATGTTATGTAGCCTCAAGAGTCAGTTCACCAAAAAATTTAGTTGTTTCAACACCTGACGGTAAAAACCATTGTCGTCTATAAAGAAGCTTTTATCAGTTGTAAATAATTGCAAATTAAATTCAACAAGTGGATAAGCCCTACTGGGGAAACCACAATATATAATAAATAAAGTTCTATCGTTACCCATTATCTCAACCCAAATTTTTACATTTTCCAAATTCGATATTTTTTGTAATCGATTCCATGTGTATATCGGAAAACAGAAAAGTTATCGATAGTTTGAAGCAAACTTATTCTGCTCATGGTATATGGCATATGTTGTTAAATATTTTCTAACTTATTTATTTTATATCTATCTTCTATTGCTAAATTGTATATATACTATCAGCGCAGCGGCGTAATCGGGGCATTTACTAGTAAGATAATACATAATAAAATCACTTAAATATATAAGTTAACATATAACGGGTCAACGCTCCAAGACATCGTGCAGCGTCAGCCGAATATCGCTCTCAAGGAAACCGAAAGTTCTTGGAACTGACGCTAGGGCCACATCGTGGGAAACGCTAGGTCTGCAGTTATCATGACAGGGCTAGCGTATTTATAAGATAAATTTGTAATAAGAAAATCAGCTTGAATTCATTAATAAACGAAGCATAAAAGAACTATTAGTAAAAGAATCCTTTAATAAGGACACATCCTTTTTGTAATTGGCGCCCAACAAGTGGTTCAAACTCACTCCTGGAAAAATAAGGAGTTAAAAATAAAAAATAAAAAAAAGTAAAAGTCAAAATTAAAGTTAAAAAAGTTAAGTTAAAGTGAAAAAAAAAACAAGATAATCGATAGACATCATTGGACTTACGCAAAAAAACAACAACTAAAACAACGAACAACAGCGACGAAAAGCAACTAATATAATATAATAACAACAACAACTGTAACAGCAGCAGCAGTAACAACAAACCAGAAGCGGCAACAGCAGCAGGAGAGACGAAAAGCAGCAACTATAGCAACGACAGCAGTAGAGGCAAAAAACAACAATAGCACCTATGATAAAACTACATGAAATAAAAATGTAAGTAGAGTGCTTATGTAGAAAAAATAAAATAAAATAAACAATTTAAGAATCTCATAATATAACCTATATAGCAAGTGTTTACAAATTCGTCTTTGCGTTATATTACTGTAACAAAATAATATTAGCAAAAGTCTTATGAGCGACACTGAGTTGGAAGAGAAAACACTAAAACCATCTGAAACCTTTACTTATATGTCGTTTAATCAGTCCGATGTGAAAGCTCTAATCGAGTATGCGGTTAATGCTGCACTCGAAACACAAGCAAAACGGTTCGATGAGAAACTTAAGTATATGGAAAATAAATTAAACCAAGCAACAGTGTCCGTACCCGAGGTGGAAATATTTAAAGATGCAGAAATAGAGCCTAGCATAAAATGTGATGAGTCGTTAAACCATGTAAAATCAGTCCCAGACTTTAAGGGAAAAATTGAGACATACGTCTCATGGCAGAAAGCCGCCCATTCAGCATATACAATTTTTGTAAACCATTCTGGAAGTTAAAGGCACTATCAGGCATTGGGTATAATAAGAAATAAAATTAAAGGCCCCGCCGATATGGTGTTATCTTCTTACGATACACCTTTGAACTTTAAGGCAATTGTCAATAGGCTCGATTTTACGTATACCGACAAGCGACCAATTTACCTTATAGAACAAGAATTACCTGTTGTGCGTCAAGGAAATTCGACCATAATTTAATATTATGAGGAAATCGAGAAGAAATTGACGCTTCTTATAAATAAAACAATCATGACATATGATTCCACTCTAGCTGCCTCTATTAACGAGAAGTATAGAGCAGATGCCCTGAGAGCTATTATTTCGGGAACAAAGAAAAGCCTAAGTGATATCCTTTTTTCGGCACGACCTAGGGATTTGCCATCAGCTTTGGCTCTAGCTCAAGAGGTCGAGTTCAACCACGAACGTTTCCTCTTTGCGAATAATTTTGAAAAGAACGTCGATGAAAAAACTCTGCGTAATGAACAAAAACAACTAAAGTTCATGACTACCGGTAAAAATACCCCACAAAAAGGCAAAAGCCCATTTTTCAACAAGGAAAACCCACAATATTACAACCAAAACATAAAACAAAAACCACCCCAACCGTTGGACCACCTCTCGCAGCAGGGAAATCAGGAAAGCCAAGAATATCAAGAATATCAGGCTACCGCAGAGGCTGAAGTAGCGAACATAGACGATGAAAACCAACTCGAAGAAATTAATTTTTTAGAAATAGCTTCCAGTTACCGTTTGAAGAACGAACGATATCAGGTTAAAGGATCAGATTGCTCTTAGATACAGGTATATCAAAAAATTATGTAAAACAACTTAAAACAACAAATTAAAAAACGTTACTATCTTTAGTAGGCTGATAGGGTGGTAGTACTAGATATCGATACTCACAACCGATGAATGTAGAGGTCGGGTAATCGAGTATCGAGTAGAGAATAAGGGACGCGATAAATATTGATTGCGCACCCAACTTAAGGTAATACGGTATGTAATAGAAAGTGAGCTGAGTACAAGAGAAGCTGAAAAGAAGACACAAGATATAAAACATAAAAAATATATATATACATATATATATATAATATATAAATAATCCGGCCACAAAAATTTAGAAGTGGGATTAAGACGCCATGGACATACAAATAACAGATTTTACCGTCGGTCAATTAAAAAATTGGCTTAGAGAATTGGGATTGGCTACGAACGGCTCGAAGGCCGAACTCTTTGCGCGTATATGCGCAGTACCGATGGCAGACCGCGGCGATGGGCCTAATATGGAGCCAGAACGTGCAGAGCAGCAGACGGTATGCAGTTTCGCAAAAACAAAAAGAAATTTCTGAGAATCAGCAAATACTTGATGAGTTGCGTGAACAAATCCAACAGGCGCAAATGCAATTTGAGCAAATAAACTTGCAAAACAACCAGAACATTCTGGAAAACGCAAACCAGCAGAGTGTGTTAGAGGAGGATGAAAACAATGAAAACAGTGCGCAGACGGCAAGTGACAGTGAGTCAGAGCGAGCAGAAGAGACGAATGGAATTGGTGCTTGATATGCAGATGCAAATACTTACTTGATAATATGATGTGGACATCTGGAGCCTTTCAACTGGCAAAAGAAATTTTACTTGATTTCACTGGGCAAGCTATGGTGCGGAAGTGGATCTTGCAATTTGATTCGTTCATACAGATGGACAGACGGACGGACAGACGGACATGGCTATATCGTCTCGGCTGTTGATGCTGATCAAGAATATATATACTTTATGGGGTCGGAGATGCTTCCTTCTGCCTGTTTCATACTTTTGCACAAAACCATTATACCCTTTTTTATCCATTTTATGGGTTAAGGGTATAAAAACGTGTGCTATCCACCCCCAGCGAGCACTTTGAGTTATACTACAGAAGGATACAGGTCGGCGAAAAAAGTACTTACACCTGAGAACATACATATTATTTATAAAATCTCTGGGTCTAAAACTAAAAAAATAATGAGTAGTGTATTGAATGTTCGAGAGAAAGCCTATTCGGATGAGAGTATAATCAAGAAAGAATATCATAGTTACTCTCCCTATCTACAAGCATTTAAAAGCAATGACGAAGTTAGGATTACTATTCAGAATCAGGACTTATATGTATCGCCTTGTGAGAGTTTTATTAATGTTGAGGGCACAGTTTGTTTGGCAGATAACTCGCTTGCTGTAGATGGAAAACTTAAAAACAATTGTATGAGTTATCTCTTTGACGCGGTTCGCTATGAATTAAATGGAATTAAAATTGACCGTACTCGATTTGTTGGTATTTCAACAACCTTAAAAAACTACGCTTCCTTAAACAAGACGGAGATCTGCATGTTAGAGAATTGTGTCTAGTTCAATGGAAATGATAGGCAGCTGTCGAACGGATACTTTAATTTTTCTATACCTCTTAAATACTTACTTGGATTTGCTGAAGATTATAACAAGGTCTTACTAAATTGAAAACATGAATTGATAATACTCATGACTAAAAATATGGAAGATGTATACAACACTAAAATTGGAACTAAGGAGTATAAGCTAAATATTTCTAACATTGCATGGAAAATATCACATGTCACTCTGAGTGATGAAAAAAAGTTACAAATGTTTAGTCTGACTAAGAGTGGAGGCTCACTTTCACTTGTATTCCGCAGTTGGGATTGTTATCTCAATCCAAAATTACCAGAAGGCACACAGCATTTTAAGAATGTTAAGCTAGCAGCTAATAGAGAACGCCCTCGATTTGCAATAATAGCTTTTGTAGTGGATGATAAACTAACACAATCATTTGAGGAATTAAAAAGTGTATCTTAACTCGGAGAACTTTCCGTACGATGATATGAACATAAATTTTAAGCATGAACGATACTCAAGTTTATATGATATGTATACAGGATTCCAATCAAGCTACTATATGAAAGAACCTGAGCCATTACTAACACCTATAGAGTTTAAAGCGAAAGCACCAATGGTTGTTGTAGACTTGTCACATCAGAATTAAACAGTTAAAACGGGGCTAATCGATGTAAGAGTTTCGATCGATGTAGAAATTGTTAGTGTAAAAAATACTAAGGTATATTACCTGCTTATGCATGATCGATTAGCAGAGTATTCACCTTTGACTGGAATAGTTCAACGCACGTTTCTCGTTTAAAACCAATTTAGGATAGAATCAAGTTGTACTTGATATTCATTCAAATTAATTATATTAAATATTATGTACCCCCGCTTAATTAATAAATTGAAACATGATGAAATTAATAAGAAAATAATTTTTATTTTATTCAAGTATACTAGCATAAACATTATCATTTTCAGATACCTCAAACTGAGAGCTTTCTAAGATAAGAAATAATTTAAATAAATTATTAAGTGCACATTGATTTACTATTTTCTTGTGTATTCTACAATTTGTAAAGAAGTTTTGGATATTGTGCTAAGCTCTGTTCAAGATTTATATCTATTATTTTTGTGTGTACAAATTTACTTAAGAACTCTTTTTTAGCTCTTCCTCTTACTATTACAGTTGCGTAACTATTCAATGGATTTAGTATTTCGCCAAGACTTAGATAAGAGAAGTCACCTTCAGACCAATCTAAGCCGTCCACATACTGTTTGGTTATCTTTAAGGTTTTCCTAGTCACTTCATCCAGCTCCCTCATGTGGTAGGGTGGTTTAAAGTGAAAAAACTGGGTGTGACGGACCCAGCTTGCATAAATGCCAACTCTTTGACAAACATCTGTCTTTCGTTTCCAAATACATATTGAAAGTCAACTAAAATACATGAGTTTCTATCTAGAATAACCATTTTACTTCTAGCGTTAATGATGTACTGAGAAATTATACAAAAATCAAAACCTTAAATATTATGGCTTATCTTATTTTTTGTTTAGTATGAAAAAGCAGATAAGAGAGGATGGATACGCTTCACTTTGTTAGTCTAGAGCTTGGCCGTCAGCCAATTGGAGCAACAAGGGGAAGAACGCGTGCTGCAGGGAAACGCATTCATACCGCCAATTTGAATGCGCGACCGTGCAGTGCGTGCCATCCTTGCGGCTCACAACTGGAAGTGCGACTATACTCTCCACGCGAGGGCGGCTGGAAGCAGGTCCTTGGTACGGTCATGTCTCTGCCAAGGGTGCTGACGAATGGTAGTCGGGCGAGAGAAGAAAACTCTATAAAATTACCCCAGTCCAAGGTGGAACAGCATTGTGCCGAGGGACTCGTGGCCGAGGGGGTTCTCGGTCGTTACTTTGCGAACTCTGGATACCTGCCGACCTCCAGTTTAAATAGGCTTCCCGCGGCACACGGGCTATGTCGTGGGTGACTTTCCTTTCCCGTGTACCGGGAATAAAATGAGCTCAAGTTTAAATAATGCGCAACTGTCGTCGAATGCAGACGTGTTTTCTCATCGTGGTCCGGTTAATTAATTCCCAAACGCAAAAGTGCAGTGATATAGAAGCTTATAAAATATATATTGACAATGAGTCAACGCGAGGATTGTGGCCAGCGACAACGCGAACAAGACGAGCGTCGTCGGCTGAGCAACGCTTACTTTTCCGTAGTTTCAGAGCAGCCCGAGCGGTCAATTACCCCCAACCCGCAAATCGAACTCTCTTACACAGCGCGTGCCAGAGAACGTTCTTGCTCACCGTCTCCGTCCCTGTTATCTATCGAGTCAACGCAATCCGACCGCGTGCGGTCGGCAACACCCAATCCGACAAATGAAGTAGTGCACACAGCACGCGACCGAAAGTTTTCGTGCTCCCCGTCTCTCTTAGCAACGACTGCAAGTGCCGCGGCCTCTCTAGGTACCGCAACAGCGACTACAACCACAACTGCACCGATACCTACTTCCCGTTCAACAAGCACAACGACTGCTGCGCCGTCAGCAAATCAAACTGCAAACAGCAAAAATGTTAAGCCGGCTACGCAGACTGGTATGGATCGCTACATTTATATCAAAAGAAAGCTAAGTCCGCAAAATTCTACGAATAAACCAAAAATTACCCGTAGCAATTTAAATATACCCTCGAATGATACTACATACAATAGCAATAGATTTCACATCTTGGCAGAAAACACAGATGATCTGCCTTCTGAAGCCGTTGGGGTTGTCACGAAAAAGCCGAAGCCACCCCCAGCTCCAGTGCTTTTGTTAACAAAGTTATCGAGCTCATAGGCAAAGATAGTTTCTACATAGTCCCTCTCGTACAGGGTAAAATTCAAGAAATTAAAGTCCAGACAAAGTCGGAAGATAATTACAGAGTTCTCATAAAGTATCTAAACGAAAAAAAAATGAATTATTATACGTATCAATTAAAAAGCTGCAAGGGCCTGCAGGTCGTAATAAAAGGCATAGAACCTGATGTAACACCAGAAGAAATAAAACAGGCGCTGCAGGAAAAAGGATTTCGAGCAACAACCGTCATAAACATCTTAAACAGGAATAGGATGCCGCAACCACTTTTTAAAATATAACTTGAACCAGAAACGAAGATGCTTAAAAAAAACGAGGTGCACTCAATATACAAACTTCAGCTTTTACTTCACCGAAGAATCACCGTAGAAGAACCGCACAAACGAAACGGTCCAGTACAATGTATGAACTGCCAAGAGTACGGCCATACAAAAGCCTACTGTACACTGCGCTCGGTATGCGTATACTGTGGGGAACTGCACAGCTCCGCAAGTTGCCCAGTAAGCAAAGAAGACTCTAGCAAAAAATTCTGCAACAACTGCGAAGGCAAGCATACAGCCAACTACAGAGGCTGCCAAGTCTACAAGGAACTTAAAAATCGTATCCATCAGCGCTGTACCACTGCACGCTCGCAACACGCATCGACTACCTTCACTCCATCGAAACACAACCCAGACGTCTTATTTTCATCTGCAGCCAGATCCTCACTTGGCCCCGAGTTCTCAACCAATAACGCAACTTATGCAAGCGCCCTAAGATCCGGACTGGCTCTTCCTGCCTCAAACACACCGTACTTACAACCAACACAAGTGAGCACAAACGCTGCACAGGAGCAGCAACAAAGTAACCTCGAAGCACTCGTATGTACCCTGCAGCAGAGCATGAACGAGTTTATGTCATTCATGAAAACAACTTTGCAGGAACTAATGCGTAATCAAAATCTCTTGATACAAATGCTTGTATCACAACAGTCAAAATAATCAATGGCTGAGATACGAATATCTACGTGGAACGCTAATGGCGTCTCACAGCATAAACTTGAATTAGCTCAATTCCTACTCGATAAGCACATCGACGTAATGCTACTTTCCGAAACACACCTTACAAACAAATATAACTTTAACATAAGTGGATACTTATTCTATGGTACAAATCATCCCGATGGTAAAGCACACGGTGGAACTGGTATTTTGATCAGAAGCCGCCTCAAGCACCACTACTATAAAGAGTTTGCTGAAAACTTTCTACAGGCCACATCTCTAAAAATACATTTAAACAGTGGGAACCAACTTACTCTTGCCGCTGTATACTGCCCTCCGCGTTATACCATATCTGAAGACCAATTTATGGAATTTTTTAACTCACTAGGAGAATGCTTTATAGCGGCAGGAGACTACAATGCCAAGCACACACACTGGGGATCTCGTCTAGTGAATCCAAAAGGAAAGCAGCTCTACAATGCAATTATAAAAGCTAACAACAAGCTCGACTACGTTTCTCCTGGCAGACCAACATACTGGCCGACAGATCCCAAAAAACTACCCGATTTGATTGACTTTGCAGTTACCAAAAACATTTCGCGTAGACTGATAAGTGCAGAGTGCCTTTCGGATCTATCATCCGATCACTCCCCAGTCTTAATAAATCTGCAACGACACCCTGAATACATAAATCGGCCCAGTAAGTTAACTTCACATAAAACTAACTGGCTCAGATACAAAAAATATATAAGCTCACACATTGAGCTTAAGCCACGTCTCGTTGATGTAACTGACATTGACAGTTTTGTTAACACTCTGGAGACTGTCTTCGTCGCCGCAGCTCGCGCCGCTACGCCTCAAATACCAAAAACAGTACACAACCAAAGGACAACAAATCTACAAATTGAACAGCTCGTTCTTGAAAAGCGGCGCTTACGACGTGATTGGCAATCGAACAGATCACCATCGGCAAAGCAAAAACTAAAAGACGCCACACGTAAACTCACCAAAGCGTTAAAAATCGAGGACGAGCGCGCTCAACGCCGTTACATCGAGCAATTATCAACCACCAGTACGAAAAACTCATTGTGGAGAGCTCACCCAACTCTAAGCTCACCAACAGAAACAGTAATGCCTATAAGAAACTTCGCAGGCGGCTGGGCTCGCAGCGATGAAGAAAGAGCTAACACATTTGCTACTCATCTCCAAAAAGTGTTCCAACCTAACCTTGCAACAAATACGTTTGCACTACCGACTTCTTCAAACGGCTCTCAGCTTCAAGATGATCCAATCAAGTTTCGCCCGAATGAAATCGTTAGAATCATTAAAGAGCAACTGAACCCAAAAAAATCTCCAGGAGGTGACCAAATAACCCCAAAGATGATTATTGAGCTTCCTTACTGTGCGATCTGCATAATTGCCCAGCTCTTCAATGCTATCACCAAACTTGGCCACTATCCAGACAGATGGAAAAAGTCAATTATCATTATGATACCAAAGCCTGGAAAAGATCACACAGTTCCCACGTCGTATAGACCTATAAGCTTATTACCGTGTCTATCAAAACTTTTTGAAAAATGCTTGCTGTCCCGGATAAATCCATTCCTGAATCTTCATAACATAATCCCGTCACACCAATTTGGCTTTCGTGAAAAGCATGGAACAATTGAGCAGGTTAACAGAATAACATCAGACATACGAAGCGCGTTCGAAAATAGAGAATACTGCACTGCAATATTTCTGGATGTTTCTCAGGCATTCGACAAAGTTTGGTTGGAAGGTCTAATGCATAAGATCAAAGCAATGCTCCCAAACAACACACATAAGCTGCTTAAGTCGTACCTATACGACAGGAAGTTCGCAGTAAGATGTAACACTGCAATGTCTGACGAACACAGTATCGAAGCTGGTGTTCCACAGGGCAGCGTACTGGGACCAACACTGTACGTGCTTTTCACAGCAGACATCCCAATAAGCAGCCGATTGACAACATCTACCTTTGCTGATGATACAGCTATTCTCAGCCGCTCCAGATGCCCAATACAAGCAACAGCGCAACTAGCCCTTCATCTGGTCAACGTGGAAAAATGGTTATCAGATTGGCGAATTAAGGTAAACGAACAAAAATGTAAGCAAGTAACTTTCACCCTTAACAGGCAAGATTGTCCACCGCTCACGTTAAACAACACCACACTTCCAAAAACAAACGATGTAACGTATCTGGGCGTACACTTAGACAGAAGACTAACATGGCGGCGACACATTGAAGCTAAAAGAACACATCTCAAACTGAAAGCCAATAGCCTCCACTGGCTCATCAATGCTCGCTCTTCCATTAGTTTGGACTACAAGGTCCTGCTTTACAACTCTGTTCTAAAACCAATCTGGACCTATGGTTCCCAGTTATGGGGGAACGCTAGCAACAGCAGCATTGACATTGTCCAGAGAGCCCAGTCAAAAATATTGAGAACCATTTCCGGGGCACCGTGGTATGTTCGAAACGAAAATATTCATAAAGACTTAAACATCTCAACAGTCAAGGAGGAAATAGAGGAACAAAAAGTAAAATATCTTATCAAGCTCTCATCGCACACAAATCATCTCGCGAGTGGTCTCACAAGGCTGCGCCTTCTCTCTCCCGTCTTCGTCGTAACGACTTACCAACCCAGCGATGATTTTTAGGGACGTGCACTCAGAATACAGTCAAAAACAAAAATGAACTGTTAGCTAAGATTTATTTATAAGATTTGTATACTTATTGCTAGTTTTCTAATTCACTAAAAAAGATTCAATAAATAAGACCAGCAATTTAAAAAAAAAAAAAAAAAAAAAGTTTAAATAACAAAAACCAGTGCCCGGATCACTTAAAAAACCGGTGGGAAACGCCAATCCCTCTACAGGTGCTAGCACCCGTTTTCCGACGCCTGGTACGCCAGCAGGTGCTCGCAACGCCGCCAGCGGCACATGTGTAGGGCGTACAAGCCATTCGTCCTCACACCCCGGACGTCGACCTGGAGCGGCTCCTGGGGCTCGGAGGTTGCAGCATAAGTCTGTAACACCAGCTTCCCGGTCCGTGACGCAGGCACCTGCCTTGGGGTCCGCTACCACAGCGGCAAGTAAACCGTCCATTCAGGACCGGCGGCGCGCGGCAGAAATTCTACAAGAAAGCCTGAACGCCCAGCCCTCATCCACCGACGGGGTCAACCTGGTCGAGTGGGCTAAGAAAATCCTTCCGGATTTCAAGCCTGCAATCCCTGCCGCATCTGCTAAAGCCAAGCAGAAGCGCCAACGCTCCGTTGAGGAGACGGCCCCGCAAGCCAAGCGGATAAGGCCACCCCCGCGGCCACAGCCGCTCACTCGGTCTTTCGCCGAAGCCGCTAAGGAGAAGGTTCTCATTGGGGTCCTCGACAGGGGCCACAAAGAGGGCCATACCCCGCGGAACAGGTGGGGGGCCATTGAAAATGAGCTGCAGGAGAAGGTAGTTGACCTGATGCTGCTGTCTGACGGACCGCCACCCTGTTGCTCTGATGCCGGATGGTATCAGGGTAATATTAAAGCTATAGCCTGCGAGGGCGACAAATCCGCAGAGCTATACAAAAAAGCTGTTGGCCTTCTAGGAGAGGTCTATCCCGGCACAAAGCTGGAGGCAGTAGACTGGAAGGATGTGCCCAGTCGTCCACGAGCAAGAGTCTGGGTTTCCGCCAAGCCCGAAGATCCCGAAAGAATCCTAAAACTTTTCCAACTGAGTAACCCCGACCTGGTTACGCATGACTGGAGGATCGCTAAGGTCGAGGCGCCAGAAGGCAATAATCGGCAGGTGATCCTGGTCATCAACGATGAGTCAGCCGAGGCCCTAGCCGCAACCAACGGATCGGCCCACTACGGCTTTAAGCCGATAGTAATTCGGGTCTACCGTTCGGACGCGGCTAGCAAGCCTCTGGCTCAAGAGGACGCACCTGTGGCGCCAGAAGCTCCAGGAGAGCAGCAAACGGCTGAGGCCACTGCAGGCAGCACTACAGCCCATTGTGCAAACAACCCAGTCACAGAAAGTGACGCGGTGGCTGTAGCCAGTGCAGGTGACGACCACCTATCAGAAGACTCTGATCTGGCCAAAGACATGGCCAACATGATAAACCTCGACGTAGACACTGACGAAGAGGCTAATCTGATAGTGGTGGAGTCGAAGCTTGAAGATGTCTCTGAGACTCCTTCAGATAAACCTTCACCACTGTAAGGCGGCTGCAGCCGCTCTGCTGCTCCGCATAAGCAAATGCGGAGTAGATGTTGACCTCATTCAGGAACCTTGGGTCTGCTGTGGCAAGGTTTCTGGACTGGGGACTAAGGACTACAAGCTAATTGTAGCCCGTAATGAAGGTAAAGTTCGTACCTGCATACTTGCCAGGAAACATCTACACATTTTTCTGCTCCCAAATTTTAGCAACGGCGACAACACTGCTGCGTGTCTCGAGTTGGAGTCAGGTCACATCAGGCTCAGCTCAAACTACATGGCCCACGACCATCAAGGGCCACCCCCTCATCAACTGCTACGTGCGCTAATCGCCGACTGCGAAGCGACTAACACCGAGCTCATCATAGGATGCGACGCCAACGCTCACCACCATCAGTGGGGCAGCTCGGACATAAATGAACGGGTGAGTTACTCTTTAATTATATCCTCACGACGAGTCTGAATATTTGTAATATAGGAAACGACCCAACCTTTATGGGCTGTACACAGCCATCGTTCGGCTCATCCTACTGTACGGAGTGTCAGTATGGTGGCCAACGCTTTCTAAGAAGACATCAGTCCACAAGCTTGGCAAAGTACAGCGTGCCGCTGGACTGATCACGACAGGGGCCTTCAGAACAACCTCAACTGAGGCTCTGGACAATATACTATATCTCCTACCAATAGACCAAATGGGGAAATTAGTAGCAACTCTCTCTGCCCTACGCATGAGGGAAACTAAGCAGTGTTCCGAGCAGAATTTTTGATACTCTAATATTCTAGTGTGTAACTTGCTTATCCCCTCTAACACGGACTATTGTTGTCCTCTGGAATTCCCCATAACCCCTTTTCACACACTTATCCCCCCAAGGGAAGATTGGTGCTCAGGCACGCCAGGGCCGACCGACTCAGTAAGAATTTACACCGACGGATCTAAGCTAGACGACCGGTTAGGGGGAGGCGTCTTTTGCGAGGAGCTGTCTATCAACAAATCTTTCAACCTTCCTGATCACTGCAGCGTATTTCAAGCTGAGATCGCGGCCATACAGGAAGCACTTTCATGCATTTCCGAATGCGAATACTCCGCAGATAGAATCTGCATTTTTTCTGATAGCCAGGCGGCTATCAAATCTCTACAAGCGATATCATCCAACTCGATATCCGTCACAAACTGCCGCAGATCTCTACACGAGATGGCAGAGCAGTTCGAAACACACCTCATTTGGGTGCCCGGTCACAAAGGCATCGAGGGCAACTGCAAAGCAGACGAGCTGGCAAGGCATGGTACTACCATGCCTCTCCTCACAGACAAGGAGGGCTGGGGTATTCCCATGGCCAGCTGCAAGCTCAGAGTTCGATCGCACTTCGAACTCGAAGCAAACAAAGGGTTGCAGCTTACCACCGCCTCAGGTAGGATTGCTAGGCAAACCTGGCCAACGCGCTGCAAAAAGCGCTCCTCAGACCTAATCCACCTAAGCAGATTAGGCTGTGCCGCCGTAATCAGGGCCATTACGGGACACTGGCTGGTGGGGTCTCACGCAGCGAGACTTCTAGCCCCTTCAAATGATTTCTGCAGCAGCTGTCGTGACGAAGAGGAGGAGGAAACAGTTTCCCACCTTTTCTGCGACTGTCCGGCACTCTGCAAAAACAGAAATCGCTATCTAGGGTCCTTCTTCCTATCGGACCTCTTCCAACTTGCGGATATCAAACCGAAAAATATCCTGTCTTTCATTCAAACCTCGGGCTGTGACCATGCCCTCACAAGCGGTGCGACACGCTCATTGTCAAGGTAGACGGTTTAACCTAACATAGTCTAGAGCTTAAATTAAAGTGAGGGTTTTCTACGACTAGACATTTCACACCTATGGTTTGGCTGCAGCAACATAAACGCAACGTAACTTTATTGGATTGCAAAAAGAGGAGTGGATCCAATTATTAACTTTTAAGGAGTACATCCAAATGAATCTGGAGCACTTTGACTTCTTAATGCCAGATACAATAATTGAACATCCAATGCCTGAGACCGTTAAGTGTCATTTTAAAATTCGAAAATCAGATAGGCAACCAATATTAATACTCAATCAGTATGGTAATAGAGTTGAATTTGATAGCGGCTCATGGAGGACGCTTATAAGATTAGGATTTTTTTTAGCAACATTTTTGTGTTGGAACACATTATTGAAAAATAAAATTAAGAATATATATTATAACTTTATTATTCCAAAGTGTATAGAGATGCGTAAATATAGTATACAACTTTCAGATTTAGAAGTAACTTATTGTTTGAAATTTCAAAAAAGATGGGTAAAGAAATAAAAAGGGATGTCAATATTTTTAGGATACAATTTCATCATAATATGAAACGTAATAAAAAATTAAATGCTTTGAAGGAAGTCAGTCTTTAATAAACGTTTGCCGCGTGTACTACAAAATGGAGCTGAATTCTAACTTTGGATTTAAAACAATTGTCAAGAAAATCGATGATTTTTTAAAAGAGTTTGAGGAAATGATTTTTCTTGAACATCATGACCTGCTTGAAGAATATCAAGAATTTTTCTTGGCATACGAAAACTGCCATCTAGTTACATCCAAACTTGGCTTCTTTCAGAGTGCAGCTGGTCATCCGATTTAACTACAGAGGGAGTCGACACATGTGGATGCTTTTACTATAGCATGCGTCTGACAAGACTCGAACGCCAAATGGCAAAATATAAAAATTTAAACAAAAGAATTAACAAACAACGTTTAAGCCAATAAGACATAAAAAAAATTATAAATACTAGATTTAAGAATAAATATTAAATAGCATACATAGAAAGATGAATAATAAATAAACTACGCAACGTAAATCAAACTATCTCTTTTATTCGTTTTGAAGTCAATGCAGGATATAAGATTTTCCTTGCACTTGACCAAAATAAAAGCAGATATATATATAATATCAAAGGTTAGAAAGGGATGGCGTTAAATATTTAAATGTCAAGCCCAAAGGATTGGAAAATAGTTCTCATCTTAAGGACGGTGGGGACCAATCAAAACCGTATAAGGGGCGTGGTTTATTAAATTATTACAAGCAGGATCACTTTCCCCCTCTAACACACATTTTCCTTCTAACACTTTCTTTCCCTAACTCTTTCCTCCTTTAACACACATTCTCCTTCTAGCTTTTTCCCCCTGTAGCTCTTTCCCCCTCTAACATACATTCTCCTTCTAACACTTTTTTCCTCCCTTTCGTCCTTGAGAATGCGATCTATGATTGTGGCTTGCTTGCAGGTGCATAATGCAACGCAGGTTTAAAAGGCGCGCACATGACTCCAAATCCTATGATCACTGATTCTCACAGATGCTGCTGATAAAGTGGTGGCCTAGGAATGTTAATCCTTTGTTCTCCACCCTAGTCTTATCAACGGAAGAACACGATCATGGGCAAAAGGGTCATATATTATAATTTTGTAGGGGACAAAAATAAAGGGGTAAAAAAAAAGGGTCAACAAACAAGGGGCGAAAAAGGGTCATAAAATTTAATAGGGGTCATAAATTGTCGGCATCCCTTTGGCGTAGAACCGGCAGTTCCCTACTACTAAAGGGCCAGCGGAAAGCAAGAACGGTAAAAATGTGTTAGTATGTGTATGCATGCGCGTTTGCTTCATTCTTGCTGGGCCTGCTCGTTGAGACTTTTGTTAGTTTTTTTTTTTACGTTTCTTTGACAAATCCACTATTGAATACACTTTCGGCATTTGTGCGCACCGCTGCATAGCTGTATGGTAATTGCGATGGCGAAAATGTTGGAAAGTGTCATAGAGCTAAAAGCATGAAAGAGAATGTATGACCTGCAATGCAAAACTGATATTTGCCTGCCTATTTTACTAGACGCTTGTTTATTTTCCTGTTCGCCTGTTCCTGCAAATGATCGATCAGCACCAAAAATAAAATTTTCCTGCCTTGGTAGTATTTTTTTTCTGGAATGTGGATGGCCCAGAACCATTGTTTGTAATTTGTATCTATAACATTATTTGGCTAGTGGTTTAGCTAACCGGACATTGAGAATTGGGTCCTTAACATTTGATAAAACAGTTTAAAGTCGGTACACCACAGCACTACTATTTTCGAGTTCGCAACTGACTGTAATGTAATTTAAAGAGTTTGTACTCGTTACCGAAAGAAAAGAGTATTTTGAGTTTGCGAAATGTCTGTCCGTCCGTCCATCCGTCTGTATGAACGCAACTTTTTTCACACCCTACAAGCTAAAGACTTGAAACTTTTCACATATCTTTATCTATGGCCGGGACAGATAAAGTGTAAAGATTGGGGTTTTACGACACTGGCAACAATCCTTACAGCTGGAACCACCAAATTCGGTAAGAAAATAGCCACTAGCAACCCCCTAAAATTACTGCATCAACAATTTTGGAGCAACGCCAACCCATTACGCCCCCCGCATTTTGAAGTCAAAAGAGCATATATCCCCTACAGTTTTTGGGCAAAACCCGCCAAATTTGGTACCAAGATAGGTAATGGTGACCCCAAAGAAACTGCGTTACAAGTTTGGATGACACGCCCACCAATGTCACCCAAGCCCAGATTTCCCAGCCCTTTTTTAAAAACGGAAATGCGTTTATCTTTCACATAGATCTGCACCAAAAATTTGGATGCCACGCCCTCCCATACCACCCCTAGCCCCCCTTTCCATACCTTTTACAAACTTTGAGATAGAGTCACCAAAGTTGGATCGAAGACAGCTGGTGGCATCCCCATCTGCATCGGAGAATCTTAAAGGCAGAGAACACCCCTTCCGCATCCGTACCCCTTTTGCAAGCAGGACTCTTTTTACCGGTTTAAATACTGGTAACGAGTATATCGCAGTCCGTTGCTTCTGACTGCAACATATCCACTTGTTTTTATTGTGGCCAAATGATCACGAATATTAATTCATATGTGCCACAGTCAGTAGCGATTGGGCTTGTTGAAAGAACACAAGACTTACTTCAGTAGGCAGCAACAGGTCCTGACCATGGGTCATGAATCGATTGTAGTGCTCTGTTGCCTGGACTAGTCGTCCGATTTCATAGCAAAAAAGTGCTAAGTTGAGGAACACTAAAGGTTGACGTTTACTACATAGCTGGCTATTGGCCAGACCGCAGGCCCTGTCCAGAGCAACGAAAGCATTCTCCAAATCGTCCAGTTTGCGCAAACACACTGCAGGAAATAAATTTTAATTAAATCAGACTGCTTGATACAGTACAAACAAGTGAATAGCAGACTTTTTTTGAAACACTCACAGCCCAGCAGCATGTAGCACTCGGCGTTTTCCCTGCGCAAGCTTATGGCAGCGGCAAGCGTGTGAAAGGCGTTTGCATATTGTTCCGCTTGTGTTGTCCCATATGGTGGAGGTCAGGTCATCGTCATATGAATAGAAAGTAAAAAACAATAATATAAATGCACACAACAAAAGCATAAAACAATGAATGTTATGGGCCCTAATGTACTCAAAATGTTGAAACCCAATGTGAATGGTTTAAAAGTGAGCAATAATATAAACAAATTTATAATTTTGACAAGAAAAAGTGGTAGTATATAACCAAAAAGCAGTTATAGTGGACCCTCGGTTAACGTACTTAATTGGTTCCAGCATCTTGTTCGTTATCCAAAAATAATGCGTTCCAGATCGAAAAAATACAGTCTAATATTTAATTTACGTGCAATCAGAGCTCGCAAATAACTCTCAACACATAACAGAGTGACTTTCTCTGTACATGTACTATGTATGTAATTGCTGTAAAATAAGTTACATAGTACAAAGTTGACCCACTCGCATACAAAAGCAAAACTCACGCATACAAACGCAGAAGACACTGGACGTTTGTGCTTACCAAAACGGTCTTTGGAAGACACGAGCAAAAAGAAAACGAACAAAACTGTCTTTGCTTGAGCATTCCACTCATTGATCAAGAAAAGAGTTGAGTTTGCTTTCGCGTTCCCTTTTTTCATTATGTCTCAATAAGCGAAAAGTTTTTTTTCCAAAAAGTGTTCGTTATTCGAAATGTGGGTAATGCGGGGTGTACGTTAACCGAGGGTCCACTTTATTTATTCATATTTCGTAATCATGGACAAATATTAATTTAAACGAACATTGTAGTGAACAAGACGAACACAAACTAGTACATTAGGAAGAGCCAGAAATGCCGCAAATCAACATCGATGTATCTGATGGTCTTGCTAATGGTGCAATTGGCATATTAAGCTTCATGGCTGTAATTTATCCAATGATGAATTGGAAAATGAAACTGATACGATTAAACGAATTTTGTTTAAGTTTCCAAACACATATTTAATTGGCACGAACATTGCACAGAAAAGTGCACACCATGCAACAACACTAGATATTAGATGTGGGTTGGTTCCCATTAGCCGCAGAAGCTCCACTACGTTTTTAAATAATAACAGAACCTTCGTTGTGGAGCGATACCATTTTCCTATTATTCCAGCATGTTGAATGACGATTCATTTATTGCATTATGGTGCATTTACACTAGTTGATGCAGCGTCCATTCTAGCTATATCAACAATTGATATCCAACCTCAACGCATTTTTTGTGTTTACATTAGTTGATTGAGTTGACAAAAAAACCGGGCTGCCAACTAATTTTCGAGTTGAGCAACGCGCAAGATGCCAACGCGTTGATATTGAAGTTGAGAGTAATTTACACCAGTTGATATCCACATTCGTTGACATTCACGTTGCTAAGCATTTTTCGTTGACGTTGATATTGTGAATGTATCGAAACTGATTTTCAATATTGTGTTGTTTTGTTAATTGAGAAAAGTGGTTAGTACTAATGCATATGTAACTTAAAACTAATTGATATACAATTTGTTTACTTTAGAATAAAATCAGAACAATGGCAACAGCGAAGAAGAGCAAAATAGAGGCAGCAGTGGTTTTGGTTCTCGCTCTTGAGTTAATCGATAGCTATCGCCAGCAACTGAAGCAGGTCTACTTTCGATATTAAAATATGGTTCAACAAATATGCATAAAAATAAATAAAATTATATATTAAATGGCTTTTTATTACTAATTTTTGTTTTTATAGACTGCACAGTTGAAAAAGCAGACAACATTAATTAAAACGGATGGCGAAGCGAAGTGCTGCCACCTTTAATATGTACATAAAGTTTGTCAACACACAGCAAAATAATGAACATGAGCTCAACTTAATTTTGTGTTGTCAACGCGCCGATTGTGACTTCAACTGTTGACACAAAGTGTTTACACTATGTTTACACTCAGAGCAACAATTGACGATTTTCGCATTGTCAATCTACTGTCAACGCAACAGTTGATCAAGTTGACAGCTGTTCACACTAGGATTGATAAAGTTGACATCAACGTTGACTTGTTTATCAACTAGTGTAAATGCAGCATTAGAGGGTCTTTTTATAGTTGCTCCACAAGATCAACATGTTTTCCATTATGGAAGAAAGCCAACGAAAAATTCTGATTCTTTGGGACAGGAATTTGCTAGGCTTTGAACTAACAGTTTTACAACTGTAAAAGATAATTGGAGTGTTCATCGTTTCATGTTTCATGCTTGAAATAATACATATAGTTGCCCACCCAAGAGCACTGCACCAGCAAGAAAACCCAGCAAGCTTTTTGAATGACAACCGAGTGTTTTTCGAGTCACCCCATATGATTTAAAGTAAACATTTATGTACTATTTTTCATATCACAAATGATAGTTTCGTCGTATATATAGGTTCCCGTTAGTGTCTCCTTTTCAGAGATCGTATGTATGTAACAGCAGTTTTGACTCATTTTTGAGTCGTTTTTCGAATCAAAAGAGAGTCTTTTTCGAGTCGTATTTTTTGAAAGTTGGTCAAAATTGTTTGTTGTGTTTTTACCCTTTATGTATCATAATTGTTTTAATGTTAGCATGTTAATTGTTAGCTAATAAATAAATGTTAATGTAAGTGCTTATCATAGATTACGCAATTTAAACCAGCGACCGGCAAACTCACACATCTATACTTTTATTGCTCTTTGCTTGTATTGAAAACTGTGTTCGCGCACGAAGAAAACAGTGCACTGAGAAAAATGAAAAAGTTGGCAAATCATTCATTTTTTTCTAGCAATTCATAATTGCTGTGTTTCTTTTTAAAATGCCTTTTTAAAAAATATATATTGCTACAATCTAAAATTTGGTGGCAAATTAAACATTGGGACTCGCCATCCATATTTTCATTGAAAAAAAATTCATTCATATTTCAGTTTTTTTGCAGTGTTTAATATTCGGCATTCAAAAAAATTGCGCAGCGAGGTCTTGCCTTAGTGAATGCTGAACAGCAACTGACTTGATTTGCTTTGCCGAAGTGGGAGCAACACAACTGCCGAAAGCCGAACAGCGTGCGCTTGTATTAGTTTTTTTAAAGCGTACAGCGTAAAACGAAAAAATTGCTGCCCTATAGCCAGCTATAGGAAA
The DNA here is from genome assembly GCA_030179655.1 of Scaptomyza flava. Classification (NCBI taxonomy): domain Eukaryota; kingdom Metazoa; phylum Arthropoda; class Insecta; order Diptera; family Drosophilidae; genus Scaptomyza; species Scaptomyza flava. The sequence goes on from JARNME010000404.1 coordinate 62,964,634, forward strand.
CGCTAACTTTGCCGGTCGCTGATTTAAACTTACCTTTTTTACCCAACGAGGGTTTGAACCGGGGACTTTCGTTTTTGCGGCGTTTTAGGCAGCTCGACCATCAGGCGTCACTGACTAGCATAGCCTAATTGCCCATTAGTTATATTTATGATATAAAGCATATTTTACTCACCTTCATGCTCAATTTCTGATTGCTTTACATTTGAAGCATTTAATCATATATTGAGCATGCAAGCGAGTCGCTTTTGAGTCGCCAAGCTGTTCAAAATAATCGGTTTTACTGACTTCACGATAACGTAAGCTTATTTCAATAGCTGGCATGCTCAATTTTTGATTGCTTCAAATTTTAGGCGACTCATCATATTTAAAGCATACATGCGAGTGTTTTTCGAGTCGGGCTTTAATCTCATAAGCGATTAAACGTTTTTAAAGCATGAAAATGAATCGAATTTGACTCGTAATTGGGTTTCTGATCAAAACAATCATCAAATTGCTTGCAGGGAATGTACATTTAAAAAATCATTTTATTGATGTTCAGAAAAGTCAGGTTTTGCTATTGACGGCCACCAGCAGATCAACAAAGCGCACACATGCAAACGCATAAGATATATATGTATATTCATGTGCATGGACACATAAAACGAAATTCGTTATTCTTTGCCTCTACCAAAATGACAAAGCCAGTGCAATTCTGTTTTGCTTCAACCAAAGACCGTGGAATATCAAGATGTTGCAATTGTAAATAAAGGGTTTACAGTGATTTCGTCTCAGGGTTCTGCTCTCAGAAATAATCTGTGCAATCAGTGTGAGGGAGCGCGATAGCGTTTTTGTTTCAATTGCCTTTGCTCTCAGCGGCCCGTCAAGTGTACGACAAGCGGCAGGCCAGTGGCAACCAAGAACGGTAAAAATTTGTCACTGTATGTGTGCGTGTGTTTCCCTTTTTGCTGGGCCTACTGTTTAGAATTTTGCAATTTTTATACACCTTACCCATAAAATGGGTAAATAAGGGTATAATGGTTTTGAACAAAAGTATGTAACAGGCAGAAGGAAGCATCTCCGACACCATAAAGTATATATATTCTTGATCAGCATCAACAGCCGAGACGATATAGCCATGTCCGTCTTTCCGTCCGTCCGTCTGTCTGTCTGTCTGTCTGTCTGTCTGTCTTTCTGTCTGTCTGTCTGTCCGTCTGTATGAACTCGTGGATCTCAGAGACTACAAGAGCTAGAGACTTCAGATTTTGTATTTAAGTTTTCCTATACCATTAGCAGAACAAGTTTGCTTCAAATCATTGATAACTATTCTGGTCTCCGATAAACACATAATATCAATAACAAACAAATCGAATTTAGAAAATCTAAAAATAAGGGTTGAAGTAATGAGTAATGATAGAACTTTTCTGAAATTTTCGTCCAAATCGGTTAAAAAACATAGTGGCGCATAGTTAATTTTGGCTATGCCAAGACTATGATACCCTTCACACGAGGATTCATTTTTATTTTTTTTTTATTGTGTGAAAATCACGAAAGACTATACGGCATTAAATTATTAATATTCGGTGTATCGAATTAACTACGTTAATTTTACGAATATTCCATCATGGTGGCTAAAGACAGTTTTATATGTCTTTGCAGTAGCAAATCCACCGTTCGCAAACACCCAGTCAATTTGCGTTAGCTGTTTGGTTGTTATGGCCGTTCTTTCTAAGAGAGAGGCCATTCCCATTTGTGAAAGCTCGTCTTCTAGTCTATCTGTCGTCGTCAACCGGCAGATGTTAAAATCACCCACGATAAGTATTTTTCCTTGCTGCTCTTGTAGTATCTGGCGAAAATCACTTATTAACTGCTGCCGAAATTCCACTAGTGGATAGACACTATTCCTGTACAGGACCACAATGGTGAAATTATCATATTTAATGACGCTCAACTGATAGGTGCGGCTATCAGCGCATATGTTTTGACTAAACAAAACATGTGCTGCAGTCGGTTGCTTAGCATAAATTTTAATGCCTTTCGCTGGCCTATTACGACCTGTTCTCGGTCCATCTATTTCATGCACTAAGGTAAACCCTGGCATCTGAAAGGTGTCACTTTCGACTGTCCAAGTCTCCACCAAGCACAGTATATCAACTGAATTAATCAGTTGGTCTCTCTGTAAATCATTAAAATGCGCCGGAAGGCTCTGCACATTTTGATAATAGAGGAGCGTTCCATTGACCTCACTGTGAAGGAAGTCGTAATGTTTCTCCAACTTCTTTGCATTACGGAGAAGTACCAATTCCTGTTGAACTGCATCAGTTGGTAGAAAAGGTCTTGGTGGGTTGAAATTTCCAATGATGAAAAGTCCTGCAGCGTTTGTGGCTCGACTGCAACCAACATAGAGCGCCGCTCTAGTCATTCTACTAGTTACATGTAAAGCCACTTTGCTGTATGTCGCGCCTTGACTTTTGTGGACCGTTATTGCTTCCGCCGGCACCACTGGAAATTGCTTTCTTTCAATGTTAACTTGTTCATTTCGCTTGTATTGGAAAGTTCTTACAACTTTCTCAATTGGTGTCCAGTCATCGTGAATAGGGTGTGGCTTCTTCGATTTTGCCATATTTCCCACTGATGAGTCAGAAAATTTAATCCACAGTGTGGTTATTTCTGGCTCTCCTGCTATATGTGTTCGGATGACTTCCATCAATTCTCCACTAGCTCCATTCACTAGTCCATCGGATGTGTTGATGTTGACGGTGACCATATATTTAGCAGATGTCTTCAGGAGCAGTTCATAGGACAATCCCTGCGTTTCTGATAATTTGAAACATTTCACCGCTTCTAAGATATTGTCTCTGCTCCGGTCTGTCAAAGTTGCAGCTTTCACTACATCCTTACATTTAGATGTAATTGGTTCGGTGTCGATTTGCGACAATTTTACCGAATTAAAATGGCTGACATCTGCATTTGAGAAAAACAGATGGATTGCATCTCTTGGCACATCTTCTTCCGCCACCATTCTTTCCTTCAGAAGATGAACATCTGCGTCCGTCATTTTCCCCTCAGACATGTTGTTAAGCGCAACTGCGAATGTCTGATCCTCTCTTTGACGCATAATTTCAGTAAGTTCAAAGTACTTGAACTGGTCCCAAAGTGGCGTTCCTGCTATGGAGCTGTAATTATCTCTTCTGTTTGCTTGGAAAACCCATCGGTCTCCCACTGGGGATAATTGTTTCAAGTCCCCAAAAACAATAATTGATATTCCTCCGAAGTAATTACTGTTTTTGAATACCTGCTTCAGTCTCATGTCCAATTGGGAGAGCATTTTAGCACCGACCATTGAAATTTCGTCAATAATAATCACTTGTAATTCGAGTATTTTCGAATGCAGTGTGTTGACAGTGTCACTGCTCAATGGCCTTAGCGCTGCAGATGACTGACTTACTGGTAACGAAAATATCGAATGGAGTGTAAGTCCACCAATTCCAAATGCTGCTTTTCCAGTTGGCGCACACAAAAGAACTTTGGTCATATCAGGATTGCTTCCAGGAATTAAATTCGACCGAATTGTCAACGACTGGTAAATGGTTGAAATAAGGCGGGATTTTCCAACTCCAGCTCCACCACCAACGTATTCATAAAATGTCTTCTTTTCTAAAACATTTTGCATGACATGAGCGAAGTATTGACGTTGTTTATGGTTAAGAGATCGCACCATTGTCAACAAATCTTCCTCAGTTATCAGCGTTGGTAGTTTGATGAGGCGCACCTCCTCATTTGCCTCCTGGACGGCATCTTCCTGCAATATATTGATGTTTCTATCAATCTCGGGTACTGCAAGTGCCCGGTACTCATCGTCCAACAATTGCGAAGCAGCATTATTATCGTCAATTTCCTCAGATGTGTTCTCATCTCTCATATCTTGAAGTATAGCTTCAAGTTCTCCATCCTTGAATACATCATACTTTAGCTTGCCTTGCTGAATTAACTCAGCATTGATGAGACAAAGTTGCTCAGTGTCTGCAACAATTAGCTCTGATTGTTCACATCGCCATGGTATGAACAGCATCGCTGTTTCCCGGAAGTAATCAGCTCTGTGCGTGTTGAAGCTGAATTTTCGAAATCTCAAAATGAGTGCTCTAGCGCGCTGCTTGATATAGCCGCTATCATTTTTGAGCACCATCCAACTTCCGCGAACCAGAGTTTCTTCTTCTTGATCCTCCAGCTCACCATATTCTTCGCTTTGTGCTGTGTTTCTTCGGTTTGATTTTGCGTACTTATATAAAGCTGCAAAATCCGCTAAGCACAGTTGTTCCAAATTATCAGGCCGTTGAATGTAATGGTCTAAAAGATTTGGAACGAAGATATCATTTGAGTTCGCAGGTAAAAGAATAAGATCCTTTCTGGCCTTAACCATGCGAACTCTATTCTCTGGATGAGAAGTGTTGACGAAAATTTCACCGTGACTTGCTTCTGAAAGGTGAAGTCCAAGTATGTTATAGGCTGCCTCCTGGCCAGATATTTCTGTGCCATTGATGAACTTATTTCCAATGTGTTGCAGTTTCCGTTTAACACTGAAATTTCCCGCGTTAATTTCATCCATTGCCTGTTTTAACAGCTTTGACACGCCTCTGTTGGATTTATTTATATAATTAATGACATAACCACAACAGGCATAAGCATCCAATATGAATTGAATATCCATATTGGCTCTATGAAGACTCAGAATGTCTTTGTTGTAGGCATTAAGCAGCCTATCCGAAAATTTCCGACTCAGGAAAATTTGTGGTTTCAATAGGTTCGATCTTATTGCCAATTTATATTCCTCGTAATTCATCTCCATATGTGTCAGTATGTTGTTGAATTCATCCATCAATTCAGCTTGTTCATCTGTTATGGAAGAGTCCAAGAAAGCCTTAATTTTCTTGAACTTCTCCTTATGCTGTGCCAAATTGTTATCATCTTCTGTTAACGGGTATAACACTTCTGTTTGTGGCATTGGAGGATACGGCATATTATAGCGACAAAACTTTTGTCCATTCAGCTCCCGCAAGCAAGACCGAGCGTGGCTATGCTTTTGATACTGCAACAGTTCAGCTATTTCTTCATCGCGGCCATTCGTTGTAATAAACCGGTCGATGAAGCTGACTAGGTTTGCAGTATTCCTAGAATTCGCTGCATCGAATTGGGGTGCACCACTGAGCCAGTACATTCCATGGCTGTGAGGTGATCCGCGGTGTTGAAATTCGATCCTCCAGTAGTAATGCGATAATGTGTATTCGTCAAATATTCCATTTTTGAACAATTTCACCATGTTCCGGAATCTATTGTCGAAATACCGCGAGCAAGTTACTGGATCCGATCGAATCAAGCGCGCTTTCTCGTTGCTCGATAGAGCTTCAACTTCTTCCTGATTCCTGTCAACTTTATCCACGAGCTTGGAAAGTATGATCAGAAGGTCCGACCACTTTGTCTCCGCTGCAGATAAAGTTATGAAAAAAGTTGGAAGTCCAACTTGTCGAATCATCGACAAAACTTTTTTCTTTTCCGCCTCCCAATGAGCAGGAGATGAACGTAATCCACGTAAAATGCGATATCCATCATCATGCTGCTCGAGGTTGCCGACAAAGGCTTCATCCAACACATTTCCAGCTGTAATGCTGTTGGATCCAGACTTCTTTCTCAAGCATATGGAGATGGCAGATTTGATTCGGGACAGTTCGTAAAATTTGTAAGTCCACAGAAGCTTGTCAATTCTGGCACATCTCCTGTCGTATCGACGAATTTCTGAACGGGCGATTTTGCTGTAAGACAAAATACAATTCCGTTTTTGCCCGCAGTATATCGTAGGATACGATAGTTCTTCCGCGTCTTCATCCATGGTAACATCCATCGGCAGTCTTCCTTCGCCTGGAGCCAAAGCCACACGTTCCGTTGCAAAATTTTCTATACCTTCGTTGTCTAGCAAGGTCTCTAAGCCACCTGGGTTTAATTCCTCTTGCCTTTCCAAATTTTCTGCGTCATAGCCATCACTTCTTCTGGCAATGAGGTCGCGAGCCGTTGCCTCATCACTTGCATCTGCAATAAAAGGCACTTCTTGGCCATGACCAACGTTGGCAATCCAGTCCTCTATTACGCTTATGTTGTACTTTCTGTACAACTCGGTAGCCATTAAATACTGTAGGGCCTCAAGAATCTTTGCCGGCCGTATTGTTTCAGTCATGAAGCTGTGATCGTATTCCAACCTCCTCTTTAAATGGACTTGAATGACATGTGCGTTATTAAATGTTCGGGGTAACGCTGTCACTGTTTGCACCACGGAGATTGGAATATTTACAACAGCTCCACGTACTGCACATTGCCTCTCGTAGCCCAGGGAAATGATCCTCATGAAAGGAATGCGAGGAGATATGAGTCGCTCTTCCAAGCATGTTAAATCTTTCAAGCAGTTGGGCACTGTTGGGAAATCCAATCCCTTAGAAAGGCATATGGCGGGAAGTTTCCCGGAAGCAACTGCGCGATGACAAGTTGAACAAAACTTGTAAACCTCTAGACTGCTTGGAAATTTATCCTTTAAAAAGAATGCCTCGTCAGAATTTAAGGAGGGATGGTTTCGTTCAATGTTGGGTTTAACTAATTTCTTAGTTTGGTGCGGAAACCAAGAGCCACCACAACACACGCATATCTCCGTTGGCCCTTCCTTTACGCGGTTGCTGTAGAGCTTGAAAGAATTTAATTTTCTCATTCTTTGTTGCCTTTGAAGCTCATTCTGACGTTCCTCTGGAGATTGTTCCTCCCTCCTACGTCTGTTCCTTGAATTCTGTCGATTTCGCTCTAGCGTGCGGTTTTCCTCGACATCCCTATGCGCCTGAACTCTAGATTGCAAAAGATCTAATCTTCTTTCGCTTTGCATTCGCGTTTGCATACGGGTCATCCTTCTATTGCTAGTATTAGCTGCTTGTTCCACTTGACGTGTAGTCGGATCTCTTCTACGCTCTTGGTGTTGAAGAGTGTTCCGAATTTGCTCCTCGGCGCGAAGAACAGGATCCTGCCTTAGCTCTTGATGTGCAAGAGTGTCGTGCCTTCGCTCCTCGGCACGAAAAACAGGATCCTGCCTTAGCTCTTGATGTGCAAGAGTGTTCCGCATTTGCTCCTCGGCGCGAAGAACAGGATCCTGCCTTAGCTCTTGATGTGCAAGAGTGTCGCGCCTTCGCTCCTCGGCACGAAAAACAGGATCCTGCCTTAGCTCTTGATGTGCAAGAGTGTTCCGCATTTGCTCCTCGGCGCGAAGAACAGGATCCTGCCTTAGCTCTTGATGTGCAAGAGTGTCGTGCCTTCGCTCCTCGGCACGAAAAACAGGATCCTGCCTTAGCTCTTGATGTGCAAGAGTGTTCCGCATTTGCTCCTGGACACGAAAAACAGGATCCTGCCTTAGCTCTTGATGTGCAAGAGTGTCGCGCCTTCGCTCCTCGGCACGAAAAACAGGATCCTGCCTTAGCTCTTGATGTGCAAGAGTGTTCCGCATTTGCTCCTCGGCGCGAAGAACAGGATCCTGCCTTAGCTCTTGATGTGCAAGAGTGTCGTGCCTTCGCTCCTCGGCACGATAAACAGGATCCTGCCTTAGCTCTTGATGTGCAAGAGTGTTCCGCATTTGCTCCTGGACACGAAAAACAGGATCCTGCCTTAGCTCTTGGTGTGCAAGAGTGTCCCGCCTTTGCTCCTCCGCACGATTTCTCGTGTCCGAACGCCTGGTGGCTCGTCGAACTGCATCACGGTAACGCTCGTTCGACCTATAGTCCTCATTTTCGCGGACGTGTTGAAGGCGAGCTGCGTTCGCTGATCGGCGGTCTTCAGCGTTCTCCATATAACTCTGACGTTGGCGCTGAGAAGCCTCGCGCCTACGCTGCTCAGCACTTTTTCTGCCTACACGTGGCATATTTATAATCTAAATGTTATTTTAACAACTAATATGGATAATTTGTAGAATGGCTTGAATTATTGCTGTAATCCGAAACTAATTAACAGTTTATGTATGTGAAATTAACTAATTCTCGCATAAAAAAATGGTGTTAACTGAATGAGTTCAGTTGAGTTGAATTGAGTGAGTTCGAGGCACACAAGGTCACTCAGTGGAGGGAATTAGAAAATCAGGCTATGGCTATGCCAAAAGACAAATTATAGTAAATTAAATGTATGTTGCAGTTTGGGTTTTATTTCTCATGAGCTTCGACCGTTTGAACAGAATTCTGGCTATATAATAAGTCAGCTGAACAATTTTGAAGAGCCAAATTGAATTTAAGCCAGGTATAATATCCTACCAAAGCTAGAACCGATTGGGAATTATAATTGTTACGACAGCTTGAATTTAAGCCAGGTATACTATCCTACCAAAGCTAGAACCGATTGGGAACTATAATTGTTAGACAGCTCAATCTTATTATAAGTAAATGTAAATAAATTAAAACTCCGTTAAGAGTGAAGCGAATAAAAAGCTATTAAAAATAAAAATCAATGTAAACAAAACTAAATTTGGCTAAAAGATTAAAACATCCATATGCCCATACTGGGAAATGAACCCGGACCTCCCGGGTAAAAAAACAAAAACTAAAATATTGGCTTAAACATTAAAATCATTCATTTGCTCATTCTGGGATTTGATCCTATACCACTTTTGAAGCAAATGATCTACATGTAGGTACTTGAAAGTGCACGACAGCAACAACAATTGATAGTACGATATGGTCAATTTGTATGGTGGCTATGTTGAAGAATGGTCCGAGTGGGATGAAATTTCATAGTGAACAAACCCGACATGATCTAAGCAATCTGTGAAAGTTTCATCCAGATCGGTTCAGCAGTTTTGCCGGAAATCGTGTTGAAACAGTACGATATGGTCAATTTGTATGGTGGCTATGTCGTAGAATGCTCCGATCGGGATGAAATTTCATAGTGAACAAACCCGACATGATCTAAGCAATCTGTGAAAGTTTCATCAAGATCGGTTCAGCAGTTTGGCCGGAAATCGTGTTGATATGGTAAATTTATATGGTGGCTATATCGTAGAATGCTCCGATCGGGATGAAATTTCATAGTGAACAAACCCGACATGATCTAAGCAATCTGTGAAAGTTTCATCAAGATCGGTTCAGCAGTTTGGCCGGAAATCGTGTTGAAACAGACAGACGGACAGACGGACAGACGGACAGACGGACGGACGGACGGACCGACGGAAATCAATTCCTGAGCTCGTCCTGATCATTTTGATATATAGTTTATGGGGTCTCCCATCATTCCTTTAAGGCGTTACAGATTCATGACAAACTCAATATACCCTGATTCACATGTGAAGGGTATAAACACCGGAGGTATTGAACTTAATCGATTGAAGTTAAGTCAGTTATACTGACTCAGTATACCAAAGTCTTACATAAATTTAATTTATTTATTGCAACTGGGTTCAGGGTATCTTCTTCTTCTTCATAATTTGGTTTTTTCTGTGTCGGCAAATGACATCGACAAGTACATTACTGAATACTCTTTCGAAATTTGTGTGCAGCGCTGCAACAATTGCGATGGCATAATTTGACTGTTTGTGTACATCTATGCGTGCACAGCACCCTTAAATGTGAGTGTGGCAATTGTATACAGTTTATTGACCCTTCTTAGATATATAAGGGAGAAGCCCTAGTGACGGTCATAGCCCCTAAATAGGTCAACCGGAATATTTTGGCGAGTTTTGATGCTAGCGGGGTCTAATCACTGTGATTGATAGCTCTTAGTGCCGGCTTGCTTTTTATGTAGTCTACTGGTGTTTATACTAAGTTTTGGATGCACCAGAGACTAAAATTAAAATACCGATATTTCGACGTAAGCTTTGTAACTTTTCAACGCGTTGGAATTGTATTATTTCAAGTTTCAGCAAAGGGAAATAAATAATTTTCTTAATCGTTTTTTCTTGCCCTTTCATAATCTGTAATCCAAAATTTTTTCTGTTCAATATTTTGGGTTTAACATTAATAAATGTAAAATTATGTTTCTGCGTGTTCTGGTCACATACGATGTGATACACTTTAACACTTATCGATATTTGTATCGACTATCGTATCACTTTGCGTCTCTCGCGTTGCTCTTAATCAGAAAATCATAATATCAAAATATCTGAAAAATCTTCAAAATTTGTTCAGTGAACCAAAATTCACATTTGATAAGTATAAAAGCCGCAAAAGCCGAATATCAAAATTGTGTCAAATTCACACAAGGAACAGATGCGTGTTGACTTAAGAAGAATAGAAAAATTTTATTATTATTTAGTTAAAACAATGTTAAATGAATTTGTTATGATTTGCAAGAAGAGCAAGAAAAAGTTTTATTAAGAAAAATGAAGAAAAATTAATAAAATGAATTTATTATGAGTTGGCATAAAACTTGACTTAATTTTTTGTAGATTTGCTTAAAAGTTTGCGCCCTTTTTAATAGCAACATGACACAATTAAGACAGATAACGCATTGCGCAGATGACGTCACATATGATGCATATTACCAAGGCAAATATTCAACACATGCATTGTGACGTCATCTGCGCACAACATAAACAAGTTTCTGGGCAATCTAAAATTTATTGTTCTTGTGTGTGCGATGTTGAGCGTGCGATGCATAAATCGATACTTTAATCGATACATCGCTGCAACGCTGGCGATACTGTTTTTTACGAGTAATAAATTTTAATAAATTATTAAATTCGGTTGTTTTTGAGTGTTTAATTGCATAAAATACAAAAGCATAAATAAAAACAATGATTTGGCATTTTATTTCATTTTATTGGCTCTATTTTCACAAGATTAAGGGGAGTGACTACTACAGGGGCACTTTATCGAAAATCGTGATTTGACTTTTTTCATTAAATCCTATATATCTTTCAAAAAACGAATGAAATGTGTATAATGCCTTACACTGATCGATGGGCAATTGAACTAGCTTTCCTACGATACCAACAACTAAGCTTTACGTTGATTTCTGACAATTTAATATCCCAAAAACCTTAGGGGTGTTCACTATTAGGGCTTCTCCCTTACATATATATAAGTTGACCATTTATGAAAAAGTTAGAGAAATTCATAAAAAAAAATGCATTTAAATTATTATATTTTATTCAAAAATAAACTTTATCCTACTCTAAAATAAATAATACATATATATATACTTGGAAAAAGAATTAAAAAATATACTTATCATTTATGTTCGTAAAGAATCTTTTGTTTTCTAAAATCAGAGCTGTGTCTTAAATAAACATCGTTTGTTCCTCTCTTTTGAGTGACCATATATCACTAGAATCTTTATATCGTGACGATAATTCATTAAATGATGATTTGACAAACTATATACCTGTGTCGGCGCAGCAAGCACTGATGCTGGAAGATTTGACAGCAAGCCTGCGGACGAACATAGAAGTGTGTATTCAGAAGCAATTGACAGCGCTTCACATAGGTTTACCAGAACCAGAAATTAGTAATAATGTAATTAGAAGAGAATCAGCGTTTCACACAGGAACGGAGTTTAATCGTTCCAGAGTCAGCAATATTCCAAGCGGAGGGGGCTCAAATGTATCTCCAGAAAAGGTGTCAGGAATTATACAAAATTGGCGTATAAAATTCGACGGCACACAACAATGTATGCGAGTCAATGAATTTGTTTATCGCGTACGGGCGTTAGCCGATCAAAATCTGAATCAAGATTATAAACTTTTATGCGACCATATATACCTTTTATTTGCCGGTAAAGCCAGCGGTTGGTTTTGGAAGTTTCATCGTAACTTCTCAGACTTTACTTGGGAAGAGTATTGCAAAGAGTTGCGTGAACATTTCGACGAAGGTGAAACCGATTTAGATATTTGGGAAAAGATCAGGAAGAGACGTCAAGGTGAAAACGAACCATATGACGACTACCAATATGCTATCGAAGACTTGGCAGATAGGCTTCATAGAAGCATACCGGAAGAACAACACGTAGATATAATGATTAGAAATTCTAAACACAGTCTTCAACATGAGTTGCTGCACTTAAAAGTGACCAAGCGGTCGAAGTTACGTGAAGAAGTGCGAAAACATGAGCGTTTCTTTAACGAAATTAAAGCGTTCAACACACGAACACTTCGTTCTTATGTATCTGAGGTGAATGACGAACTTGGAAGAGATTTGCGAACAGAAGATTTGGAATTTTCAGAAAAAGTTTGTGCAAGGCAAAAGAAAACTTTAGCTCCAATTTGTTGGAATTGTGACAAATTAGGACACAGATTCGACGTATGTTTAGAGCAGCGCAAAATATTTTGCATACATGCAATCCGACGGGAAACCGACCGGCGGATGTGCAAAAATATACCCCTTGGGCACATCCGGTAAACTTAGGGAAGAATTTGCTCATGGAAATTTAGAATTAGAAAGGAGAAAAGTGATTGATTCAGAAGTACAGACTGAACCAGAACTCATTCAGTGGTCAACTACTCTTCCACTACATATTAGGCTAGATTATTATAATAAAGTATGTGAGAGAATTTTTACTAATTTAGAAAGAATTAGTTTTAAGCCAATTTGAAGAAAATTTTGGAAATGCGGTCGAGCAGATCGCATGAAAATAGTACCATCTGTTTTTCTTGATTTCGACGGTAGACTCTATACAGATATAAAAATCGAAGGAAAAGAAAAGAATACAGATATAAAAATCGAAGGAAAAGAATTTGTAGCTCTATTAGATTCAGGAGCGACCATTAGATGTATAGGAGGAGCAGCTGCCGTAGAATTGATGTCACAAAATAATAAGAAAAAATGTGCAGGCACCATTCGTACTGCTAATGGCACATCTAGTAATGTTGTAGGAAAGATAAACACAGATGTTGTTTATAGAGGCAAAAAAGCCAATTTAGAACTGTTTATTATCCCTGGACTTAAGCAAAATATTTACCTTGGGATTGATTTTTGGCGTAAATTCGGTTTGGTAGAGGCAATTACTCTGCCCAGCGAAATATCCGAGCTCGAGGTAGCTACAACCAGCCCTGTCAGAGAACAACCGAAATTTCATATTTTATCTAGAGACCAGCAAACGCGATTAAACAAAGTCATAGATGTTTTTCCATCATTCGCTAAGGAGGGCCTTAGTCAAACTGATTTAATCAAACACTCAATTGACGTGGGAACTGCAATACTCATTAAGCAACGACATTGGCCATTTCACCAGCAGTAGAAAAACAAATGTTCACTGAAGTCGATAATATGTTAGCCTTAGGAGTTATCGAGGAATATCACAGCCCTTGGAGCAGTAATTGTGTTCTCGTAAAGAAAGGAGACAAATATCGATTATGCCTTGACTCACGCGAAGTTAATAAAGTAACGCGACGAGATGCATATCCCTTACCTCATATAGACGGAATTCGTAGTAGATTGCCGCCGGCCATATTTATAACCGGTCTGGACATGAAACAATCATTCTGGCAAATTCTACTAGACAAGGATTCACGCCAATATACGGCTTTTACGATACCAAATCGTCCGCTCTATCAATATACAATGATGCCATTTGGGTTATGCAACGTGGCTCAAACGCTTTGTCGTTTAATGGACCAAGTTATCTCAGCCCATTTGCGTACACGAGTTTTTGTTTATTTAGACGATTTTATAGTTTTATCAGATGATTTAGACTTACATATAGTTCTGTTGCAAGAAATAGCATTGTGTTTGCGTAGAGCGAATCTTACTATCAATATTGCAAAATCCAAGTTCTGTATGCGAGAGATCAACTATCTCGGCTTTATTATTGGAGAAGGACAGCTAAAAACAGATCCAGATAAAATTAAAGCAATAAAGCAGTTTCCTGTTCCAACGAAAGTGAAACAATTGCGTCGTTTCTTAGGCTTAGCCGGATGTCATAGGCGATTCGTAGAAAATTATGCCACGGTGAGTTTTCCATTAACAGAGCTTTTGAAAAGTAAGAAAAATCTCTGCTGGAACGAAGAAAGTACACTAGCCTTCGAATCTCTAAAAGAATGTTTAACTGTAGCCCCAATATTGATAACTCCAGATTTTAACAAGCCATTTATATTGTTATGCGGTGCTAGCACTCTCGGTATCGGGTGCGTGTTAGCACAAGAGCGGAACGGGAATGAGTTACCCATAGCATATATGTCAGAGAAGCTATCCAAAGCCCAGCGTAACTATTTAATTACTGAGTTGGAATGCTTAGCCTTTCTGAAGGGTGTAAAGAAGTTTCGTCCGTACATAGAAGCGCAGGATTTTGTTGTTATTACCAATCACGCTTCGCTGCAATGGTTAATGCGACAAAAAGACTTATCTGCCAGGCTAGCTAGATGGTCAATGAAATTACTGGTATTCAAATTCACAATAACTCATAGACGAGGATCTGAAAACATAGTTGCTGACGCCTTATCGCGCCGAAATGAAGCAGAAATAGATGATTTACAATTACCTAGTCCTATTGTCGATTTGCAATCGATTCACTTTAAGTCTGCTGAATATTTGAGTTTGCAAGAACGTATAAAACGTATAAGCGAACCTACCTGATTTAAAAATTGTTGATAATTACGTGTATAAAAGAACAGTATTCAACAACAAAGACCGTTCAAACGAGGACACCGCTTGGAAATTATGGATTCCAACGGCATTAGTTTCTCAAGTTCTAAAATCGGCACATGATGCACCAAACTCAGCGCATTGTGGCATGGCGAAGACAGTAGAAAAACTGAAGAGATATTTGTTTTGGCCACGTATGGTGAGCGTAATAAGAGCTTATATCTCTAACTGTAATGTATGTCGAGTAACTAAGAGTCCAAATATAGTTTTACGACCACCAATGGGTACACCGATAATGTCTGACAGACCGTTTCAGAAATTATATATAAATTTGTTAGGCTCATACCCAAGGACAAAAAGCGGTAACATTGGATTGTTAATTGTGGTTGACCACAATACAAAATTTCACTTTTTTTGTCCACTCAAGAAATTTAAAGCCCTTAAAATCTGTAACTATCTCAAAAGCCAAGTATTTTAAACATTTGGTGTTCCAGAAGTCATATTATCTGACAATGGTTCGCAGTTTAAGTCAAGTATATTTGAGTCGTTCTTAACACGGTTCGGTGTTACTCATATGTGAACGGCCATACATTCCCCACAAGCAAATGCAAGCGAGCGATTGAATCGGTCCGTGTTAGCCGCAATTCGTGCATACATTGGACATGATCACACCCATTGGGATATTAACCTCAGTGCTATAAGTGGCGCTTTGAGAGCTGCTTTGCATAGGAGTACTGGATATTCACCCTATTTTTTGGATTTTGGTCAACTTATGCTTTTGAATGGGAAAGATTTTGAATTGCTGCGTAAACTCGATCTTCTCAATGATGACGTATGGTTGAATCGATCGGATGCCTTGCAAATTGCGAGACAGGCTGCAAAGATAAACATAAACAAGGTACACGAGTCTAATGCGAAAGGTATAATCTGCGGACTCGGAAGGTACAATTTTATATTGGTGACGAAGCTTTTGCTCGAAACTTTACGTAGAGCAACGCTATTAAAAAGTTCAGTTCCAAGTTAGCACCAGTGTTTATACAACCGAAATTTGTAAAGAAACGAAGTCCATATTACTATGAGTTGGTGGATCTTGCAGGGAAAAGGATAGGCATATATCACATAAAAGATATGCAAGCAAGAAAACGGTAGAATATTCAGCCTTTTTCAGATAATGGCCCTGCGAGCAAGTCTAGGACCTTTATCTGTGCTGTAGTGGCCGAACCCAAACATAAAACAATAGGAAAGTTACCAAAGTTTCGAACCACCAACGCGGGTGATGTTGCGGCGAATATGCGCTGTCTAAACCTAATTGGTCAAAATAATCGTATGATTTACTTCGAAAAAATGCATGTTACGATATAACTACCGAACACCAGCTTATGCAGGTACAGCCAAAGGCAGCCAACAGCTTAGTAGTTATTTGAGAACATTTATTCAAGAGCGACGGTCGTGTATATTAACTTTAGCAAGATTAAGAATATACACACGCTCTCGTATATATATATATAAGTTAAATTGAAATTATAATTATATGTTAATTATAACACACATAGCTACAAAGACCAAAATAAGAAGAAAACAAGTAAGAAGGCTCTTGTCGGGAGAGCCCGACTAGAAGATACCCTGAACCCAGTTGCAATAAATAAATTAAATTTATGTAAGACTTTGGTATGCTGACTTAGCTTCAATCGATTAAGTTCAATATCTCCGGTGTTTCTTAACCGATTTGGACGAAATGTTCAGAAAAATTCTATCGCTACCCATTACTTCAATCCTCATTTTTACATTTTCCAAATTCGGTATTTTTAGATATCGACTCCATGCGTATATCGGAAACCAGAATATTTATCGATAATTTGAAGCAAACTTGTTCTGCTCATGGTATAGGAGAACTTATATACAAAATCTGAAGTCTCTCGCTCTTGTAGTCTCTGAAATCGACGCGTTCATACAGACGGACAGACGAACAGACAGACGGACATGGCTATATCGTCACGGCTGTTGATGCTGATCAAGAATATATATACTTTATGGGGTCGGAGATGCTTCCTTCTGCCTGTTACATACTTTTGCACAAAACCATTATACCCTTATTTACCCATTTTATGGGTTAAGGGTATAATAAAATCAGTGATAGTGCAGGTAAAACTGAATTGAGAATTATTGTGTTAAAGATTTTTATGAGACATAATCAGCAGGTGGAAGTTTAAACGAAGTTACCCTTCCCTTGGCCTTGCGATTGAGCGACCAAGCATAGAAGACATCTGTTCAAGGGACAACGTGGGTTAATTTCGACCAATAACCTTTGCAAGTGTGATTGAAATGCACTCATAATCGCGACGGCGCTAGCACACGTGGCTACGCGGCGATCAGCCTAACCTTAACGGAGCATCATTCACTTGTCTGCATATTCATAAATATGAATATCAGTTAATTTGTAACAAAAACAGAAACCAACTACCAGCGAAGTACATGAAAACGATATAAAAATGAGTTGTAGTTAATCACCGTATGGATTCAGTGCTAATCTTTACCGTCTGTGCGAGCTAGAATTTTTTTTTTGTGAGTGATATGTTTTGAACGAGCTTGCTAACGCTCTAGAATTCCTCTTGCTTCTATGATTCGTTATCACCGCTATTGAAGTTCAAGTTCGAGGCTAAGTCTTTGCAGTCTCTCTGCATTACTATAATCATATGTCAACGTAATTTGCTGCTACAGTAACGTCCAACAATGAAGGCATAGGTTAAGTTAAATTCTAATTAAGATTGAAATGTTTGGTTTAAGTGATCTAATCTTTATGAGTGATGGTAATATAAATCATATATCATATGTATGTGTACATGTATAGAAAGCATTATTCTGATAATTTATTTTTATAAAGCAGACTCAACATGAGCAACATCAACAACGTCATCGACATCTTTGTGCCCAACGATACAGTGATGCTGCATAAAATAAAGTAAAGCGTAAACACATTTCGAATTGTGAGTAGAACAAATCTATTTAAATATTGCTATCTATACATTGAGAGTTATAAGTACATATACACAGATATCACAGCTCATAAATATTTATTCCTTTGTCAGCGAATTTAAGGCATATTATGGCCAGCATTTTTTATACTCGATACCGAACGTAAAGAGTATATTGGGTTTGTGCAATGTCCGTCATGGTGTCTGTCCGTCTGTCCGTCTGTATGAACGCAACTTTTTTCAACACCCTTCAAGCTAGAGACTTGAAACTTTCCAATTCTCTTTATCTATGGGATAGTAAATTAAAGTGTCAAGATTGGGGTTCTACGATAACTAGGGTGCAGGCAAATCGATAAATTCGATATGCCATCCTTACAGCTAGAGTCACCAAATTTGTTGCCAAGATAGGTGATGATGACCCCCCAACAACTGCGTCAAAAGTTTGGATGCCACGCCCACCAATACTACCCTAGCGGCCCCCATCTACCCCAACGCTTCGTCAAAAACGGGAATGTGTGTATCTTCCAGAGTTGTGAAGCTAGAGCCACCAAATTTGGTAGGAAGATAGCTGGTGGTTTCCCAATCTTCATCGGAGAATCTTTAAGGCAGCGTTCTCGCCTGCCGCATCACTACCCCTTTGCAATCAGGCATTTTATTTACCGGTTTTAGTACTGGAAACGAGTATACCGCAGTCGGTTGCGTCCGACTGCAACGTTTCCACTTTTTATACTGGTACCGAAGGTAAAGAGCATATTGGGTTTGTGCAATGTCCGTCATGGTGTCCGTCCGTATGTCCGTCTGTCCGTCCGTATGTGTGAAAGTTTTTTCCACACCCTTCAAGCTAGGGACTTGAAACTTTCCAATTCTCTTAAACTATGGGATAGTAAATTAAAGTGTCAAGATTGGGGTTCTACGATAACTGGGGGGCTGGCAAATTGATAAATTCGATAACTCAAAAACGATAAATCCGCATATTTCACACACCCTTGCAGCTAGAACTACCAAATTTGGTAAGAAGATAGCTACTAGCAACCCCCAAAAAACTGCATCAAAAATTTTGGAGCCACGCGCACCCCTTCCACCCCCTTTCCCCACCTTTTACAATCTTTGAGCTAGAGTCACCAAATTTTGTATGAAGGTAGCAATTGACATTCCACATAGATCTGCAGCAAAAATTTGGATGCCACGCCCACCCATTCCGCCCCCAGCCCCCCTTTCAACAGCTCTTACAAACTTTCAGCTAGAGTCACCAAATTTGGAAGGAAGATAGTTGGTGGCATCCCTATCTGCATCGGAGACTCTTTAAGGCAGCGTACACCCCTGCCCCATCCGTACCCCTTTGCAATCAGGCCTCTTTTTACCTGTTTTAATACTGGTATCGAGTATGCCGCAGTCGGTTGCGTCCGACTGCAACGTTTCCACTTGTTTATAGTAGAATCATGAGTATAACCCAGTTTAATTGATGATTGTCGAGATTTATATACTTATATACACAAATGAATTTTGATGAAGTACAACTTGTGTGTTGAAATACCTAGTTACTTAAGATGAATATGGAGAATGAATATAATACATATATATGGTATGATGAAATTTGAAGAAAAGAAATGAAGACTATTTAAACATTCAAATTTATCCGCCAAGTAATCATGTCGAAACTCTTTAGGTTGCCATAAAGAATAAAGAGCCTTTATTATAGGGACAACGCACTTACCCTAGAAGTTGTCATGGTCGGGTGGGTACAGACAGAGAGCGACTAACACCTCTGGCTTCTCTAAGAGACCATTTAACAGTATAGGCATATTCTCTATTTGATTGTGTCAGTATCTAATTTCCTTT
The DNA here is from genome assembly GCA_030179655.1 of Scaptomyza flava. NCBI lineage: Eukaryota > Metazoa > Arthropoda > Insecta > Diptera > Drosophilidae > Scaptomyza > Scaptomyza flava. Next base: position 62,984,000 of record JARNME010000404.1, read on the forward strand.
TATTTTATCTTCATGTGTGAACATAACTTTATTCGGATGTTTACGCATGATCCTTTAGTTATTCTGTCGCGCATTATTATTTTTACTGTGGTAAAGTAACTGTGTAGTTGGGTGAGGAAGAATCCCGACCGATCCGACGAGCTAGTACCGAGCATAGCAAGAATGCGCAACCCCGAACCCGGCTACACCACGAAAAGTTGTACTGTGAACGCTACAGCACACACTAACAGACCAACATAGCAGACTTCTATTATAAGAGAATGAAGAATACCTTAAAATAATGTAAGTGCTACTGTAGATAAGTGTGTAGTTTAATAATTTGAATTATTGCATACATTAATAAGCATAAGTTAACGCTTAGCAAAAGATTGAGACATTAGTAAAATAGTGCAATAATTCTAATTACCTAATTTATTAATATAGCAAATAAGATAGTTAGGGTATCAACAACAAACACTCATCATTCGTCTGTTCATTCTCTTATCGAAGAAGTCCGCTATGTTAGTCTATAAGTGTGTATGTGTGTTTAATGCGTGCATGTACGCGCCTTTTTGCTATTTTAATATTTTTGATGTGTAGTAGAAATTCAATACATTTAAAACAAACTAATTTATATACGAGTTGTGCTGATTAAAACTAGTTGCGCTTAATAAAGTGAACTAAAAAGTGAGCCACAACATAATGCCAGTAAGATGAATTTGGTGTAGCTTTGTTACAAACACCCAAAAAACACTGAGTCTCAATTTTGTGCGTAAGAAATATTTCTTAAATTTTATTCAAATCTCATTCACGCAAAGAAAAATGTTATTTTTGATGTGTTTTGATGTGTTTTAAATTAAAGACAAAATTCGTTTGCTACAAATTAAAGAAAACTTATTAGATGCAAAGCGTATACAACTGCAACAACAGGAAGAAGAATTGTCACAGCTGGAGCAAGTACCTGAAATCGTACCATACGAACATTTTCAACATCATTATAATGCTCATGAAAAATTTAAAACCATGTTTATTGACATTGTTTTGATCTTATTCATCAGACATTCCAACCAAACTTTGTCGAACGCCTGAGAAACATCCAAAAATATTGCAGTGCAGTATTCTCTATTTTCGAACGCGCTTCGTATGTCTGATGTTATTCTGTTAACCTGCTCAGTTGTTCCGTGCTTTTCCCAAAAACCAAATTGGTGTGATGGGATTATGTTATTAAGATTCAGGAATGGCTTTATCCGGGACAGCAAGCATTTCTCAAAAACTTTTGATAGACACGATAATAAGCTTATACTTAGGTCTTTACGACGTGGGTACTGTGTGATCTTTTGCAGGCTTTGGGTCATAATGATAATTGACTTTTTCCATCTGTCTAGATAGTGGCCAAGTTTGATGATATTATTGAAGAGCTGGGCAATTATGCAGATCGCACAGTAAGGAGCTCAATAATCATCTTGAGTTATTTGGTCATCGCTGGAGATTTTTTTGGGTTCAATGCTCATTATATTCTTACGATTTCATTCGGGCGAACTGATTGGATCATGTTGAAGCTGAAAGCTGTTTGAAGCAGTCGGTAGTGCAAACGAATTTGTTGCAGGGTTAGGTTGGAACACTTTTTGAAGATGAGTAGCAAATGTGTTAGTTCTTTCTTCATCGCTGTGGGCCCAGCCGCCAACGAAGTTTCTTATAGGCATTGCTGTTTCTGTTGGGGAGCTTAGAGTTGGGTGAGCTCTCCACAATGAGTTTTTTGTACTGGTGGTTGATAATTGCTCTATGTCACGGCGTTGAGCGCGTTCGTCCTCGATTTTTAGCGCTTTGGTGAGTTTTCTTGTGGCGTTTTTTAATTTTTGCTTTGCCGATGGCGATCTGTTCGATTGCCAGTCACGTCGTAAGCGCCGCTTTTCAAGGACGAGCTGATCAATTTGTAGATTTGTTGACTTTTGGTTGAGTATTGTTTTGGTGTTTGAGGCGTAGCGGTGCGAGCTGCGGCGACGAAGACCGTCTCCAGAGTGTTAACAAAACTATCAATGTCAGCTTCATCTACGAGACGTGGCTAAAGCTCAATGTGTGAGCTCATATATTTTTTGTATCTAAGCCAGTTAGTTTTATTTTAAGTTAACTTACCGGGTCGATTTATGAATTCAGGATGTCGTAGCAGATTAATTAGGACTGGTGAGTGATCGGATGATAGATCCGAAAGGCATTCTGCACTTATCATTCTACGGGAGATGTTTTTGGTAACTGCAAAGTCAATCAGATCGAGTAGTTTTATGGGATCTGTCTGCCAGTATGTTGGTCTGCTAGGGGAAACGTAGTCGATCTTGTTTTAAGCTTTTATAATTGCATTGTAGAGCTGCTTTCCTTTTGGATTCACGAGACGAGATCCCCAGTGTGTGTGCTTGGCTCCTGCTGCTATAAAACATTCTCCTAGAGAGTTCAAAAAATTCCATAAATTGGTTTTCAGATATGGTATAAAACGAGGGGCAGTATACAGCGGCAAGAGTAAGTTGGTTCCCACTGTTTAAATGTATTTTTAGAGATGTGGCCTGTAGAAAGTTTTCAGCAAACTCTTTATAGTAGTGGTGCTTGAGGCGGCTTCTGATCAAAATACCAGTTCCACCATGTTCCTTACGATCGGGATGATTTGAACCGTAGAATAAGTATCCACTTAAGTTAAAGCTATATTTGTTTGTAAGGTGTGTTTCGGAAAGTAGCATTACGTCAATGTGCTTATCTAGTAGGAATTGAGCTATTTCAAGTTTATGCTGTGAGATGCCATTAGCTTTCCACGTAGATATCCGTATCGCAGCCATTGATTATTTTGACTGTTGTGATACAAGCATTTGCATCAATAGATTTTGATTACGCATTAGTTCTTGCATAGTTGTTTTCATGAATGACATAAACTCGTTCATGCTCTGCTGCAGGGTACATATGAGTGCTAGGAGGTTGCTTTGTTGCTGCTTCGGTGCAGCGTTTGTGCACACTTCTTTTGGTTGTAAATAGGTTGTGTTAGAGGCAGGAAGATCCAGTCAAATCTTAGGGCGCTTGCATAAGTTGCGTTATTGGTTGAGAACTCTGGGCCAAGTGAGGATCTGATGCAGACGAAAAGAAGACATATGGGTTGTGTTTCGATGGAGTGAAGGTAATCGGTGCGTGTTGCGAGCGTACAGTGGTAACGTGCTGATGGATACGGTTATTAAGTTCCTTGTAGACTTGGCAGCCTCTGTAGTTGGCTGTATGCTTGCCTTCGCAGTTGTTGCAAAATTTTTTGCTAGAGTCTTCTTTACTTGCTGGGCAACTTGCGGAGTTATGCAGTTCCCCACAGTACACACACACCGAGCGCAGTGCACAGTAGCCTTTTGTATGGCCGTACTCTTGGCAGTTCATACATTGCACCGGACAGTTTCTACGGTGATTCTTCGGTGAAGTAAAAACTGAAGTTTGTATATTTTGTGCACCTCGTTTTTTTTTAGCATCTTTGTTTCTGGTTCAAGTTCTATTTTAAAAAGTGGTTACGGCATCCTGTTCCAGTTTAAGATGTTAATGACGGTTTTTGCTCGAAATCCATTCTCCTGCAGCGCATGTTTTATTTCTCCTGCTGTTACATCAGGTTCTATTACTTTGATCACAACCTGCTGGCCCTTGCAGCTTTTTAATTGATACGCATAATAATTAATTTTTTTTCGTTTAGATGTTTTATCAGAACTCTGTAATTATCTTCCGACTTTGTCTGGACTTTAATTTCTTGAATTTTACCCTGAACGAGAAAAACTATGTAGAAACTATCTTTGCCTATGAGCTCGACAACTTTGTTAACAAAAGCAATAGAGCTTTTCTCGCGTATATATATTGGGGGTGGCTTTGGCTTTTCCAACGGCTTCAGAAGGCAGATCATCAGTGTTTTCTGCCAAGAAGTGAAATCTATTGGTATTGTATGTGGTTTCATTCGAAGGTGTATTTAAATTGCTACGGGTAATTTTTGGTTTATTCGTAGAATTTTGCGACTTAGCTTTCTTTTGATATAAATGTAGCGATCCATACCAGTCTGCGTAGCCGGCTTAACATTTTTGCTGTTTGCAGTTTTATTTGCTGACGGCGCAGCAGTCGTTGTACTTGTTGAACGGGAAGTAGGTATCTGTGCAGTTGTGGTTGTAGTCTCTAGAGAGGGCGCAGCACTTGCCGTCGTTGCTAAGAGAGATGGGGAGCACGAAAACTTTCGGTCGCGTGCTGTGTGCAAGACTTCACTTGTCGGGTTGGGTGTTGCCGACGGTCGGCCGGATTTCGTTGACTCGATAGATAACAGGGACGGAGACGGTGAGCAAGAACGTTCTCTGACACGCGCTGAGTAATAGGGTTTGATTTGCGGGTTTGGGGTAATTGACCGCTCGGGCTGCTCTGAATCTGCAGAGAAGTACGCGTTGCTCTGCCGACGACGCTCGTCTTGCTCGCGTTGTCGCTGGCCACAATTCTCGCTTTTACTCATTGTCTTAAGCGAGGTGAAGAATTTGTTTTTGCCTTTTGTTTTATAAGTTATTATTTGTTAAAATTCAATTGTTTTGTTTAAATTTCAGATTTTTAAAAAGCAATTTGTGCAGATACATTGCACTAAATATATATTTTATTAGCTTCCATATCACAGCACTTTTGCGTTTGGGAATCAATAAACCCGACCACGATAAGTTAACACGTGTGCATTCGACGACAGTTGACGACAACAGCACACATAAGCTGCATAAGTCGTACCTCTACGATAGGAAGTTCGCAGTAAGATGTAACAGTGCAATGTCTAACGAACACAGTATCGAAGCTGGTGTTCCACAGGGAAGCGTACTTGGACCAACACTGTACGTGCTATTCACAGCAGACATCCTAATAAGTATCCGATTGACAACATCTACCTTTGCTGATGATACAGCTATTCTCAACCGCTCCAGATGCCCAATACAAGCAACAGCGCAACTAGCCCTTCATCTGGTCAACGTGGAAAAATGGTTATCAGATCGGCGAGTTAAAGTAAACGAACAGAAATGTAAGCAAGTAACTTTCACCCTTAACAGGCAAGATTGTCCACCGCTCACGTTAAACAACACCACACTTCCAAAAGCAAACGATGTAACGTATCTGGGCGTACACTTAGACAGACTTACTTGGCGGCGACACATTGAAGCTAAAAGAACACATCTCAAACTGAAAGCCAATGGCCTCCATTGGCTCATAAATGCTCGCTCTTCCCTTAGTTTGGACTTCGAGGTCCTGCCTTACAACTCTGTTCTAAAACCGATCTGGACCTATGGTTCCCAGTTATGAGGGAACGCTTGCAACAGCAGCATTGACATTGTCCAGAGAGCCCAGTCAAAAATCCTGAGAACCATCACCGGGCACCGTAGCATGTTCGGAACTTAAACATCTTAACTGTCAAGGAGGAAATAGTGGAACAGAAAGTAAAATATTTGAGCGAGCTCTCAGCGTACAGTAATTATCTCGTGAAAGGTTTCACAAGGCTGCGCATCCCATCCCGTCTTCGTCGTAACGACTTACCAACCCAGCAAAGATTTTTAGTGACGCTCACTCAGAATACAGTTTAAACAAGTGGAAACGTTGCAGTCGGACGCAACCGACTGCGGTATACTCGATACCGGTATTAAAAATTTTGATGCCCATCCATGTGGGATGTCAATTGCTATCTTCATACCAAATTTGGTGACTCTAGCTCAAAGTTTGTATAAAGTGGGGAAAGGGGGGCTGGGGGCGGTATGGGTGGAATTGCATCCAAATTTTTGATGCAGATCTTTGTGGAATGTCAATTGCTACCTTCATACCAAATTTGGTGACTCTAGCTCAAAGTTTGTATAAAGTGGAGAAATGGGGGCTGGGGGCGGTATGTTTGGGCGTGGCATCCAAATTTTTGCTGCAGATCTATGTGGGATGTCAATTGCTATCTTCATACCAAATTTGGTGACTCTAGCTCGAAGTTTGTATAAAGTGGGGAAAGGGGGGCTGGGGGCGGTATGGTTGGGCGTGGCATCCAAATTTTTGCTGCAGATCCTTGTGGAATGTCAAATGCTACCTTCATACCAAATTTGGTGACTCTAGCTCAAAGTTTGTATAAAGTGGGGAAATGGGGGCTGGGGGCGGTATGTTTGGGCGTGGCATCCAAATTTTGCTGCAGATCCTTGTGGAATGTCAAATGCTACCTTCATACCAAATTTGGTGACTCTAGCTCAAAGTTTGTATAAGGTGGGGAAAGGGGGGCGGAATGGATGGGCTAGGCTCCAAAACTTTGATGCAGATTGTTGGGGGTCGTTGCCAGCTATCTTCCTACCAAATTTGGTGGCTCTAGCTCTACAACTCTGGAAGATACACGCATTCCCGTTTTTTACGAAGCGTTGGGGCATCTGGGGGCGGCTACGGCGGTATTGGTGGGCGTGGCATCCAAAATTTTGGTGCAGTTTTTGGGGGGTCATCATCAGCTAAATTGGCACCAAATTTGGTGGCTCTAGCTCAAAAACTGTGGGAGATATAGGCTTATTTGACTTTAAAATTCGGAGGGTCTGGGGGCGGAATGGGGGGGCGTGGCTCCAAAATTTTTGATGCAGTTTTTTGGGGGTTGCTAGTAGCTATCTTCTTACCAAATTTGGTAGTTCTAGCTGTAAGGATGTGCGAAATATGTGGATTTATCGGTTTTGAGTTATCGAATTTATCGATTTTCCAGCCCCCCAGTTATCGTAGAACCCCCATCTTGACACTTTAATTTACTATCCCATAGATAAAGAGAATTGGAAAGTTTCAAGTCTCTAGCTTGAAGGGTGTGGAAAAAACTTGCATACATACGAACGGACAGACGGACAGACACCATGACGGACATTGCACAAAACCAATATACTCTTTACCTTCGGTATCGAGTATAAAAAATATAAAATGTACTGTTGGCTAAGATTTATTAATAGGATTTGTATACTAATTGCTGGTTTCTAATTCACTAGAAAAGATTCAATAAATAAGACGAGCAATTTAAAAAAAATAAAAAATTATTGACAATCCATTTAGATATGCGTGCGCAGTGTGTGAAAGATTGTGGCTTAAAAACAATTTAAAACTAATTCCACCTATGTTAGAGGGTAGAGGTAATGGGTTAATGTTAGGCCCAATAAATAACGATAAAAATATTCAAAAAGTTGTACAACTTAAAAATATATTATCACATCGCCCCTATGGTCCGACGCACAGTACTTTTTGATGTGTTAACAGCTATACGAGCGGAAACCGTAATATCATAAATGTCAATTCGCTGCATTATTTCGCCGCAGTAACTCACAGTGATAGGCAATCCAAATTAAAATAGTGTGTGGTTGTTGTACAACAAAAGTCTCTGCTTGCAAACGAATATTATAGTATTGGTGTTGCGGCAGAGACAAGTGGTCGTAAAAAACGAAGTCTCGCTCTTGAATTAACGAACACTGTGTATTGCTTTGAGTTCGCTTTGTTATACTCGATACCGAAGGTAAAGAGTATATTGGGTTTGTGCAATGTCCGTCATGGTGTCTGTCCGTCTGTCCGTCTGTATGAACGCAATTTTTTCCACACCCTTCAAGCTAGAGACTTGAAACTTTCCAATTCTCTTTATCTATGGGATAGTAAATTAAAGTGTCAAGATGGGGGTTCTACGATAACTGGGGGGCTCGCAAATCGATAAATTCGATAACTCAAAACCGATATATCCACATATTTCGCACATCCTGGCAGCTAGAACTACCAAATTTGGTGAGAAGATAGCTACTAGCAACCCCCAAAAAACTGCATCGAAAATTTTGGAGCCCCGCCTACCCATTCCGCCCCCAGCCCCCCCGCATTTCAAAGTCAAAAAAGCCTATATCTCCCACAGTTTTTGAGCTATAGCCACCAAATTTGGTGCCAAGATAGGTGATGATGACCCCCCAAAAACGTTTGGATGCCACGCCCACCAATACCGCACTAGCCACCCCCATCTGCCCCAACGCTTCGTCAAAAACGGGAATGCGTGTATCTTCCAGAGTAGTGGAGCTAGAGCCACCAAATTTGGTAGGAAGATAGCTGGCAACAACCCCAAAAGAATTGCATCAAAGTTTTGGAGCCACGCACCCATTCCGCCCCCAGCCCCCCGCCTTTTGAAATCAGAAAAGCCTATATCTCCCACAGTTTTTTAGCTAGAGTCACCAAATTTGGTGCCAAGATAGGTGATGATGACCCCTCAAAAACTGCATCAAAAGTTTGGATGCCACGCCTACCAATACCGCCCTAGCCTTCCCCATATGCCCCAACGCTTCGTCAAAAACGGGAATGCGTGTATCTTCCAGAGTAGTGGAGCTAGAGCCACCAAATTTGGTAGGAAGATAGCTGGCAACGACCCCCAACAATCTGCATCAAAGTTTTGGAGCCTTGCCCAACCATTCCGCCCCCCTTTCCCCACCTTATACAAACTTTGAGCTAGAGTCACCAAATTTGGTATGAAGGTAGCATTTGACATTCCACAAGGATCTGCAGCAAAAATTTTGATGCCACGCCCAACCATACCGCCCCAGCCCCCCTTTCCCCATTTTATACAAACTTCGAGCTAGAGTCACCAAATTTGGGATGAAGATAGCAATTGACATCCCACATGGATCGGCAGCAAAAATTTGAATGCCACGCCCACCCATACCGCCCCCAAGCCCCATAGCCCCCCTTTCATCACCTTTTACATGCTTCGAGCTAGAGTCACCAAATTTGGTCTGAAGGTAGCATTTGACATTCCACAAGGATCTGCAGCAAAAATTTGGATGCCACGCCCAACCATACCGCCCCCAGCCCCCCTTCCCCACTTTATACAAACTTCGAGCTAGAGTCACCAAATTTGGTATGAAGATAGCAATTGACATCCCACATGGATGGGCATCAAAATTTTTAATACTGGTATCGAGTATACCGCAGTCGGTTGCGTCCACTTGTTTTGTTTGTGCTTATTCATGATTCAATTAATTAGGTGGTGTTATCCGAGAGAACCAGTACCTACTGTGAGTTCCAACACTCATTCATTTTTTTTCCAGCTTTAATTCTTTTTCCAAGTACCAACGCGCAGATTTTCGCAACATAACCAGCATTAAGTGTTTTAATATCATCACTCTATGGTCATAGCAGGGTGATGACGGGTCGTACCAGTGCGGTTTTGTTTTGTTTAGAAAAAACCAAAATATGAATATTAGCAAAATTCTAGACAGCAGGCCCAGCAAAAAAAGGAAACACACGCACACAGACAGTGACAAATTTTTACCGATCTTGGTTGCCGCTGGCCTTCCGCTTGTCGTACACTTGACGGGCCGCTGAGTGCAAGGGCAACTGAAACAAAAACGGTTGCACATGCTATCCGCTATCGCGCTCGCTCAAACTTATGGCTTACTGCTTAGATTATTCTGTATACCATTTGAAATAATTCTGAGGCAAACCCCTGAGACAAAGTTTTTTTTTAACAATTGCAACATCTTGATATTCCACGGTCTTTGGTTCAACGAACAAAATGCACGAAGTAAAAATACACTTTGTACCAATATTCAATAAAAGCCAATTAAAACTCAAATCTTTATTTCTTATATGTATATAAAGTTTATTTTCGATATAAAACTAAAAATATGAACATAAACAATATTTAAGTATCTCACGTACTGCTATTTATTTTGACAAAGTTCATATTAAGTTTATACTACCCTTCCAAGTTGGACTGCATAAAGCAGATTCAGGAAGACGTCTCAAATTGTCGATTTTATACTATGTGCGGCAGTTCTTTTGCTTCTTTTGTGAAAACACACGCACACTAATAGACTTAAATATCGAACATGTTGAATAAGAGTATGAATGAACGGATATTGAGTGTTGGATACCCTAATATTATATAAGTTCTATTGTTGATATGTAATATAATAATATATTTGTTATAGTTGTATATTTTGATTAGAATAAATTCGCACTAAGCTTACAATAGAGAAATTGTGAAAAAGTCTTATAATCTCTATATAAATAAAATAGTTTGTCCTGACTAGAATGGAAGAGCCACAGCCTAAACGAAAAGAGCTAGAAGGCTGAAATTTTCACACAATTTTCCATGCAGGTAGGAGGTGAGCACTAAGAAGGGAATTTATATTTGGACAACTCCTTCAAGTACTTCCCATACGATTTGGAGCACTTTTTACCCATTTTAAGAAAACAAATTACAATTACAACAAGTACCCATTCCACTACTGTCGCCTGATTGTCGCACAAGCTGAGAGTTTGATCGCGAGCGAGAATACAAAACCAAAACAAATGCGCAGTGACGCCTTCGCGTCGCACAAGCAAAGTCATAAAAAAATGTTTTGACACTTGCAAAAAAGAAACGGATTTCCGCTTCTTAATGAATAAGTGCATACACAATTAAGTGAACAATGCGCTTGAAAATAATTTTCATAATTTTAAGTACATGTATCACTTTGCACAGTGCACATTCTTTTTTTTCAAATTTGTGTGAATTTGACAATTGATTTACAACCCAAGTAGCGTTTGTTGTTGTTGTCAGTTTTGTTGTTGGACCCGCACTGCTACTATTTGTTGTTGTCATTGATTTAAAAAAAACAACAACAATATAACAAAACTTGGTGCGTCTAGAAAAATTTCCCACACCAGAATATGTTTTGGGGGTGGATTCGCCTACTTGCTGCTTATATAACTTGGACAAAACGTCACACACTAACATTATTGATATATTATTGATATACAATTTCGAATAAGCAAAGGACGTTCACATAAGCGCGCGTGTTGCTCTTATGGTAATCAGATAATTTGAAATCTCGTTCCTATCATGCGCCTTTGTTGTTGCTCATTTACGTTCACTCTCTATTTAATGTGTGCGCTTTGCATGTCAATCATAAAGGCCTCTACGCAGATGCTAGTACATCGCCCGTACCGTAAAAACTTCATTAAAAAAAAAACAGTCTCGTACAGCGCCCGTACCGTATTACGAAACTCTGGTATGCAGCTCTGTTAGTCACAAGCAGTAGCTTAGTGTTGAACAAAGAAAATGTTAAATAAAAGCTGTGCTGTTGTTACTGATGGAATCAATGTTCAGCAATTGTTTACGGGCCTTAAAAGTGAAACAAGATGTCGGCAAACAAAAGTAGATTCGAAACTTTTAATAGGGATTCGGATAAAATTGCTTTAATAAAGGCTATGGAACGTCGGCCAGTCTTGTGGGGCATTACGAGCAAGTTTGCACGTAATCGTTAAATGCGCATGGGAGAAAATTGGAAATTGTCGGGCAAGAGCTGGCATATACATTTTTCGAAAAATTTTAACAAAGTTGGCCTTATTCAGGTTAAAATAGAGCCATACTTATTGTTTTGGCAGACAATGCTGCGCAAGAAGTATTGAATAAAAATATATTAATTAATTAATAAGATAAAATTTAAATAACATATAAACAGAATTGTACTGCCACTGATCTATTATAGGGTATAGATCAGTAAGGTGAATTTGCTTTGAGTCTTTTGAGTGGTTTCAGTTATGTTTAGCATAGTTTTTGGTAATCTCAGCTCTGCGCATCAAATATGGGTTCACTAAAATGCTTCTTGGTTTTGCAGCCTGCCTTTTTTTTAACAACCGCCAGCAGCAGGGCGATAGCTGTACCAATAAGTATATAATTATTGGTTGTACTCAATCACAAAAGTAGCGCGCTTTAGAAGTGAATCATTATTTTGAATTTAAGTGCACAAAACACAGTTGCACTTGCGATTAATTTAGAGAAAGTTATCAACCAACCGCCACAATATGTTCATTTTTTAGCACTGCTCGTTAAGGTCCGTAAAACTCATGTATACGGTACGGGAGATGTACGGGGCTCATGCGTACAGGCCTTAAAGTTTAATAACCCTACCTCCTCCGCACACACACTAAATTAAAGCTAAAGGCAATATACAATTCACTTAACTGCAGCCTCTTAGATATGTTTTGCATTGATTCAGTGCGTGTGAAGAAGGTAGCGGTACTACGCTCTTTGTTTGACCTGCAGAGCGCGCGCATACATAAGAGAGTTAGCCGAAATAGCCAACAACGAAGGCGCGATTTAAAAATATATATAGTTTAAAAAATAAAAATAAAATTAAATAATACATCGAACTAAAAAGTGAAAAATAAATATAGTTAAAATCAAGTGGAAACGTTCCAGTCGGACGCAACCGACTGCGGTATACTCGATACCAGTATTTAAAATTTTGATGCCCATCCATGTGGGATGTCAATTGCTATCTTCATACCAAATTTGGTGACTCTAGCTCGAAGTTTGTATAAAGTGGGGAAAGGGGGGCTGGGGGCGGTATGGGTGCAATTGCATCCAAATTTTTGATGCATATCTTTGTGGAATGTCAATTGCTATCTTCATAACAAATTTGGTGACTCTAGCTCAAAGTTTGTAAAAGTGGGGAAAGGGGGGCTGGGGGCGGTATGGTTGGGCGTGGCATTCAAATTTTTGGTGCAGATCTATGTGGGATGTCAATTGCTATCTTCATACCAAATTTGGTGACTCTAGCTCAAAGTTTGTATAAAGTGGAGAAATGGGGGCTGGGGGCGGTATGGTTAGGCGTGGCATCCAAATTTTTGCTGCAGATCCTTGTGGAATGTCAAATGCTACCTTCATACCAAATTTGGTGACTCTAGCTCAAAGTTTGTATAAAGTGGGGAAAGGGGGGCTGGGGGCGGTATGGTTGGGCGTGGCATCCAAATTTTTGCTGCAGATCCTTGTGGAATGTCAAATGCTACCTTCATACCAAATTTGGTGACTCTAGCTCAAAGTTTGTATAAAGTGGAGATATGGGGGCTGGGGGCGGTATGGTTGGGCGTGGCATCCAAATTTTTGCTGCAGATCCTTGTGGAATGTCAAATGCTACCTTCATACCAAATTTGGTGACTCTAGCTCAGGTGGCGAAAGGGGGGCTGGGGGCGGTATTAATGGGCGTGGCATCCAAATTTTTGCTGCAGATCCTTGTGGAATGTCAAATGCTACCTTCATACCAAATTTGGTGACTCTAGCTCGAAGCATGTAAAAGGTGGTGATAGGGGGGCTATGGGGCTTGGGGCGGTATCGGTGGGCGTGGCATTCAAATTTTTGCTGCCGATCCATGTGGGATGTCATTTGCTCTCTTCATACCAAATTTGGTGACTCTAGCTCGAAGTTTGTATAAAGTGGGAAAAGCTGGGCTGGGGGCGGTATAGTTGGGCGTGGCATCCAAATTTTTGCTGCAGATCCTTGTGGAATGTCAAATGCTACCTTCATACCAAATTTGGTGACTCTAGCTCAAAGTTTGTATAAGGTGGGGAAAGGGGGGCAGAATGGATGGGCTAGGCTCCAAAACTTTGATGCAGATTGTTGGGGGTCGTTGCCAGCTATCTTCCTACCAAATTTGGTGGCTCTAGCTCCACTACTCTGGAATATACACGCATTCCCGTTTTTGACGAAGCGTTGGGGCAGATGGGGGTGGCCAGGGCGGTATTGGTGGGCGTGGCATCCAAACTTTTGATGCAGTTATTGGGGGGTCATCATCATCTATCTTGGCACCAAATTTGGTGACTCTAGCTAAAAAACTGTGGGAGATATAGGCTTTTCTGATTTCTAAATGCGGGGGGGCTGGGGGCGGGATGGGTGGGCGTGGCTCCAAAACTTTGATGCAGTTCTTTTGGGGTCGTTACCAGCTATCTTCCTACCAAATTTGGTGGCTCTAGCTCCACTACTCTGGAAGATACACGCATTCCCGTTTTTTACGAAGCGTTGGGGCATCTGGGGGCGGCTAGGGTGGTATTGGTGGGCGTGGCATCCAAACTTTTTGTGCAGTTTTTGGGGGGTCATCATCAGTTAAATTGGCACCAAATTTGGTGGCTCTAGCTCAAAAACTGTGGGAGCTATAGGCTTTTTTGACTTTAAATTGCGGGGGGCTGGGGGCGGAATGGGTGGGCGTGGCTCCAAAATTTTTGATGCAGTTTTTTTGGGGTTGCTAGTAGCTATCTTCCCTCCAAATTTGGTAGTTCTAGCTGTAAGGATGTGCGAAATATGTGGACTTATCGGTTTTGAGTTATCGAATTTATCGATTTGCCAGCCCCCCAGTTATCGTAGAACCCCCATCTTGACACTTTAATTTACTATCCCATAGATAAAGAGAATTGGAAAGTTTCAAGTCTCTAGCTGGCTTAGCTTCCATCGATTAAGTTCAATATCTCCGGTGTTTCTCAACCGATTTGGACGAAATTTTCAGAAAAGTTCTATCATTATCCATTACTTCAACCCTCATTTTTAGATTTTCCAAATTCGATATTTTATTGTTATCGATATTATGTGTATATCGGAAACCAGAATAGTTATCGATAATTTGAAGCAAACTTGTTCTGCTCATGGTATAGGAGAACTTAAATACAAAATCTGAAGTCTCTAGCTCTTGTAGTCTCTGAGATCCACGCGTTCATACAGACAGACAGACGGACAGACGGACAGACAGACGGACAGACGGACATGGCTATATCGTCTCGGCTGTTGATGCTGATCAAGAATATATATACTTTATAGGGTCGGAGATGCTTCCTTCTGCCTGTTCCATACTTTTGCACAAAACCATTATACCCTTAGTTACCCATTTTATGGGTTAAGGGCATAAAAAGCGTTGGGCGCTCGATGTACGAGAAATATGGACAAAGCGCCCCACGCTTTTTTTAATATTGCAGCTGATATGCACAATTTTACACCATCAGCGTACACCAAAACCCGAGAGAACTTTATAACCGATGGAAGATCGTTTATAAACAAAATAAAAAACAAGTAAGAAGGCTCTAGTGGGGAGAGCCCGAATAGATACCCTGAACCCAGTGGCAATGAATAAATTAAATTTATAATTGACTTTGGTATACTGACTTAACTTCAATCGATAAAATTAGATATCTCCGGTGTTTCTTAACCGATTTGGACGAATTTTTCAGAAAAGTTCTATCGTTACCCACTATTTCAACCCTCATTTTTACATTTCCCAAATTTGATATTTTTGTTATCGATTCCATGTGTATATCGGAAACCAGAATAGTTATCGATAATTTGAAGCAAACTTGTTCTGCTTATGGTATAGGAGAACTTAAATACAAAATCTGAAGTCTCTAGCTCTTGTAGTCTCTGAGATCCACGCGTTCATACAGACAGACAGACGGACAGACGGACGGACAGACGGACATGGCTATATCGTCTCGGCTGTTGATGCTGATCAAGAATCTATGTACTTTATGGGGTCGGAGATGCTTCCTTCTGCCTGTTACATACTTTTGCACAAAACCATTATACCCTTATTTACCCATTTTATGGGTTAAGGGTATAAAAAAACAATTTTTTTTCGGCCGTGGACGGGAGTAGAACCCACGATCGGTGAGTCCGGGAGCGAAGACCCGCGCCTTAGGCCGCTCGGCCAACGAACGAACTTGAGGTAGTGGGATATACTGACAGCAATAAGCCACTTGCTTTTAGTCCAAAGGAGAGTTACATACATACAAACATACATACATACATACAAGTGAAGCTAATATAAGCGTGTTAATAATTTGTCATCTAGCGCCGAACATGAAGAGCGATGCGCGAGCGAATCTGAAAACAAGTAAGAAGGTTTTAGTCGAGAAATCCCGACTCAAAGATACCCTGAATCCGTGTATTAAAATGACTTGCAGAAGTGAGTTTTTCTTGACTTTAACTTTAATATAAAATATCTCCAGTGTTTCTTAACCGATTTGGATCAAATTTTCATGGAAGTTATAAAGTTATCCATAGTTTCCAATTCTATTTATTAATTTTCTCAATTCGAGATTTTTTCGTTATCGATTCCATATGTATATCGAAAGCAAGAATAGTTATCGATAGTTTGAAATAAAGTTGATCTGCCTATGGCTTAGGAGAAGTTATGTTCCAAATTTAAAGTCTCTAGCTCTTTTAGTCTTTGAGATTGACGCGTTCATACATACGGACGGACAGACGGACAGAAGGACAGAAGGTCATGGCTATATCGACATGGCTGTTGATGCTGATCAAGAATATATATATTTTATATGGGGTTGGATATGCTTCTTTCTGCCTGCTCAAAACAATTATACCCTTTTTTTACCCATTCCATGGTTCAGGGTATAAAAAAATTTAATGTTTTACGCATCGATTGCTTTCAAAACAAAGTTTTCTTATATTTTGTAGCCACAGTAAGATAACAGAGAGAAGAGCTAAGAAGAAGAAATATGACTGTTCAGGGTACTCACTGCAAGCAGCATGCACAGCTGAGGGAATATATGCATGTCTGTATCACAAAGAGCGGCTTAAAGCTTGATCAGCGCGCGCGTCGCTCTTATGACTGCCGCTAGATATAAAATAATTTGAATGCAATTATGCGTCTTTGTTGTTATTTACGTTCACTCTTTTGTTTATGCGCGCGCTCTGCATGTCAAAAATAAATCTAAATATCCGTATCTCCTCCGCACTCACTAAGCTAAGCTTGCCATAACTAAGAGGCTGCAGTTAAGGGAATGGCATTGCCTAATTTGCACCACCCATACCTAGCTCTTAAGTGCAAGCGTTGTATGTTAGAGCTCGGTGTCTGTTGCTTAGAGGAATAACTGTAATGCTCTTTCCAACATCATATTTTTGCATACCATGGTAAGAGAATTGGTTATGCATTTTAGTTCATATTTAATGTGAACAAAGAAAGATAATTTTCGTTTCTGTTCAGTTTTTTAATATTGTTTATACTAAGGATAATAATAACATCGAAAGTTACTTTTTGAATCAGTGGGTTTTTCAATATTCTGATTTTCGTATTATATACTATATATACATTCCTTTAAAATTACGTTTATATATAAGTTCATTTTATATACGTATTTTATGATAAGTTATAATAAAATTGAATTTCTATTATTTAAATATTTAAATAACGATCAACGTATTTTAATTTCTTTTGTTGTTTTTTAAACACAAGAAAATTAAGTCCATTTTCGACTTAATAATTGAAGCAACGTTATATATAGTTGTCTTCTATTTTGCATATTATATAATAGTTATATAGACGCTGCTTTAGTGCATTTAAAAATCAAATAAAACTAAGCAGTCTGAATATTCTAGTAAATTAATATAAGTTGGTATATTCAATTTTATTGAATTCTATACTTTGTATAGACGCTGTAACGTTGTACAGTGAAGTCAATTTTTGACTTATTTTGAAGTATTTATTTATTTATAATACTTACTTTAAATTAAGTTGTTAATTTGTTTTGTTGTTTTTTTCCACAAAATTAATAGGTCGATTTTAGACTTAATAATTGAAGCAACATTATGTATAGTTGTCTTCTATTTTGCATATTATATAATAGTTATATAGACGCTGCTTTAGTGCATTTAAAAATCAAAAAAACTAAGCAGTATGAATATTCTATTAAATTAATATAAGTTGGTATATTCAATTTAATTGAATTCTATACTTTGTATAGACGCTGTAACGTTGTACAGTGAAGTCAATTTTGACTTATTTTGAATGATTTATTTACTTATAATACTTACTTTAAATTAAGTTGTTAATTTGTTTTGTTGTTTTTTTCCACAAAATTAATAGGTCGATTTTAGACTTAATAATTGAAGCAACATTATATATAGTTGTCTTCTATTTTGCATATTATATAATAGTTATATAGACGCTGCTTTAGTGCATTTAAAAATCAAAAAAACTAAGCAGTATGAATATTCTATTAAATTAATATAAGTTGGTATATTCAATTTAATTGAATTCTATACTTTGTATAGACGCTGTAACGTTGTACAGTGAAGTCAATTTTTGACTTATTTTGAATGATTTATTTACTTATAATACTTACTTTAAATTAAGTTGTTAATTTGTTTTGTTGTTTTTTTCCACAAAATTAATAGGTCGATTTTAGACTTAATAATTGAAGCAACATTATATATAGTTGTCTTCTATTTTGCATATTATATAATAGTTATATAGACGCTGCTTTAGTGCATTTAAAAATCAAAAAAACTAAGCAGTATGAATATTCTATTAAATTAATATAAGTTGGTATATTCAATTTAATTGAATTCTATACTTTGTATAGACGCTGTAACGTTGTACAGTGAAGTCAATTTTTGACTTATTTTGAATGATTTATTTACTTATAATACTTACTTTAAATTAAGTTGTTAATTTGTTTTGTTGTTTTTTTCCACAAAATTAATAGGTCGATTTTAGACTTAATAATTGAAGCAACATTATATATAGTTGTCTTCTATTTTGCATATTATATAATAGTTATATAGACGCTGCTTTAGTGCATTTAAAAATCAAATAAAACTAAGCAGTCTGAATATTCTATTAAATTAATATAAGTTGGTATATGCCATTTTATTGAATTCTGTACTTTGTATAGACGCTGTAACGTTGTACAGTGAAGTCAATTTTTGACTTATTTTGAAGCATTTATTTATTTACAATACTTACAAAGCCATGTTTGGCTTAAACAATGATTTTGAAAAAGCTTACAAGTCAGATCAAATTACTCAACTTGGAAGTATGAATTTGATATGCAAACATTGTAATGCTTTAAAATGGAAAAATTAGCCTTTGGGTATCTGTTGCAAGGCAGGAAAAGTTAAACTTTCACAAAATGAAAGTTTGCCTGATCCACTTAAAAGCTTACTAATTGGTGGACATCCAAAGCATGATCATTTCATTGATCGTATAAGAAAGTATAACAGCTGCTTTCAAATGACTTCTTTTGGAAGTACAAAAATTATAAATGAAAGTTGGTCAACCTTTAACGTCCAAGGACAAGTGTATCACCTAATTGGAAGTGTCCGACCTTTGCCATATGAAGAAATGCAGTTTCTTCAAATTTATTTTGTTGGTGATGATGAAAAGGAAGCTCAACTAAACTCAGAGCAGATAGCTATATACATCTACAAGATGCAATAGGCCAACAAGATGTTGTCGCAGCTCAACTAGGTCAGATGGTAATTTTACCATCTTCTTTTACAAGCTCTGCACGATATATGCATGAAAAGACTCAAGACTCTATGACATATGTTCGCCATTATGGGCGACCAGATCTTTTCATAGCATTCACATGCAATCCACAATGGAATGACATCAAAAGTGTGTGAGGTAGGCCAAATGCCTGCCTCTCCACAATACATTAATGGAAGCAGCAGTATTATTATTTTATATTATTAAACACTATTATTATTATCATTTCAATCATTGAGATATTAAGACGATTGCGAAATACTTTGAAGTAAATATTAATGGAATAAATGCAATGTTAAAGTTAACAGACCTTAAGTTTAACATAAGTATAGTACGGTGAAGGGCATAGAATAAGCATAGTATAAGATAACTTAAGAGAGCAGCGCAAGAAGAGCGACAGTCGTGTGCACTCTCACACGATCCAAATGTCGCGACCCACGATCTAGATGTCGCGACCCACAAAGGCGAAAAGGGCGCGCTCGACGCGCGAGACGACGGAATCAATCGAAAGGTGGGAGTGAATGTGAACAGACGTGAACGCGGGTGTCGAGACAGAAGAACATAATAAGTGAAGGTGAGTTTAGTGACAGAGATTTGTCCCAAATTAGAATTAGATTGGCGTGGACGCGATTCCCCCATCTTAAGGTTGAGAATAAACCATAAGTGGAACCGGGTAGAGTAAATTGTCAAATAAAAGTTAAGAATATTCCAAATCCTCGTGTTTTCACTTGCGGCCCGAGAGGCGCTGAACGGTAGACGCATACGCGCGCGGTTATATACATATACATACGTGCACATTGTGCACACGCGGTCGGCAGACGGGTAGGTGCGTTTTGGAATTATTTTTGGTTAGGGTCTGAATGATCAGTGGCACGCGTGCTGTGGCTCGTCCCGCACGCTTCCCATATCATTCGGCCGGTTCGGTAACGGAGCTTTGGCATCCGCGCGATCCGATTTGTGAGGGAACATAACCTGGCTATCGGTGGTACTTGCACTGTGGCTTGCCCCGTGCGCCTCCCTGATCGCCAGCCGTCGCGATATCTTAACACCGGTGTGAAAGCGGACTAACTTGCCTCCAACTCGCGAGTACGTTTCGGCAAATTCAAATATTCCTTGTAACGTGGAACCTTGGCCGGACTGATTTTCATACCCCGGCCAAAATCACTACTTCACAAGTGTTTTATTACCGGGTCAAAAACCGCATGATCGTCACGATATTATAGCTCGAGTTTTTAATTTAAAAGTTAAAGCTTTAATGTCACTGTTGACAAAAGGTTCTTTGTTTGGAAACGTGCAATGTTTCATGTACTCTGTGGAATTGCAAAAGCGGGGCTTACCACATATATATATTCTACTTTGGTTAGAAAATAAAATAAGCCCAGATAAAATCGATAAAATTATCTGTGCCGAAATACCAAACGCAGATGAGGATCCTTTGTTATTTAACATTGTTAAGTCAAATATGATTCATGGTCCTTGCGGTGCATTTAATAATAAATCGCCATGCATGAAAAATGGAAAATGTACCAAAAGGTTTCCTCGAGAATTACTAAAAGAAACTGTGACTGGAAAAGGTAGTTACCCTCTATATCGTAGAAGAGCGATAAAAGATGGTGGTATTAATATAAATGGCAATTGCATAGATAATCGTTGGGTTGTGCCTTACAACTGTGTACTATTGAGAACATTTTAAGCTCACATAAATGTTGAGTATTGTAGTTCTGTAAAGTCTATTAAATACATTTGTAAATATGTTAACAAGGGCAGTGATCAAGCATCATTTACTCTTGAAGACCAACGTAATGAAATTAATGTATACGAAAGTGGCCGTTATATAAGTAGCTCAGAAGCGGTATGGAGAATCCTTGCATTTCCCATGCATGAACGGTTTCCGGCTATTACACACTTAGCTGTTCATTTAGAAAATGGTCAACGGATATATTTTAACCCCAATAATCCGCAACAATTACTTGACAGATTAAGCACTACACCCAAAACCACTTTGCTAGCCTTCTTTGAGCTATGCACACGTGATGAGTTTGCAAGAACGCTTCTATATTGTGAAGTTCCATCGTATTTTACATGGAACAATAAAGAATTTCAAAGAAGAAAACGGGGGCATGATGTACCACATTTTCCTGGAGTTAAAAGATATTCAGCTTTGGGAAGAGTTTACACTATTCATCCTAATAATACAGCATGTTTTTATTTAAGACTTTTACTACATTTTGTAAGAGCCCAACTTAATTTTTAAATTTAAAAACCGTTAATGGTATAGCATATGCATCATTTCAATTGGCGTGTACAGCTCCAGGATTACTAGAAGATGATAAGCACTGGGATTCAACTATAGCCGATGCTGTCATATGTATGTCAAAATCCTACAAAACTGAGAGAACTTTTTGCAATAATGTTAGTATTTTGTCAAATTTCAGATGCTCTTAAGCTTTGGAATACTTATAAAGAGAGTTTCTCAGAAGATATTTTAATAGCCTTTCATTTTTCACAAGACAGAAATATTGATGAAAGTATTGTGAATAATGTATTAAATAAATGTCTTATGTACATTGAAGATATTGTACTGTCTATTGGTGGTCAAAACTTGACTTAGTATGGATTTCCAATACCAATTAGATCCGAGGAAATTGTTCCAAATATTGAATATCATAGAGAAACAAATTATGAAAATTGCGATACTGCTGAGCAAAAACAAGTATACGAAAAGATACTACATAGCGTTGAAGCAGAAGAGGGAGAACAGGTAAAACGTATCTCTTAAATTTATTATTGGCAAAGGTACGGCAAAGCAAAAAAATTCTATTGGCCGTTGCTTCTTCCGGTATCGCAGCCACTTTACTAAATGGTGGTCGCACAGCTCATTCTACACTTAAGATTCCATTTAATTTGATTCATTTTGAAACACCACATTGCTCAATTTCAAAGCAATCTAATATTGCTGCTCTGCTCAAAGATTGCAAGCTTATTGTTTGGGATGAGTGTACTATGGGCCATAAAGGTGCTTTTGAAGCTGTAGATCGATCTTTGAAAGACATTCGAGATAGTGAATACTTAATGGGTGGCATAACTGTTCTCTTAGCTGGTGATTTTCGACAAACTCTTCCAGTGATCCCCAGAGGAACAAGAGCAGATGAAATAAATGCGTGCTTAAAGTCTTCAATTTTGTGGCCCAAAATAAAGAAAATTGCATTAACGAATGGTGAATTTGCAGAAATGCTTCTTAAAATAGGAAATGGATTATTTCCAACCCATGATGGCAAAATATCTTTACCATCCACTTTGTGTCATGTTGTGAAACGTATTGAAAAACTAACTCTAAAAATATTTCCGGATATTACAAATATATGCCAAAAATCAATCGAATGGTTTTCAGAACGTGCTATTTTGACTGCGAGAAATGACAATGCATTGGAAATAAACGAGTTTTTATTAAAATCATTTCAAAGTGAAGAAATTACATATAACTCTATTGATTCTGTGACTGAAATCGAAGATGTAGTTCATTACCCCGTCGAGTTTCTTAATTCATTAAATCCTGCTGGCCTGCCTCAACAAAAATTAACTTTGAAGATTGATTTACCTGTAATGTTGATTCGCAACTTGAAGCCGCCAAAACTGTGCAATGGTACAAGATTGCAAGTTAAAGTCCTTCATAAGAATGTTGTCGAAGCAATGGTCTATATTGGCAATGGTATAGGGGAAACAGTTTTTATACCGAGAATTCCATTAGTTCCTTCTGATTCTGAATTGCCAATTCAATTTAAAAGATTGCAATTTCCTTTAAAAGTTTGCTTTGCCTTAACAATTAATAAATCACAGGGACAAACTCGTAAATTAGCCGGACTACACTTAAGACACGATTGTTTTTCTCATGGCCAATTTTATGTAGCCTGCTCAAGAGTCAGTTCACCAAAAAGTTTATTTGTATTAGCACCTGACGAAAAAACAACCAATATCGTTTATAAAGAAGCTCTTAAAAGTTGTTAATAATTGCAAATTCAATTCAATAAGTGGATAAGGCCTACTGGGGAAACCACAATAAAAAATAACGCGCCTGATTCTCTACCTCAATGGTGGCGTGGAAAATAGAATATTAAATACTTTGCTTTAATATTTTGTGAAATATTTTCTAATTTATTTATTTTGTATCTATCTTCGATTGCTAAAATTAATATAAACTATCCGCGCAGCGAAGTAAGCGGGCCACTTAATCAGTGTTGCCATATTCGCTTTTTCCCCTTCAGATCTGGCTTTTTTGACAACGCGATTGCAGGAAAAATAGGATAACGGCGGGCAGCGGGAATTCTGGCTTTTTATACCCTTAACCCATAAAATGGGTAAAAAGGGTATAATGGTTTTGTGCAAATGTATGTAACAGGCAGAAGGAAGCATCTCTGTCCCCATAAAGTATATTTATTCTTGATCAGCATCAACAGCCGAGACGATATACCCATGTGTGTCTGTTCGCCTATATGAACGCGTGGATCTCAGAGACTAAATAAGCTACAGACTTCAGATTTTGTGTATAAGTTCTCCTATACCATGAACAGAACAAGTTTCGATAGCTATTCTGGTTTCCGATACACACATAATATCGATAACAAAAAATATCGAATTTGGAAAATGAAAAAATGTGGGTTGAAGTAATGGGTAACGATATAACTTTTCTGAAAGTTTCATCCAAATCGGTTAAGAAACACCGGAGATATCGAATTTAATCGATTAAATTTAAGCCAGTATACCAAAGTCTTACATAAATTTAACATATTTATTGCAATTGGTTTCAGGGTATCTTCTAATCGTGCTCTCCCGACTAGAGCCTTCTTGTTTAATTTTATGTTTTTCAAGCTATATGCCTGCATCTATGGTTTCCGAATTGTAAAATACATATACCACATAAAAATATATGTACGTGCATTTACTCTGTTTGGGTTCTGCAATTTTTTTGACAGTCTGACACGAAATCGTTTGAACGGCGCAGAACTTTTTTAGGTATTGCATTAGGCATTAGCTGCTTTCGCTGCGGTATTTGGTCCTATTGGTTGTAGCCTTAAAATCGTTTGCTTCAAAGTGCAACTCGAAAACTCTGCTATTTTCTCCCAATCTCCCACAATGGTTTTTTCACAAATCTCGCAGTAAGGCATTGTCATATGTAAAAACTTAACCTAAAAAACAAACATCAACAAAAATGACACACAGAACAAAGCTCGTCCGCATCAACGTCTTACCCAAACGATTGGTACTTAAATACAGAGGGTGCTTCCTTGCATGACACTACCTTGTTGATTCTGCATCTGCAAATGACTTGGGCAAATGCACGTGTGGATACACTTTCGCAATTTGTAGGAATCGCTGCATAGCTATACAGTAGTTGCGATGGCAAAATTGTTTGAAAGTGTCATAGAGCTAAAAACATGAAAGAGAATGTATGACTTGTTTATTTTGCTGTTCGTCTGATCAGCAACTTATCGACCAGCACCAAAAATGCCTTGGAAGTCTAGTTTTTCTGGTTTTTCCTACGTTTTTTTTTTTTGGCAAATATGCACCAAATTTAATCTTAATTTTGGCTGTTTAGCGTTTGCCGAATTTCATATTAGTAGAGAAAGGTCAATGAATTCCATGGCAAATGGTACGCATACATTAAAATATGGACATGCATAGAGACAGGGACACACAGATGCTTATGGGCGCTATCCGAAACAAAAATAAAAAATCAATTAAATTTATATAGCCCACTTAAACTGCACATATATATATATATACTTATATATGGCTGGCGAATCACTCACGATAAACGCACGAAATGCGCTCTCAGAGCGAGTGGTAGCTAGCAAGTTCCAACTGGTGGTTGGACTATCGGTATTTGGTGGCTGTAAGTATATACATTCTTATTGATTCTGCCTAAATAGCGTTTGTGCATCCAGTTTGTGCTGACTATCGCCAGCAAAGAATATCGGATGTTGACTCACGAGCTGGGACTACCGATTAATTTCGTGTTTTTGTAAGTTTTTCAGCATGAAATCATACTAAAATTGATGCTGTAATTTTAAAAAATTAATTATTTATTGAGGGTATACGCTTGTCCTTGTGAAATCGTAAAGCGTAAAATCGCAAACTCAAAATTGTAAAAAAAACAACAAAATACATGAAAAACAAAGTACGACGTTTTTGATAGCCCTGTGAATGTCTTAAAAAAAACTGTCGTAAAATTCCAAAAAAGTGTTGCAAAGTGTGTGGTTAAAGTGCTGTAAAATTTTCCAAGGAATCGAGTAAAAATACTTGGTATCGAGCATATTTCGATATTTTTGTCAAAAATAATTTGGTTACATTAAACTTATATTATTTTCAATAGCTTCAATATAGCTCATCTATTGCTGTGTTTGTATGGTACAGCGTGCATCTGGCTACTTAGGTAACAAACTTCACTCTCAGGTGGTCTACAATTTGACCCAAAATGCGTAAATATTTCAAGACTTAAAATATTGAATTTCCAACATGTGTCCCTTGCACTTTCGTTTGGTCTACCTGTATGCCTCAAGTGCGCATATGCCATCTTTTTAACCTCATAGGATGGTTTACAATGTCAGCTTAGCTTGGATTGAAGCTTTTAAAAATCTGATATGTTCATACGCTGATAGTTAACAATGTCAGCGTGAACAATGCAATCAGCTGATTCGAACTCAGCTAACACATGTGCAATGGCGCAAAAATTAACGATTTTTTTTTTCATTTAACAATGATTTTATTGTTATATATTCGTTAATATGTACCAAATAAATATTAAAAAGTGAATTATATTATCATTTACCTCAGTTTTGAGCAAAATAGAGGCAAAAACCTTGTAGCTTTCAAGCACATGTTACTAATTTCAAAAATACGCCATCTATTGACAGCTTTTAAAACAAAATTTTTGAATAGCTTTTTTCCACTCCAAGCTGTGATGCAAGCGAAAGCGGTTACAGATTGAGAGTGAGTGAGACGAACTTATGTGAAAAATATGCGTGATAGACAGAAGCAAAACATTTTCCAATCTTGCAAACCCTACTTATCTTATTCGTACGTAAAAAGTAACTAATAAAGTGTAAAGTATTTATTGTGTAAAGTATGTATTTATATGTAATTCCTTTCGATCGTTTATGTTATGCTTTGTTCGTGTATACCAATATATCGTAAACTAGTATTAAGGTATCGATCTTAGTATTAAGATTTATCCGATAAGTGTGATTCAGCCACACTTTTCTAGCCTCTTTCTCTTTTCCGGTGAACCTTATGCGAAGCGCGCGCAATTATATATACTAGAAAAGAATCTTCCGAAATAAATGCCATCCGATATATGGTATATTATTAAATAAATAAGAGTATTAAGGCTCAGCAGTGGGATCTGCTCAATGCCCAACTGCTATTGACGCCCAATCCGCAACGATGGGCCTAAATAAGAATGAGATGATAAGCCTGATGAAGGCAAATGACGTTGCAGTGTCGCCGCTAGCGACGCTAGCCCAACTGCGCAAACTAGTGTCAGAATTGCCAAAATCTTCTGTTGCCTCGCCATCCGCTGTCCCTACGATAAGCCCGCTGCCCACTGCGCCTGTTGCTGCCCCGCTGTCTGCTGTTCCAGTGTCAACCTTGCCGTCGAATACTCCTGCTGCGCCTCGCTGTCTGCTGTTCCAAAGTCAACTCTGCCGCCAAACGCTTTTGCTGCCGCTCCGCTGTTTGCTGTTACAGTAACAACTCTGCCGTCAACTGCTTCCGCTGCCGCCCTGCTGTCTGCTGTGCCAACAGCAACCCCGCTGTCATCTGCTGCTGCTGCCGCCTCACTGTCTGTTGTAAACCGCTCCGGCTGCCGCAACGCTGTCTGTGGTCAAAGAGATGACCCCGCTTGCAGCGTCATCGAGCTTAAATGAACAACTGGCTAGCCTACGAAAACAGAAGGAGGTGCTGGAACTGCAACAGCAAATTGCAAGTATGCAACAGCAAATTGCTAGTATGCAACAGCAGCTGAACGTATTTTTTGCTGTACTCAGCCGGCGTGTAACTGACATAAGCATTATCGGATCTATGGTTCCGCGGTTCTCGGCAGATAACGCTTATGATATGAATAAATGGATCAGCGACTGGGAGGACGCCTGTGAGATCCTGCAACTGGATGCCCTTCTGCGATTGGTCGCATGTCGTCGGCTGTTGGAGGGCACGGCAGCAATCCTCATGCGCACAGTTACTGTGCGCAGTTATGAGCAACTTAAGGAGATACTAATCCATTAATTTGGAAGATCCAGGAGCACTAAAGAAGTGTACGCAGCCCTGCGGAACCGACGTCTTAAGCCAGGGGAGGGGTACCTGCGGTATGCTATTGAGATGCAAGAGATTGCAATGAGTGCCCCCATCCCTGAGGCTGAGTGGGTGGATCTCATCATTGATGGAATCCGAGACAGCTCGCCAGCAGTGGGCATGCTATATGCAGCATGAACCATCTACGATCTGAGGACGCTTTTGGAGAGATACGAGAGACGACGAGTCTAATCCAATGCAAGTAAACAAGTGGCTGCCGTGAACCAGCGTCTGCCTGGACAACCTGTCGTTACAAGTGTTTCCCTTCCGTCCACGAATGCCGCCCCTGCTGTAAGAGAGTGCCCGAAGCCTGCGAGACCAGCGAATTCGTGTTTTAAGTGCGGGAAAAATGGATCAAATCTACAGGAACTGCCAATTCAAGATTGGGAATGCCATCGCCACCAATGCCGCCGCTGCCGACGCCGTTGCCGACTCCTGTTGCGGAGACACCTTAGTAGATAAAGTAGAACATCTACAGATGGTGAGTGTTGCCTTTGTGTCAAATCAAGTGAATAGCAGTGAGTTTACAAATATTTTCTCCCTCCTTGATTCGGGTAGTCCTAGAAGTTTTATTCGGCAATCTGAAGTGCCTTTTACCTGTAGCCTGAAGTCAACCCCGTTAAACTGCCGTGGTCTGGGGAACCACCAACTTATGTCATTAGGAAAAGTTCAATGTGCCATCCGTATCTTTAGTCAAACAGTATTACACACATTTGACGTACTGCCGAACAATGCCACAAATTTGCCAATGATTTTGGGCAGAGATTGCTTTTGTAAAACGAATATAAAATTATGTAAATATAAAACCAAATATACCAAAAGTCATTTTTTGTCCTTAAGTAAATCTCAAATAGATTGTAATGTGAAACTCACTGCTGTCCTTAATTCACTTAATTTGTTTATAACAGATGTCAAACGCACAATAACCAAAAAAGTGTCAACCCGGTCGTTTGGTGAAAATGAGTTTATGCCTGCCGAATCACAGTCGTGTACCACTGAAAGAAAGTGTCTCCTTATTTTTGACTATTCGCTGGATGATACCCTGGCAGCTATTAATGCAATTGAGTTACCTGCTGTTAGTGAAGATGATTTGAATATCGAGCCTACTCTGCCGTTAGAACAATCTACAAAGTTTCAGTCTGTTATTTCCGCCTCTTATGTTGATGTCCCTTCCGAACTGATTAAACCGACCAATTACGAAATGAAAATCGAATTGACAAGTCAGACCCCCATTTTCTGCCGTCCCCGCCGATTTTCCCATCACGAGCGCAACGAAGTGCGCCAGATATGTGATGACTTATTAACTGCCGGCATTATCCGTCATAGTAGTTCCCCTTACGCTTCCGCTATAGTTCCCGTTAGAAAAAAAAATAAAACCTTAAGAAAATAAGTTGACTATCGCCCGCTGAACAAAATTACTGTACGTGACCACTTCCCGATTCTAAAAATCGTACTTTACTGTACTAGATTTAGAAAGTGGATTTCAACATGTCAAAAAACATCCTGATTCGATTAAATGCACTGCCTTTCTAACACCTGATGGTCAATTTGAGTACGTACGCATGCCGTTTGGCTTATGTAATGGTCCCCCAGTTTTCGCTAGATTTGTGTACTTTGTGCTGAAGGACTTGATCAATAAAGGTCAATTAGTGATTTATATGGCCGACAAATTAATCGCGTCGAGTGATTTTGAAACCCATCTGTAAGTGTTGAAAGAGGCACTTTATACCTTACGAGTGAATGGTTTACGCCTTAAATTGTCTAAGTGTCGTTTTGCGCACAAAGAGTTGGAGTATTTGGGGTGTTTAGCGAACTCTTCCGGTATTACCCCGAACCAGGTCACCTTCAAGCTATAAAACGTCTGCCAGAACCCCGGGATTGAAAAAAATTGGAACGCTGTCTTGGTCCCTTTTCTTACTTCCGCCGTTTTGTACCCAACTTTGCCAAAATTGCATATCCGATGTCGCACCTGCTGAAAAAAGATGCCCATTACGTTATTTCTGATAAGTGTCTTAAATCATTCCGAACACTACAGTCTTAACTGATCGAGTCACCGGTGCTGTCTATTTATAACCCGAAGTCTGAAACTGAATTACATTTGGGGTGTTCAACAGCTCCGTTTCATCGTTTCATGTTTCAAAGTTGAAACGATTAACTCGTGAACGGCATTTTGGGTGTCAATGCGTTTCATGTTTGTGCAGTCAGCTGTTGTTTGTTTACATTTCTTATTCTTCAATTTTTGTCACTGTTGCTGTTTACTGCAGCTATACTTTATTTGTAAAAAATGCCATTTAAAAGTGCTAAAGATATGCTATGCGATGCTTTAGCAAAGCAAGTTATTAGATAAATAGAGGATATTGAGTGTGAGAAGAGCTCGTTGTTTGAATTAGTTGCTCAATTACATGCTTTTAACATTTGGCGGCCATTTATCATATGTGTTCATATTTTTTTGCACAAAAATACACCAAATATTCTAAAAAGTACTGAGCATCGATAGCAAATATCGAATAAATATCGTGCTCTTCCTATCTTTACTTTTTTCAAACTTGAAACACTTTTTGTATACATAGGCTGGGGTGTTTCAACGTTTCAAGAAATTTTCTATGTATGTTGTTGTTGCGAGACGTTTCAACTTTGAAACGTGAAACGGTGAAACGAGCTGTTGAACACCCCAATTGTGATGCTAGTTCCACCGGTTTTGGAGCGATGCTCCTGCAGAAACAAACTGATGATAAATTTCATCCTGAGTGTTTTTTTTTTCGAAGACCGCTTCCGTCCCAGAATCCAAATAGAATCCATAGTTATGAATTGGAAACCCTGGGTATGGTGTACGCCTTAGAGCGTTTTGAGACAAACCTGAAGTTCATTCCGTTTAAGATAATAACAGATTTCAATTCATTAGCGTTAACCCTTAAGAATGGTGGATCTTCCGAGAAAATTGCCACACTTTTCTAGCCTCTGTCTCTTTTCCGGGGAACCTTATGCGAAGCGCGCGCAATTATATACATATACTAGAAAAGAATCTTCTGAAATAAATGACATCCGATACAAATTATTAAATAAACAAGTGGAAACGTTGCAGTCGGACGCAACCGACTGCGGCATACTCGATACCAATATTAAAACCGCTTAAGAAGAGGCCTGATTGCAAATGGGTACGGATGGGGCAGGGGTGTACGCTGCCTGAAAGATTCTCCGATGCAGATGGGGATGCCACCAACTATCTTCCTTCCAAAATTGGTGACTCTAGCTCAAAGTTTGTAAGAGCTGTTGAAAGGTGGGCTGGGGGCGGATTGGGTGGGTGTGGCATCCAAATTTGTGATGCAGATCTTTGTGGAATGTCAATTGCTATCTTCATACCAAATTTGGTGACTCTAGCTCGAAGTTTGTAAAAGGTTAGGAAAGATGGGACTGGGGGCGGTATGGGGGAGTGTGGCATCTAAATTTTTACTGCAGATCTATGTGGAATGTCAATTGCTATCTTCATACCAAATTTGGTGACTCTAGCTCGAAGTTTGTAAAAAGTGGAGAAAGGGGGGCAGTATGGCTGGGCGTGGCATCCAAATTTTTGATGCAGATCTTTGTGGAATGTCAATTGCTATCTTCATACCAAATTTGTCGACTCTAGCTCGAAGTTTGCAAAAAGTGGGGAGAGGGGGGCAGGGGGTGGTATGGGTGGGCGTGGCGTCCAATTTTTGATGCAGATCTATGTGAAATGTCAATTGCTATCTTCATACCAAATTTGGTGACTCTAGCTCAAAGTTTGTAAAAGGTGGGGAAAGGGGGGCTGGGGGAGGAATGGGTGAGCGTAGCTCCAAAACAGATGGGGCGAAATGGGTGGGCGTGGATCCAAAATTGTTGATGCAGTTTTTTGGGGGTCATAGTAATTATCTTCTTACCAAGTTTGGTAGCTCTAGCTGTTAAGATGTGGGAAATGTGTGGATTTATCGGTTTTGAGTTATCGATTTGCCAGCCCCCAAGTTATCGTAGAGCCCCAATATTGACAATTTAATTTACTATCCCATAGTTTAAGAAAATTGGAAAGTTTTTAGGTCTCTAGCATGAAGGGTGTGGAAAAACCTTGCAACCATACAGACGGACAGACACCATGACGGACATTGCACAAACTCAATATACTCTTTACCTTCGGTATCGAGTATAATTAACAATCTTAGTATGTCTCGAGCTAGAGTTGGTTATGACCAGATTACCAATGAAAAACTACCCTAATACAGAAATTTAATATCGGAGTAAAATCGAAAATTTGATTTTCCTTTAAGGATGCCTACGATATGGTTTCAAATGGGTTTTCTCATTTTGTTCAGTTTCTTTCCACGAAACTGGAAATTTCTTATGGGACAAAGATCATATTAATATGCTTCTAACCCATATAAAACCGCATACTCTACATATTGATGCTACTGGAAATGTTGTGAAACCAATTATCTTTAAAAGTAAACGTATATGTGTATTCATTGGTTGCTCATGTTCCAAAGCATAAAATCGTTTTTCCTGTCGCACATGCAATCCTCTCTAAACATACATCGTATGCTATAGGAAGATTTTTGTATGATCTGCGGGGTTTTTGGCAAAAATAAACTAAAATGGCCTCGTTTCAAAAGAATTATAACAGATGTTAGTTTTGAAATAATCGGGGCCATTTTAAAAGAGTATAACACATAGATCTTGCTACATATAACGAAATTTGTTATAATTTCGTATATGACATTAGTAGCACTTTGCCCAAAGTCTGAGTTAAATTTTGTACAAGCCAGTACCCCAAAATTATGTGCCGTTACATAGACGGAGTTGTTGGCTTGAACAATATTGAATTTCGAACGTTTTTAAGAAACGCTATGGGTTGTGCTTACTCAATTAATAAAGATAGAGATTTAGAACTATAAATACAAATGTGGATGATGCCATGAATTATTTCACTAATTGTTCTGAGCAGCTATCCACATTTGACTTAATGGATGGTATCTAATTGGCAGAGAAAAGCAATGTTATAAAAGATCAAACAGTAACATTAACATTGCCGAAAGAAGTCCATTTAGACAGACATTTCAAAAAATAGTATCAGAAGTTGTAATATGTCGCTTGTCGGAATTATTTACATGAGCCTAAAGGTAGGCAACGTTTTTTTTGCTACCCTTTACTCGCAAGCGCAACGTCAACGGGAAAATATATTTGGCCGCGTGAAAGCGAATTCCTAGAGCTTAAGATAATTTAAGTGTTCAATTATGAAAATAAAAATTGAAAACAAAAGAATAAGAAAAATAATAAAATTTAATTTTTCAGCATTCGATGTCACTACCAGTAGCGCTACCTACCGGCGAACTACGACAAATAGTAAGAGGTTTAAGGGATCGCCATATTTAATTCAGGGACGAATAGGCACAAATTCCCTAATTTATGGTCAAAATACAGCCACTACACTGCTCGCTGAAAATTTTTTTTTGTACTCGCGTACATTAAACGCACAGTGCCAGAACAATAAGTTAAACAATAAAAAAGAAATTTATAAGACAATCAACAAGACATAATACATATACGTTAATGTCGAAGATAAGTGTACACCCACAAATTGCATAAAGGGTTAAGTGCAAGTGTACGCATGCGCAAAACTGAACCCCTTAGCGGTCAGCATAATTCGCAAATCATCCTCTCTCAACAAGTGCCAACTCCTATGGGAGAAGATACCAAGTTTGGCTTGCATGCTGCCAGTGTTGCCAACTTTTTTTAAGCAAAAAAAAGCTAGAAAGGCGAAAAAATAAAGCAAAAAAAGCTATTTACATACAAATGATACCAAATGACTCGTACAGAAAAAAGCTGCCCCATACAATATTTGAAAATTTTTCCCGCAATCTCGTTTTGAAAAAAGCCAGATCTGACGGGGAAAAAGCGGAATTGGCAACACTGCATGCTGGTGTGCGCTGCGTACTACGACCTAACCTTGAAACCAGAGCTTTCGCTCAAGAGAGGTTGGAAAGGTGCGGAGATACGCTGGAACGGCTGCTGGCGCTACGCACGCTAAGATCGGGTGACGCTCATCGCATCGGGAGAGTTATGTGCGGTGAACCGGAGTAAAGCATAAATATTTGTATTTGGCCGTTTTTAAGTTTACCTCTCGGCCCTCTGCTGTTGCGTCTTGTTGGTGGTATAATATTATTACCTTGCCTACCCAATACCCCAACCCGCGACCAGATTATGCATATGCACATATACATACACATACACCTATTCAGCTAACATATGTTCGCATAAAATATCAATAACAAACAACATATAAATTTTAAAAATGAAACAGCAGTAACAAAATTCAATGGAGAATACAACATATACAAAATAAGAAAAGGAAAATAAATACGAAAAAAAAAAAAAATAAACATTACATTACCTAATATGTAATAGTTAAGTACAATTATTATAGTTTTGTTAGTTGAAGAACGTTTACTTGTGCTGTAATTGCGATAGGTAAAAGCTTTAGTTGGACTTAGGCAAACAAGTACAAAAAGCGCCCTCTAGGTCTCGACCTCTATAAATATTTTGTTTCAGCCACCACCGCCCGCCCGCACCGTGAAAAATCTTTCGACGTGGGACGACAAACTGAGTGAGTGAAAGCTTCGTTGTTATGATTTTGTATATTTATGAGCACAAACGCCTTCAGCGATTTGAACCGAAATGAGATCGAGAGACGCATAATAGTATTAGTTTGTTTTGGTTGATTCTTTTTGTTTTTTAAGCTATTATCACAATTGTAAAGCATAACTTTCGGCTTCTCCGGAATTAAAAAAATTAATTGCGTAAAGTAAATCAAAACAAATGAAATAATTTTTTAATAATTTTGAATAATAATATTATATAATAAACACAATTGAAAGTATGTGCTACCTAATTTTAGACTTTAATGATTAACGTATTTAATAAATTGTACTCTTTTGAAATGAATTAAATTTAAATTTTTGAAGGGAAAACCATGCTGCACTATAGGGAAGCAGGCTAGTCGAACCTATTTTTTTCTAGGGATCCTTTTCTTTTTCTCTGTTATCCGGCCTTAAAGGATCATGGTAGGGTGGGCGATTGCGATGTAACGCAATAGCAAGAAAAAAAAAAAGTTTTTTTTTGATTTCGTTAGCCTTTTCCGTTGGTTGACTTAATGTTTGTAACTTCCTTTCCCCCTCTTATCACCTGTTTGTTTATTTTTTTTTGGTACGCGAATTTTTAATTGTTTAGTACTGCCGAGCACAATTCTCACTGGCGTGAAAAAAAAAAAATCCACACCCATCAGCGACGAGCATAAGCCGGCTGCAAGCGCGTACCCATGCGGTCAGAGGAAAACAACACCTGCTTTCAACGTGAAACGTTACAAAGTAGAGCAACTTGTTATACAAGATAGTGGAAATTTCTGCAGAACGAACTGCAGTTCTCATAGTTAATAGTTAATAATTATATTGTATACGCTCCATTTTGGACCCATATAATTGGAACTTTTATTGATAAAACCACTAAAAGGCCCAGTAATGGTCCAACTGAATCGTTTTTCAAAACACTTAAATATAGTGCTTTACGATTTATTCTCAAGTTGAATGAATTTTCAAAGTCGACTGGTAGACAACTTTAACTTGCAAAACCAGAGGTTCAGAAACCAATAAATAATATGGTTGTCAGACCACGTAGAAACAATTATAAATTGAAATCTTCAAAAAGCTTTGTCGAAATGTCCTCTGAGCGAAAGCTTTCCAAGCACAAAGAAAGTTGGAAAAAATCGCTTAGTAAAATATTAAAAGTAGGAATGTTTAAAAGTAATTTTTCTGGTTTATTTAAAACCCAAAAGAATCATGAGGCGTCAATATGCCATGACCATTCCATCAACATATGTGCTTTTAAAATGGAACTCAAATACAAGGATTACTTGTCCACCTTAAAAAAGCATAGCAATCTAAACATTAATGCAGAACTTTACATTTCAAGTTGTGAATTATTGTTTTTATGTGTACATGCCGAAAGGAAAGAGAGGCTGGGGGCCGTATGGGTGGGCGTGGTATCCAAATTTTTGCTGCATATCTTTGTGGCATGCCACCAGCTATCTTCCTTCCAAATTTGGTGACTAGTTTTTTAAAGGCGTTGCAAAGGGGGCTGTGGGCGGTATGGGTTGCCGTTGTATCCAAATTTTTGCTGCAGGTCTTTGTGGGAAGTCAATTGCAGTCTTCCAAACAAATTTGATGACTCTAGCTCAAAGTTTGTAAAAGGTAGGCCAAAGAGGTCTGAGGGCGGTTGTGGTGGGCGTGGCATATAAAGTTTTGATGCAAGGTTTGGGAGATGATATAAATATAAGATAAATTGGCACCAAATTGGGTGGCTTTATCTTATAAACTGTGGATAGATATATGCGATTCTGTTTTCAAATGTGGGGGCTGAGGGCAGAACGGGTGAGCGTGACTCTAAAACTTTAAAGCAGTTTTTGGGGGATTTCTAGTAGCTATCTAGTAGTAGCTATCGTACAGTAATAACTTCGTAGAAAAGAATGGTCTCGTACAGCGTCAGTACCGACCTAACATTTTCAGTATGCAGTTCTGTTCGCTACTGGACGTACGGTAGTGTTGAACAATGAAAATGTTAGAATGTTATGTTAAAATGTTACGGGAGTAAATAGCTTTCAGCAGCTATTTACGGTCGTAAAAAAAGGAACAACATGTCGGGCAAAAGCCGGCATATACATTTTTCGGATAATATTAACAAAATTGACCTAATTCAGGCTCCAATAGAGCCATACTTATTGTTTTGGCAGTCAATGCTGCGCAAGAAGTATTGAATAAAAATATATTTATTAATTAATAAGATACAATTTAAGTGTCATATAAACTGGATTGTACTGCCAATGATATATTACAAGGTATAGATCAGTGAGTTGATTTTGCTGAGTCTTTTGAGTGGTTTCAGTTATGTTTAGCATAATCTTTTGTAATCTCAGTTCTGCCCATCAAATATGGGTTCACTAAAATGCTTTTTGGTGCCTATTGATTTACCAACCGCCAGCAGAAGGGCGTTAGCTGTACTCAAAACACACAATTTAAAAAAACTCAGCTGCATTTCCGATGTATTTAGCCTACTGCCACAATATGTGCTTTTTATAACAATTATTGTTACGGGCGTAAAACTCATGTATTACGGTACGGGAGCTGTACGGGGCTCTTGCATACAGGCCTTAAAATTGGTAGCTTTAGCTGTAATAATAAGTGAAATATGTGGATCAATCGATTTTGAGTTATCGAACTTATCGCTTTGCCAGCCTCCCAGTAGAGCCCCAATCTTGACACTTTATTTGTCCCAGTCATATAAAACGATTTTTACAAAGTTTCAAGTTTCTAGCTTTAAGGGTGTCGAAAAAAGTTGCGGACATACGGACGGACAGACAGACGGACATAGCAAAATCCAAAATACTCCTTACCATCCTTATCGAGTGTAAAAATATACATATATTTATGCGCAAAGTCGCTTAGTGCAATGAATTTGCAAAAACTGTCACCCCTATCACGGATGAAATTTTACGTGAAATAAGTTATTTTTTCGCCTTCACGTGATTACGAATATCTTACAGCTTCTTCATTTTTTCGAAACCATTTTGCACTATTCTGAATAAAATTCAAGGGCGAAATGAATTCACTTTTCCCTTATAATCGTTCACCTGTTTTGAGTTGACGGAATTGAAAATGTAAGTAATATCTTTTACATAAGTTAAACTATAGTTTCTATAGAAAATGAATTTTTGTAAATTTTAGTACAAAGAGTATAAATAAAACTCAATCTAGCATCCTGGTAGAAAGGATGACATTATATAAAGAAATGGCTCAGAGTTTTCCCCGCCAAAATATAGATGTTGTGGCAGCATTTTGGTGTGATTTAGAACGCGATTTAAATAGTGCTAGTCCGCCAACTAAATCCATTGAAAGGAAAAAGGTAATTTATCGAATCAGAACAACTATTTTTACTAATTTATTTTTTTAATAAGGTTTGACTGACCAGACTAATTTAGGGAAGGGAACTGGAGGTGGACCCAATCTCACACAGGCTTTCACTCCACCATAGCAAGCCATCTCCGAGCTTTTCGAATTGCGAGAATGAATTGAAGGTTTGGAAGGAGGAAAATTCTCTGGCTTAAATGTTTCTGAAACAATTGCAGATTCGTCGGAAGATGAAATACAGATAGTTTTCGACCAAACAATTGAATCAAATAGCAAACAACCAATAGATTCTCGCGTACCGACTACTACTAGACCAGCAAAACGCGTGTAGCCAAAATCGCCCACCATTTCATCGCCTGCCAGCTGCAAATTGCCAAAAATGACTGGCAAAACTGCACAAGAAGTAGTTGAGGCAGACTTATGTTCACTTTCTCACCAACTTAAGCTCAAAGAAATGTAAACAAACAATCAACTGTTCTTGAAATACTGCTGTCAATATTGTTTACTGTTCATGATGCGAAATTATTGTTCAGGTGAAATCAAATTACCCGTGAAAAAATATTTCGCATGTTATTCGTGATAGGGCTGTGCCTTTTATAAGCTGCAATTTAAACAAAACAAAAAATTTGCAGTGCTTTTTTAACAAAGCTATAAGGCTCATAGGCAAAGACAATTTCCAAAAAGTTTACTCGTACATAGTAACATTCTCGAAACATAAGTCTAAGAAAGTCGGAAGATAATGACAGAGTCTTGCAAAGCATCTGAACGACAAAAAATTGAATTATTCTACGTATCAACTTAAAAGCGGCAAAGGCCTTCAGGTCGTTATAAAAGGAATAGAGTCTAATGTAACGCCAGAAGAAATAAACAGGAATAGGATGCCGTAACTAGAAACTAGAAACGAAGAGCAAACAATATACAATCTTCAGCTTTTAATGCACCGCAGAATCACCGTAGAAGAACCATACATACAGAATGGTCGAAAACAATGTATGAAGTGCCAAAAGTACAGCCATACAAAGTCCTACTCTACACATAACTCCGCAAAGCTGCCCAGCAAGCAAAGATGACTCCAGAAAAATAAAGAGAGGCAACTGCGGCAGCCACCTACAGAAGCTATACGCTCACAAAACGCACCGACTACATTCACATTATCAAAATACAACCTAGATGTTTTCTTTTCGACCGCAGATAGATCTTCAATTGGCCCCGAATCCGCAGCCAAAAATAAAACTCACACCAGTGTTTAAAGATCTGGACGAAGCCGTTTTCAACTTTATAAAGAAGCACCCGGACATTGCCAAGAACTTCTC
Source organism: Scaptomyza flava (assembly GCA_030179655.1). Lineage (NCBI taxonomy): Eukaryota > Metazoa > Arthropoda > Insecta > Diptera > Drosophilidae > Scaptomyza > Scaptomyza flava. The sequence goes on from JARNME010000404.1 coordinate 63,022,670, forward strand.
GAAAGGGGACAGGGTGACTGTGGCGGCAGCTTAGGAGAAATTAACGACGCAGTTAAACACGCTTGGTCCTCCAATTAAAAGTTCGGAGGAGTGGCGCAAGGTAAGTAGCTTGTCTTGTAGCTTGTAAATTGTAGGCAACAATAATGGCCATTGTTTATTTCAGGTTTGGAAAGACTGGAAAACGGCCATTAAACAAAAAATCACACGCAATAGGCAGGAAACCCGGGCAACAGGGGGCGGGCCATTCAATCAAGTACATTTACCAACGATTTAAGTGGAGATTGCCGGCGGCGGTTGATGGAGTGGAGAAAAACTTAACAAAACAAAGTATATTTATTAAACAAAAACAAATATTTCATGAAAAACACTTTAAAGTTTTCTTAAACACGCTGCTATATCATCTCGAATTTGAGAAGTTGTTTCTGGCAGATTCAAATTTAAAAAAAATCAACTGCTGCGCGTGGTTCAGGAACTTCAGCAATACCAAAATCCTCATCCTTATGTTCGCGGCATAAATTGTGAAGGGTACAGAAAACTTTTATAATGCATGAGACCCTTAAGGGGCTATACAAAAGGATCTCTTGGAGTAATTGGAATTGGCTTATAATAACTCCAAAAGCTCTCTCGATTACATTTCAGAAGCATGGCGAAGGTTGAAAGGTTGCCCCGTGAACCACTTTCATACTGCTCCTGAAAAAAGACCTGGCTTCGCTCTGACTCCAAGCGCAAGAGTCATGAGTTGCTCCAGGCTTCGAAACATCCACATAAAGGAATTTAAGATCGTAATCGGATGTCTATGGGAAGCAATATTTAAAAGTTAATAAAGCGTTTAGTATAACAAAAGTACAACAAAAACGAATTCCACAACACAAACAGATATTCGAGTTAACAACCCTCTACACGTTTAAAAGTAAACAAATAAAAAAATCTTACTTACCACCATTGCATTTATGCTAAAATACCCCTTTCTATTAAAATAAACCTGTTTGGCGCTGCTGGGCTTCATTATCTTAAAGTGGGTGCCATCGATGCAGCCAACTACTCCAGGAATGCTAAACTTTTGATAGAAATGCTGTTTGCATTTCGTTAGCATTTCCTCCGATCTATTCAAGTTTTTTTTCCAGCAATGGTAGTATAATCCAAAGAATTTTTTCAAAGGATTGGCTCGGCAATGACAAATCCGTTTCTCCCTCCATCGCTCTTTGAAACGACCCCATTCCTAGAAAACACAATGCAGTCGCTAAGAGCAGAATTGGTGAAATCGAAGAAGATTGGATATCTCCCTCGATTATATTGAGGATCTTTTGGAAGGTCCTCTTGTCAAAACGATAATTATGCCGGAAACTATTTTTGAAATTAAATTAATTAGCATAAGATAATGAAGAGAGGCAGAAAAACCACATACGTATCGTAAGACTGCGAAAACGGATCAGATGCGCATCTGAGAAACCATCGCTGCATGGTCACTTTCCTAATTTTCTGCCGCCGGAGCTCTTCTATAGCCAATAGTGCCGCATAGTTAATTTTGGCTATGCCAAGACTATGATACCCTTTACACATGCATTAATATTTTTTTTTTTTTTTATAGTACGATATCGTAGAATACTCCAAGCGGGATGAAATTTCATAGTGAACAAACCCGACATGATCTAAGCAATCTGTGAACGTTTCATCAAGATCGGCTCAGCAGTTTGGCCGGAAATCGTGTTGAAACTGACAGACGGACGGACTGACACGCGGATATAAATTCCTGAGCTCGTCCTGATCATTTTGATATGCAGTTTATGGGGTCGCCCATCATTCCTTTAAGGCGTTACAGATTGATGACAAAATCAATATACCATGTTTCACATGTGTGAAGGGTATAAACACTTCTGTAAAAAACAATTTGGGAATATTTTATGAACAGCTGATTGCTTGCTAGAGTTGCCGAATAACTTTTAACTGTTTACCCGCCAACATATATATGTTTTATTTATATATTAATTAAACATTAAAAAATTTAATAAATAAACAAGTTACAATCAACTTATTTTTCTCGTTACCGAAGGTAAAGAGTAAATTGGTTTTGTGTCAAGATGGGGGTTCTACGATAACTGAGGGGCTGGCAAATCGATAAATTCGATAACTCAAAACCTATAAGTCCACATATTTCGCACATCCTTACAGCTAGCACTACCAAATTTGGTAAGTAGATAGCTATTAACAACCCCCAAAAGGCTAAATGAATAATTTTGGAGCCACGCCCACCATTTCCCCATCTTTTTCAAACTTTTAGCTAGAGTCACCAAATTTAGTATGAAGGTAGCAATTGACATTCCACATGGATCTGCAGCAAAAATTTGATGCCACGCCCACCCATACCACCCCCATCCCCCTTTTCCCCACTTATACAAACTTCGAGCTAGAGTCACCAAATTTGGTATGAAGATAGCAATTGACATTCCACAAAGATCTGCTTCAAAAATTTGCATGCCACGCCCATGCATAGCTCCCCCAGCCCCCCTTTCCATACCTTTTACAAACTTTGAGCTAGAGTCACCAAATTTGGTATGAAGATAGCAATTGACATTCCACATAGATCTGCATCAAAAATTTGGATGCCACGCCCACCCATACCACCCCCTGCCCCCCTTTCCCCACTTTTTGCAAACTTCGAGCTAGAGTCACCAAATTTGGTATGAAGATAGCAATTGACATTCCACATAGATCTGCACATAAAATTTGGGCGCCACGCCCACTCATACCACCCCCTGCCCCCCTTTCCCCACTTTTTGCAAACTTCGAGCTAGAGTCACCAACTTTGGTATGAAGATAGCAATTGACATTCCACATAGATCTGCATCAAAACTTTGGATGCCACGCACACCCATACCGCCCCCAGCCCCTCTTTCCCCACCTTTTACAAACTTCGAGCTAGAGTCACCAAATTTGGTATGAAGATAGCAATTGACATTCCACAAAGATCTGCATCACAAATTTGGATGCCACACCCACCCAATCCGCCCCCAGCCCACCTTTCAACAGCTCTTACAAACTTTGAGCTAGAGTCAATATTTTTGAAAGGAAAATAGCTGGTGGCATCCCCATCTGAATCGGAGAATCTTCAAGGCAGTGCATACCCCTGCCGCATCCGAACCCCGTTGCAATCAGGCCTCATTTAACCTGTTTTTATACTGGTATCGAGTATGCCGCAGTCGGTTGCGTCCAACTGCAACGATTCCACTTGTGCTGTTATTTTTAGACAACAAAAGTTCTAAGCAAACACTAGGTTAATTTTAATCGGGCATTGTGTCAACCCTCAGCACTTTAGTCCGATTAGGTTGGTGTACAAAATAAAAATAAAATCTCTCGGAGTTCGTGGCACCGTGAAAATTTTGGGGAGTTATTGCTTCTAGTGAAATTCAATTTCACTAGCGTTTTTTGTGGCACCCTGCATATATCATCCATGCAGATAACTATGCAAGATCACTCGAATGTTCTAAAAAATCTAATACGAGAAAATGGAATCAATAAATCGACCCGGTAAGCTAACTTCACAAAAAACTAACTGGCTCAGATACAAACAAGTAAGAAGGCTCTAGTCGGGAGAGCCCGACTAGAAGATACCCTGAACCCAGTTGCAATAAATAAATAAAATTTATGTAAGACTTTGGTTTACTGACTTAGCTTCAATCGATTAAGTTCAATATCTCCGGTGTTTCTCAACCGATTTGGACGAAATTTTCAGAAAAGTTCTATCATTACCCATTACGTAAATTTTTCAAATTCGATATTTTTTGTAATTGATTCCATGTGTATATCGGAAACCAGAATAGTTATCGATAATTTGAAACAATCTTGTTCTGCTTATGTAATAGGAGAACTTGTATCCAAAATCTAAAGTCTCTAGCTTTTGTAGTCTCTGAGATCCACGCGTTCATACAGACGGACAGACAGACGGACAGACGGACATGGCTATATCGTCTCGGCTGTTGATGCTGATCAAGAATACATATACTTTATGGGGTCGGAGATGCTTCCTTCTGCCTGTTACATACTTTTGCACAAAATTATTATACCCTCATTTACCCATTTGATGGGTTAAGGGTATAAAAATATATTAGGTCGCACATTGAGCTTAAGCCACGTCTCGAAGAAGCAGTTTACATTCCTATATTTGTTAACACTCTGTAGTCCGTCTTCTTCGCCGCAGCTTGCACGTCAACGCCTGAACAGTAAACACAATACAAAACCAAAAGAAAAAAAATCTACAAATCTAATCTTACGACGAAAAAGGCAATCGAACAGATCGCCGTCGGCTAAGCAAAAACTAAAAGATGCCACCCGTAAGCTCATTAAAGCATTAAGGCACCAAGAAGAGCAATAGTTAACCATCAGTTCGAAAAACTCATTGTGGAGAGCTCACCGATAGAGACAGTTGTGCCTATAGGAAACCTCACAGGCAGCTGGGCCCTAAGCGATGAAGAAAGAACTAACACATTTGCTACTCATCTTCAAAAAGTGTTCCAACCTAACCCTGCAACAAATTCGTTTGCACTACCGACTGCTTCAAACAGCTCTCAGCTTCAGCATGATACAATCAAGTTTCGCCCGAATGAAATCGTAAGAATTATTAAAGAGCAATTGAACCCAAAAAAATCTCCAGGCGATGACCAAATAACCCCAAAGATGACTATTGAGCTTCCTTACTGTGCGATCTGCATAATTTCCCAGCTCTTCAATAATATCACCAAACTTGGCCACTATCCAGACAGATAGAAAAAGTCAATCATCATTATGATACAAAAGCCCGGAAAGGATCTCACAGTTCCCTCGTCATATAGACCTATAAGCCTATTTATTTTTTATTTAATTGTATTTTTAAGCATTCCTAACGCTACAGCATTTCTGCTTTAACATTGCCGCGTTAGTCACAACATAGCATATAATTAGACTTAAACATTATGGTTTTTATAGTAATTTACAAGAACATTTTAAAAATTAACATTTATACTATTATAATTATTTTCTTAATATTTTCTTACCTAGTGTGTGCTTGATAGATATTCCTTTACTTTAACAACAAATTTAGGTGTTCTACTCATGGTTTTAATTTCGTGTGGGAGCTGATTCCAAAGCCGAACAGCAAAGGAGTAAAAGTGTCTATTAGAATTTGATAATTTTGCTCTAATCGGAACAATATTGTTGGCTCGCTGGGAGGAGGATGGTGTAATTATGTCATATAAATAGTCAGATTGTTTTGTGTAAATGATTTTATGGAAAAATGATAAGACTTTTACCTCTATCCATACCTTTAGGTTTAGTCGAAAGATCTTCTCGGCATAACATGTAACATGGTCAAATCTTCTTAAGTTAAACACATAACGAGCTATACTATTAAACGCAACATTAAGTTTATTTTGGCTGGCAGCATCACAATTTGCAAAAATCTCAATTCCATAGAACAATACAGACGTTACACAGAGTTTTGCCACCATGAGACGAATGTGTGTGGGGAGGTATTGTTGGGTTAGCGACAATTTTCTTAGAATACCATATGTCTTACCTACCAATTTATTGACATGATCAGACCATGAGAGGGTGTTATTTAACGTAATACCCAAATTTTCAGCCCTAAGGACATACTCAATTTCTCTGCCTTCAATAGACAGTTTTGGTATGTTCTTGGTACATAGATTCTTTTTATAAATAACAAGACATTTACACTTAGACGGATTTAAGCTAAGACCATTACTACCAGACCACTTACTAACACAAGATAATTCAAAATTACACATAATTACATATTCACTAATTTGACTCAACGGACAGCTAACATATAATTGAACATCATATGCATACATATGAACTTCACAATTTGACAATACAGTTGGTAGATCGTTAATATACATGGTAAACAGTAAGGGTCCCAGAACAGAGCCCTGAGGAACACCACGCAACAAGGACACATAGTGCGACTTCTTATCATTAACAACAACTGCTTGCTTCCTTTTACTTAAATATGAACGCATAAGCTTCAGTGCAGTTTCTGAGAAGTTAACTTGGTCAACTTGGTCAAAAGAATTTCGTGGTTCACCGTGTCAAAAGCTTTGCTAAAGTCAAAAAGAGTCAACAACGTTACATGGCTATTATCTACATTACATCTAATATCTTCGACGACTTTAATAATGCTCGTAGTGCAGCTTCTGTTCTTCCTAAAACCTGATTGTTTTTTTATACAAAGTACAGCTTTGGTCCAGAAATCCAGATGCTCAAAAGTTTTGGACAGAAATGGTATAATGCTAATTGGCCTTAAATCTCCATTTGATTTTGGGGTTGAAATAATGTTTGCTATTTTCCATTGATCTGGAAAGGTGGATGAGGTTATAGCTGCATTAATTATGTGTGTTATATGCCCTAAGATTTGCGGCAGTAGCATTTTTATGAATTTAGGGTTTGCATCCTCCAGTCCTTCAGCATTAGACTTAATTTTAAGTATGGACTCTAAGACATCACATTGATTGACACAGACAAATTCAAACATATTTTCACAATTATTTGACAGAACTGGACATACATAAGAGATAGTTTTAGCTTTTTACATTAAGATGGTTAGCTTAACTATCTGATGGTTAGTCAAAATTGAGTTTCTCAATGTCTGGTTAGGGTTGTTCGTAATTAAAACTAACATGAGGCCTGAGTGCCGGCTAAAATTTGTTCTCTCGTTAAGTGCAGATATAAATATCGTGAAATCATCGTTAGGCAAACAGCTGACTGTGGCTGACACTTGCATTGTTTACAATTTATTATTCAAGCAAAATAGCATCGCATCGAAGAATGTTTTACATCCACGCAATTGAAACACACTGAAGAAATGGAGCAGCGCGTGAATAGTTCTAAACTTGTTTGTTTCATCATTTCCATATTTTTAATTGTTATTTATCAGTTGGAAGAAGAATTTGGCAGTCAAAAAACAAAAAATACCAAACAAAAACAGCAGTTTTGCTCGAAAAGGGCTCGAACAGGGTGGCAGCACCATCAATGCGGTAGTATCATATCGATTTAACTTAACTATTCATTGAGAAAACCAAATTGGCTTAACGCGAGCGTTAAATTTATCTGATCGTTAGCTAATTCTTACTTTAACCAGACATTGAGAAACTGGCCCTAAGGTTAGTAAATTTAGTGTTTAGGTCATTTATATCAATATCATCATTAATCTTTTTTACGTCATTGCCTATTCCTATGTTTTTAATTACTTTCCATGTCTGACTAGTATTTATTGCACTTTCGAACTTAGCAGAATAGTATCTTTGATTAGCATGCCTTATTAAATCATTGACTCTTTGCCTACTTTTCTTGTACTGTTTGAAATAAAAGTCAATTTTGTAGCTGTTCCACTTGTGATAAATATTATCTCTTTGCTTAATTGCATTTTGTATGTGGGTATTAAACCACGATCTAGCAACTGGCTTTAGAATTTTAGTTTTAATTGGAACAAGAGTCTTGTATAGATAGGTGACGTTATGCTTAAATATCTGAATTTTTTGGTCAACTGATGGCATAGTGTAAATCTCACTCCAGTCACACAGCCGGCATTCACTTAATAATATATCACAGCTAATACCCCTAAATTTTCTATACTTAATAACTTTATCTTTATAGTCAAGTTTTATATGATACGTCAGGAAAATTAAATCATGCTTTGAAAAAGCAGGTACTGATAGTTGGTCATATAATATAATATTATTATTACTACTGACCAGGATTATATCTAACAGTGTATTACTTGTCCTAGTAAAATGATCGGGTACCACAGTATTAACCAGATGCAGGCCGAGTGATACCATCTCATCTGAAAAATTATTTTCAACTAAAATATTGCTGTTAAGGTCACCGGTAAGAATGATATCTGTATATCCTAACGAAAGATTACTTAGTACATCCACTAAGCAAGTGAAGTAAATTTTGTTTATTAGGCCTATAAATGCAGCCAACAAGCGTTTTATATTCATGCCCTAAATTTGAAATTTCAAGAAGAATATATTCAATTTCACTTCCATTTGACTGTTTATATACAAGCTTGCATTTAAGTCTTGTGCTGACATAGATAGCAACACCACCAGCATGACTAATACGATCAGAACGAAAGACATTATAACCATCACAAACAATTAATGAGTCACATAAATCATGAACAAACCACGCTTCTGACACACATATAATATCAACATAAGAATTGACAAAGACATATCTAAACTCTTCCATTGTATTTAAGAGACTTTGAGCATTTATATGACTTATATGTAGATCATCATTTTGCTTTGCAAGTATTCTGATCATTGAATGGCTGTTCACTTTGGATTGATTTAGATAAGATTGCATGATAATAGGGGATGCAGTTTAGGAAATAAAAATAAAACCATCAGTCGCACATCAGTTTGAATAAGAGCTTTAAGAAAACACACACTAAGGTAAAGACAAACAAATAAGAGAGAAACGAAAAGCTTACTTGTAGCAGATAAAAAACTAAGAAACTTATGCTGCATTTACACTAGTTGATAAACAAGTCAACGTTGATATCAACTTTATCAATCCTAGTGTGAACAGCTGTCAACTTGATCAACTGCTGCGTTGACAGTAGATTGACAATGCGAAAATCGTCAATTGTTGCTCTGAGTGTAAACATAGTGTAAACACTTTGTGTCAACAGTTGAAGTCACAATCGGCGCGTTGACAACACAAAATTAAGTTGAGCTCATGTTCGTTCTTTTGCTGTGTGTTGACAAACTTTATGAACATATTAAAGGTGGCAGCACTTCGCTTCGCCATCCGTTTTAATTAATGTTGTCTGCTTTTTCAACTGTGCAGTCTATAAAAACAAAAATTAGTAATAAAAAGCTATTTAAAATACAATTTTATTTATTTTTATGCATATTTGTTGAACCATATTTTAATATCGAAAGTAGACCTGCTTCAGTTGCTGGCGATAGCTATCGATTAACTCAAGAGCGAGAACCAAAACCACTGCTGCCGCTATTTTGCTCTTCTTCGCTGTTGCCATTGTTCTGATTTTATTCTAAAGTAAACAAATTGCATATCAATTAGTTTTAAGTTACATATGCATTAGTACTAACCACTTTTCTCAATTAACAAAACAACACAATATTGAAAATCAGTTTCGATACATTCACAATATCGACGTCAACGAAAAATGCTTAGCAACGTGAATGTCAACGAATGTGGATATCAACTGGTGTAAATTACTCTCAACTTCAATATCAACGCGTTGGCATCTTGCGCGTTGCTCAACTCGAAAATTAGTTGGCAGCCCGGTTTTTTTGTCAACTCAATCAACTAATGTAAACACAAAAAATGCGTTGACGTTGGATATCAATTGTTGATATAGCTAGAATTGACGCTGCATCAACTAGTGTAAATTCAGCATTATAAAGTTTATAAAGTTTATGCAAGTTTCTTATACACCCTTCAAGCTATTCTCTTTATCTATGGAATAGTAAATTAAAGTGTCAAGATGAGGGTTCTACGATATCTGGGGGGCTGGCAAATCGATAAATTCGATAACTCAAAAACGATAAATCCGCATATTTCACAAACCCTTGCAACTAGAACTACCAAATTTGGTAAGAAGATAGCTACTAGCAACCCCCAAAAAACTGCATCAAAAATTTTGGAGCGACGCCTCCCCATTCCGCCCCCAGACCCCCCGCATTTTAAAGTCAAAAAAGCCTATATCTCCCACAGTTTTTGAGCTATAGCCACCAAATTTGGTGCCAAGATAGGTGATGATGACCCCCCAAAAACTGCATCCAAAGTTTGGATGCCACGCCCACCAATACCGCACAAGCCACCCCCATCTGCCCCAACGCTTCGTCAAAAACGGGAATGCGTGTATCTTCCAGAGTAGTGGAGCTAGAGCCACCAAATTTGGTAGGAAGATAGCTGGCAACAACCCCAAAAGAATTGCATCAAAGTTTTGGAGCCACGCCCACCCATTCCGCCCCCAGCCCCCCCGCATTTTGAAATCAGAAAAGCCTATATCTCCCACAGTTTCTTAGCTAGAGTCACCAAATTTGGTGCCAAGATAGGTGATGAGCCTTGCCCAACCATTCCGCCCCCCTTTCCCCACCTTATACAAACTTTGAGCTAGAGTCACCAAATTTGGTATGAAGGTAGCATTTGACATTCCACAAGGATCTGCAGCCAAAATTTTGATGCCACGCCCAACCATACCGCCCCCAGCCCCCCTTTCCCTATTTTATACAAACTTCGAGCTAGAGTCACCAAATTTGGTATGAAGATAGCAATTGACATCCCACATGGATCGGCAGCAAAAATTTGAATGCCACGCCCACCCATACCGCCCCCAAGCCCCATAGCCCCCCTTTCACCACCTTTTACATGCTTCGAGCTAGAGTCACCAAATTTGGTAGGAAGATAGCTGACAACGACCCCCAACAATCTGCATCAAAGTTTTGGAGCCACGCCCACCCATTCCGCCCCCAGCCCCCCCGCATTTTTAAGTCAAAAAAGCCTATATCTTTTACAGTTTTTGAGCTAGAGCCACCAAATTTGGTGCCAAGATAGGTGATGATGACCCCCCAAAAACTGCATCCAAAATTTGGCTGCCACGCCCATCCATTCCGCCCCAGCCGCTTTTCCCCACTTTTATAAGCTTCGAGCTAGAGTCACAAAATTTGGTATGAAGATAGCAATTGACATCCCAGAAAGATCTGCATCAAAAATTTGGATGCAATTCCACCCATACCGCCCCCAGCCCCCCTTTCCCCACTTTATACAAACTTCGAGCTAGAGTCACCAAATTTGGTATGAAGATAGCAATTGACATCCCACATGGATGGGCATCAAAATTTTTAATACTGGTATCGAGTATACCGCAGTCGGTTGCGTCCGACTGCAACGTTTCCACTTCTTTTGTGTTGCAAATGTGAAAAAGTGTAACTTTGTAGCTGTCGTGAACACCCAATTGAACAAAACAAGTCTGATAACTTTGCACAATCAGCTGTTCGCTATCGTTTGAGCTGAGTTTGCCATATGTGATATTTAATTTGCTGCTTGTAATAAATAAATAAATTTAAAATTACCTTTTAAAAGCGTGAAAGCACTCCTAGAACGGACAGCATCCCATAAACTGGTTTATTTAAGAAAATTAGACAGCCAACCCTAATTTACTTTTAGCGCATTTTCACAATGAACAGCTGTTTGTTTTGGTTTAGTACCTAAAGCACAAAATTACACCAAATAAATACCAGAAATTTGTTTGTATTGTGCAACACGTTTTCACTTTTGTACCATTTTTGAACACTGAAATCATTGTAAAAGTAGGCAGGGGTCTAGGAAAAAGTGTAAGTTCGATTCTGTACAAATTGTTGTTGGGATGGCTTGCACTTTTACACTTTTGCAACACAAAGTGAACACTCTAATAGTATTTTGTGGCAAGTTCTTTGTTTGATGCGGTTATTGTGCATGATATTTTCTGAAATCATAATCTTAAAATTTGGTCGATTAATACAGTGTAAGGTCGTCCCAGCGCAGGCTTCCCTCGCAGTTCATAAAGATTGTGTTTATATGTTCTATTATGCTAATTACACATATTATAGATACTAAGAGTAAGGTAACTAGCATAATGTAAGATAACCGAAGGGCCGAGTGACCAGATCGGCATTGGAGAGTGGGCCGCCCACGCAACACTGGCATGTGTCGAAGGAAGTTCGTTTTCGAAAATTAGTGCTTAAGCGCGACGGCAAAATCACCGGCAGTGGATAAATGTAAAGAATCATAGATATTTATATAGACAGTAGAAAATAAAGTAGTTAAAGGTGGACGCAACGAAAATTAGAGAGTGAAATTCACCTGCAAATAACTAAACTCAAATCTCACGTGCTTCAACTTTAATTGGAAATCGGTATATACGCGCCGAAAATATAGTCTGTGTGATTGGCGGCAAATGCGTAGAGCGTTGCCTTGCACCGACGTCACAGAACTTGCCTTTCCTCTCATAAAAGCGTCGCTGGAGAAACATAATTATTTCTTGTGTCGTGATCCTTGGACAGACTGAGATTATACCTCGGCAAAATAACTACTATACAATAGCTTTCACTTCTAAACCGTCGACCATTTAATTGACAAAATAAAATTTCAAAGATTTTCTCAAGATTAAAAACAAACCAACAAAACATTCCACAACAAATTGTACAGCGAAGGTCAGAGAATGAGAAAACGTCGCAAAAATAACTGATAATGCAAAAAAATGTTTGCTTCTGTCTTTTTTCGCAAACGGCTTTCGGTGAGCCGCTGCATACATATGCGAAATGTGATTCCTATGCTTTGGACCAATACAACGGCAAAGGAGGGCTGACAGCAATGGGACTGGGAAACCCTATTGCAGAGGGTCCAAATAATCTGAAAAATAGCTTTCCATCATAAAAATCATATTCGTGATGGTTTTCTATAAAAGGCGTAAAATAAAATATTTCAACGCGTTGATCCTAACCAAAGACATTGATATATAAAGACATTGCAATTGGTAAAGCGGTAACGGTAAAATTTTTTTAGTATTCGTACGCAAGTGCGTTTGTTACATATCTTGCTGGGCCTGCTTGTCGAAATTTTGGCTTTTATACTCGTTACAGATAAAGATTATAGTGGCTTTGTGCAATGTCCGTCATGGTGTCCGTCCGTCCGTATGAACGCAACCTTTTTCCACACCCTTCAAGCTAGAGACTTGAAACTTTTCATATATCTTTATTTATGGCCGGGATAACTGGGGGACTGGCAAATCGATAAATTCGATAACTCGAATCCGATAAGTCCACATATTTCGCACGTCCTTACAGCTAAAACTACCAAATTTTTTAAGCAGATAGCTATTAGCAGCCCCCAAAAAACTGTATCGAAAATTTTGGAGCCATGCCCACCCACTCTGCCCCAGACCCCCGCATTGTGAAGTCAAAAACCCTATATCTCCCACTAGCTAGAGACACCAAATTTGGTGCCAATATAGGTGATTATGACCCTCCAAAAACTGCATCAATAGTTTGGATGCCACGCCCACCAATATTTCCCTAACTGCCAACATCCAACCCAACGCTACGTAAAATTTGTAAGAAGGCTCTAGTTGGAAGAGACCAACTAGAAGATACCCTGAACCCAGTGGAAATTAATAAATTAAATTTATAATTGACTTAGGTATACTGACTTAGCTTCAATCGATTAAACTCGATATCTCCGGTGTATCTTAACCGATTTGGACGAATTTTTCAAAAAAGTTCTATCGTTACCCATTTCTTCAACCCTCAGTTTTACATTTTCCAAATTCGATATTTTATTGTTATCGATTCCATGTGTTTATCGGAAACCAGAATAGTTATCGATAATTTGAAGCAAACTTGTTCTGCTCATGGTATAGGAGAACTTATATACAAAATCTGTAGTCTGTAGCTCTTGTAGTCTCTGAGATCCACGCGTTCATACAGACGGACAGACAGACGGACAGACGGACATGGCTATATCGTCTCGGCTGTTGATGCTGATCAAGAATATATATACTTTATGGGGTCGGAGATGCTTCCTTCTGCCTGTTACATACTTTTGCACAAAACCATTATACCCCTTTTTTACCGATTTTATGGGTTAAGGGTATAAAAACAGGCGATGACGAAACCTGAATAAACCGAATAAAAAATTTTAAGACAACGCACAGTAGCACCCGTAGAACAATTGAGGTTGCAAAAATCAAAAATCTCATGTGCCCCTAAAAAATATTGAATGGACCTACATATTTCATAGGAAATTTTCCAACGATATCAAAACTGCTATTTTTAATACAACCAGATTTTGTTCAAAGCTGTCAGCTATCGATAACTTATCTAGTTTCCGATATACACATGGTATCGATAACAATAAAATATCGAATTTGGAAAATCTAAAAATGAGGATTTAAGTAATGGGTAATGATAGAACTTTTCTGAAAATTTCGTCCAAATCGGCTAAGAAAAACTGGAGATATCGAATTTAATCGATTGGAGTTAAGTAAGTATACCTAAGTCAATTATAAATTTAACTTATGTTCTGCAACTGGGTTCAGGGTATCTTCTAGTCGGGCTCTCCCGACTAGAGCCTTCTTACTTGCTTAAACCAAATTTAGTGGCTTCAGCTAAACGACTATTGAAGACATAAGTGTTGCCAATTTGTAATTCCGGGATTTTGGGAGCGCATGGGAAAGGCGTGGCTTCTAAATTTTTGTTACATGTTTTTGAGTGACGCCAGCTATTATCTTACCAATTATTTATTTATTTATTTATTTATTGTCAGCTAAGAGCAGCTGACATTTAAAAAAATCAAATTAAATTTAAATTAAAAATAGTGAAAATAATTAAATTAAGTAAAATGTAGAATAATATATAAACCTGAAAAAATAATTAAAAGATGACGTTAAAGCTCTGGGAAATTCAATAAAAAATTGAGTAGTCCAACATTTGTTGCGAGGATTGGGAAAAACCCAGAAAAACCCAATCAGACCAGCGTTAGATTAGTAATTAGTGGTTACGATTAGATAAAGCAAACAGGATCGATCTTTTTAGTACTGGAATTGAGGCTACTAAGGAGACAACAGAATAAAGTTTGTTATAGTCAGAACATATAACACGAAATGGTTCATGAGTTAAATAGTTGCTTAAGCAACGATCAAGGCTAAGGGGTAAAAAGTAACGTGAAGATCTAATTGGGACATTAAATTTAATTCGACTCAATAGAACTGATGAGTCGATTATGTTAAGTCTAGCTGTAGGGATTTAATTAAAAGTAAATCCAAAAAAAATTTTTGAGGACATGCTTTAAGACGCTTTCTTGCATATATATATAAAGTCGATAGTTTAAAAAGGTTAATATAATAAAAATAAAAAAAAAAAAACATAAAAAAATGTGTGACTCGGTCGGAGATCGAACCCACGACCTTCGGCATGTGAAGTTGAAGTCTTCTCTCTATGCCATCAAAGCTTGTCAATACTATCAGTCAAATTAGTAATTTTAGCAAAAGGGAAAACTAGTTTTCGTGGTTATAAAAGATATTACATATTTTATCGTACCAAAAACTTCAAAAACATGTATTATCATCTGAAACACATCTTTGGGGAAAATTTCAGAGCTCTAGCTAGAACACCAAATTTGGTAAAAAGAAAGCTGGTGACACTGTATGCCAAAGATCTGGATTAAACTTTCTTTGAACGCAGCGGACACCCCTGCCGCCTCCGTACTCCCCAAGTAATTTGCTAGCAATACTCTTATAACCCATTCTTAAAATGGTATCAGAGTATACCGCAGTCGGTTGCGTTCGACTGCAACGTTTGCACTTGTATGAATTAGCAACCTTGCTTTCATCGTAAGAGGTTAATTTCATAATGTCTTGTGTTAAGGTATTATTAGTTTTCTACTCACAGGCAATGTATACTAGGCTCAAGTTGTAGAGAGCATTATAATTAAGGGGCGAGAGCCAGATAGATTTGCGCAATGATGAAACCGCCTGTATTGGATTAGTGCACGAGTTAGATTTAAAATTAACTAAAGTATTTATGTACATATACAACTCCAGGCTTTTCAGTTGCTTACCACAATAAACTTTTGCTTCTTAAAAAAGCAAAGACCAATATTATTCCAAAGCTCAGCGATTTCTGGTTCTTTATCTGCAATTTGGCTGTATTTACGTAAAGCGCTATCCACGTCGTTACGCGACTGTCAATTTGAATAGTAAGTTTTGAGCTGAATCAGCTAAAGTCGCATTCACACTTAGTTTACCTGGAGAATGGCGCCCAGAGCTAGCACACCCTTCGGTACACAAATGCGTTCAATGTTAGCGACTTCCGCAAGGCGATCGTAGGCTTTTTGAGTTTCGTTGATTTTTAAATACAAAACACTGATTTCAGTCAGAACCTCCGCATTCTCGGGTGTCAGGCTAGTGGAAAAAAAGTTACAAATGAGACACTTTTAATTCTTCGAAGCACATACTGCAAACATGCCTCTAGGACATTAATGGCCTTCTGGTACTCCTTATCCTTCCGATACAACTCGGCTAGGCGAACATAGCTTTCCAGCTTTTTACCCGTCTGCACGGCCAGCTCAAAGTAACTTCTTGCCTCCATCTTTTGCTGACTTGCTAGTCCAAGCTGCTTCTGGGTTGCTGCTGCTCGATAGAGCAACTCACCCAAATAATGAAAGACCTCATGGTCTTTCCGAGGACTTTGCTGCTCAGCATCGTGAAACACTTTTAGCGCCTGCTCAAAGCGACCCATATTGTAACTGGCGTGTAGGGAAAAGTTAGATCCAAAATCGATAATGTTTATTAACATACAGTATACGTCCAATTTCTTTAAACGTCTCGATGTTGCGAGAGTTAAACTTAGCGGCTTCCTGTAGGTTGCGCAGTGCCTCAATATGATTTTCATCTTCGCGATTAATTAAACCCTAAGCGAAAATGCGATTTACTTATTAGCTTAAATAGCAATAACACAGCCGAAGGGCCAACCAATTGAAAATAACTACTCACGTTGAGAAAGTACAGATACTCTGCATTCAAATGTTTATTCAGTTCACGTTCGATAAGACGGCGGCAACGCTCGAATTCGCGACGTGTAAAATATATGTGAAGCAGCCAGTCAATGTTGGCATCTGTCGGCATTTTGGGGGCTAATAGAAGTGCTTCAATAGTCAGCATTTATACTTTTTACGACCCAAATCCTCCATCGACCCACCTGTTTTGACCACCTCCAGCGACGGTAAGTCAATGACTGCTCCGTTACAATTGATCTTCTCGCTACCGGCCTCAAACATTATATTTTCTTAATGGCTACTACGGTAGAAAAAAAATACTAAAGCGAATTTTGATTTTCTTATTGGCTACTACGGTAAAAAAAATGCTATAGCGAATTTAGAAAAATTTTGTGTTGGTTTATGTTGTTGTCGGCAGTTACCATGGCTACAAATTACAGCGTTGGTTGTAGTAAGTTTATTGACATTTTTATAGTGCCAAATAACTTTTTATGCTGTGATACCAAAGGTAAAGAGTTTATTGGTTTGTGCAATTTCTGTTATGCTGCCTGTCTGTCTGTGTGAACACAATCGACGCCCTTGAGGCAAGAGAGTAAATTCTTTGCAAATTTATTAGTCTATAGACTGGTCAGATAAAGAGTCAAGATTGGGGTTGTACACCTACTGGGGCCAAGGAAACCGATCAAATTCGATAGCTTTATATCAATAAAACATTATGCTTCCAACATCCTGACAATTTAGTTTAAAGTTGATTGGCGATAACCCCTTCAGTTCTACATCAAACATTTGGATATCACGTCACCCCTGCAGTCCGCATGATCGGAAATCCATATAATTTCCGCATTTTCTTAAGCTAGAGTAAATAAATTTGGTGGCAATACAATGCAATATTTAAATCACTTGCGTTTGCTTTGGGGGTCACTCAGGCGCCCAGACTCAAGGAGATTTACAGAGTCAAACAACGTGCAGGTTATAACACAGTTGTTGACCCCGTAATCTTAATTAAATTTGATAATTAACGAGATAAAATCAACGCTCAGCGAGCTGCTGCTGATTACCGTCGGACACACAAAGCTCAACTGTCTCTGCATATGTTAGGCTTTGAAACACGTGTGGATGTCCCAATATACCTTAATGAGCAGCTTAGTAGAGAGAATTATCTAATTTTCAAAGAAGCAAAGCAGATAAAGAGGCAAAAGCTTTTATCAGCAGTTTTTTGCCTTCGTGCGTTGGTTCAAGTCAAACGGAGCGGGACAGATGAGGTTGCTTGCATTGATAACATGCAAAAGCTTTTAAGCATGCAAGCTGAAAGCTGCGACGAATGATATTTTTCGCTAGTAACTTAATCTCTTATTATAATTCTCTTTATAAGTTTCTTTGTTTGTTATCTGCTACAAGTAAGCTTTTCGTTTCTCTCTTATTTGTTTGTCTTTACCTTAGTGTGTGTTTTCTTAAAGCTCTTATTCAAACTGGTGTGCGACTGATGGTTTTATTTTTATTTCCTAAACTGCATCCCCTATTATCATGCAATCTAATCTAAATCAATCCAAAGTGAACAGCCATTCAATGATCAGAATACTTGCAAAGCAAAATGATGATCTACATATATGCCATATAAATGCTCAAAGTCTCTTAAATACAATGGAAGAATTTAGATATGTCTTTAATAGTAGGGAACTGGTGGTTCTACCCCAAAGGGATGCCGACAATTTATGACCCCATTAAATTTTATGACACTTTTATCGCCCCCTTGTTTTTTGACCCTTTTATCGCCCCCTTAAATATGATAACTTATGACCCTTTTTTTCCCATGATCGTGCCCGCTTTAATTAGAGTAGGGTGGAGAACAAAGGATTAACATTCCTAGGCCACCACTTTACCTGCAGTATCTGTGAGAATTAGTGATCAAAGGATTTTGAGTCAAGTGCGCGCCTGTTAAACCTGCGTTGCATTATACACCTGCAAGCAGGTGATCAGAGGAACCGATTTGGCTATTTACCTAACTAGTGTTAGAGTCAATTGTGCGCCTCTTTGACGTGCGTGGCATTGTAAACCTGTTTATGGTCATGAGGTGCAGTGTGCACAGGAAGAAAGGATAGATAAGAGAGAGTCAAGTGCGCACCTTTTTGACGTGCGCTGCATTGTTAACCTGAAAGCAAGCAATCATGAATGAATGTTTATGTTCATCAGTAGTAGTGATCAAAGGATCTGGAATCGAGAGGGCGCCTCTTTGACGTGAGTGGCATTGTAAACCTGTTTATGGTCATGAGTAGCAGTGTGCAAAGGAAGGAAGGATAGAAAATAGAGAAAAGCGAGCGCTTGTTCGATGTACGTTGCATTATTATGGTCAACAGCAACAACAACAACAACAAGAACATACAGATTCGTGGAGTTCTGTGAACAAGGGATGCAAATTTTGCTACGCATCAGCAGCAACAGCGGCAGGATCAATACGTTGATCTTTATGACTGTGTGAATGAGAGGATCAGTTTTAGCTATTTAACCATTTAAAGCTAGAGTCAAGTGTGCTTCAGTTTTAAATACGTTGCTCTGCACACGTGCATTGTAATTGTCAACAACATCAACAACAACCTTCGTGGGGGCGTTATGTGTGCAAGGATGGGAATTTTCTTTTGCAGCGGCAGCAGCAGCAAGATCAACACATTGTTTTTAAACAAGAGTATTGATACTTGTACATATAGATTATAAAGAGTTAGAGGGAGAAGGTGTAAAAGGGGGAGTGTTAGAGGGAGAAGGTGTCAGAGGGGGAAAGGATAGAGGGGGAAAGTGTTAGAGGGAGAAGGTGTTAGAAGAGGAAAGAGTTAGAAGGGGATAGTGTTAGAAGGATACTGTGTGCAAGAAAGTGTAAGAGGGAGGAAGACTTAGAGACAAGTTTGTGCATGCTTGATTGTGCTTTTTATACTCGATACCGAAGGTAAAGAGTATATTGGGTTTGTGCAATGTCCGTCATGGTGTGTGTCCGTCTGTCCGTCTGTATGAACGCAACTTTTTTCCACACCCTTCAAGCTAGAGACTTGAAACTTTCCAATTCTCTTTATCTATGGGATAGTAAATTAAAGTGTCAAGATGGGGGTTCTACGATAACTGGGGGGCTCGCAAATCGATAAATTCGATAACTCAAAACCGATAAATCCACATATTTCGCACATCCTGACAGCTAGAACTACCACATTTGGTGAGAAGATAGCTACTAGCAACCCCCAAAAAACTGCATCAAAAATATTGGAGCCCCGCCTACCCATTCCGCCCCCAGCCCCCCCGCATTTTAAAGTCAAAAAAGCCTATATCTCCCACAGTTTTTGAGCTATAGCCACCAAATTTGGTGCCAAGATAGATGATGATGACCCCCCAAAAACTGCATCCAAAGTTTGGATGCCACGCCCACCAATACCGCACTAGCCACCCCCATCTGCCCCAACGCTTCGTCAAAAACGGGAATGCGTGTATCTTCCAGAGTAGTGGAGCTAGAGCCACCAAATTTGGTAGGAAGATAGCTGGCAACAACCCCAAAAGAATTGCCTCAAAGTTTTGGAGCCACGCCCACCCATTCCGCCCCCAGCCCCCCCGCATTTTAAAGTCAAAAAAACCTATATCTCCCACAGTTTTTGAGCTATAGCCACCAAATTTGGTGCCAAGATAGGTGATGATGACCCCCCAAAAACTGCATCAGAAGTTTGGATGCCACGCCCACTAATACTGCCCTAGCCACCCCCATCTGCCCCAACGCTTCGTCAAAAACGGGAATGCGTGTATATTCCAGAGTAGTGGAGCTAGAGCCACCAAATTTGGTAAAAAGATAGCTGGCAACAACCCCAAAAGAATTGCATCAAAGTTTTGGAGCCACGCCCACCCATTCCGCCCCCAGCCCCCCCGCATTTTGAAATCAGAAAAGCCTATATCTCCCACAGTTTCTTAGCTAGAGTCACCAAATTTGGTGCCAAGATAGGTGATGATGACCCCCCAAAAACTGCATCAGAAGTTTGGATGCCACGCCCACTAATACTGCCCTAGCCACCCCCATCTGCCCCAACGCTTCGTCAAAAACGGGAATGCGTGTATATTCCAGAGTAGTGGAGCTAGAGCCACCAAACTTGGTAGGAAGATAGCTGGCAACGACCCCCAACAATCTGCATCAAAGTTGTGGAGCCTAGCCCATCCATTCTGCCCCCCTTTCCCCACCTTATACAAACTTTGAGCTAGAGTCACCAAATTTGGTATGAAGGTAGCATTTGACATTCCATAAGGATCTGCAGCAAAAATTTGGATGCCACGCCCAACTATACCGCCCCAGCCCCCCTTTCCCCACTTTATACAAACTTTGAGCTGGAGTCACCAAATTTAGTATGAAGGTAGCATTTTACATTCCACAAGGATCTGCAGCAAAAATTTGGATGCCACGCCCAACCATACCGCCCCCAGCCCCCCTTTCCGCACTTTATACAAACTTTGAGCTAGAGTCACCAAATTTGTTATGAAGATAGCAATTGACATTCCACAAAGATCTGCATCAAAAATTTGGATGCAATTCCACCCATACCGCCCCCAGCCCCCCTTTCCCCACTTTATACAAACTTCGAGCTAGAGTCACCATATTTGGTATGAAGATAGCAATTGACATCCCACATGGATGGGCATCAAAATTTTTAATACTGGTATCGAGTATACCGCAGTCGGTTGCGTCCGACTGCAACGTTTCCACTTGTTTGAAGTATGCTGGTCAAAGGGCAGTACATTCGTAGGCCGCATTGTAATGATCAAAAGCAACACCAAGAGCAACAACAACTACAACCTTCGTGGGGCTCTTTGAACAAGGGATGGAACTTTTCTTACGCAGCAGCAGCAGCAGCAATGTCAATACGTTGAGCTTTATGATTGTGATAATGACAGGATCAGTTTTTGCTATTTAACCAATTAGTGTTAGAGTCAAGTATGCTACTGTTTTAAATACATTGCTCTGCACACGTACATTGTTATTGTCAACAGCAACAACAACATCCTTCGTGGGGGGTTATGGGTGCAAGGATGGGAATTTTCTTTCGCAGCAGCAGCAAGATCAACACATTGTTTTTAAACAAGAGTATTGATACTTGTACATATAGATTATAAAGAGTTAGAGGGAGAAGGTGTAAGAGGGGGAGTGTTAGAGGGAGAAGGTGTAAGAGGGGGAAAGGATAGAGTGGGAAAGTGTTAGAGGGAGAAGGTGTTAGATACGAATAAGTAGATAAGAGAGAGTCGAGAGGGCGGCTGTTTGACGTGCGTTGCCTTGCACACCTGCAGGCAAAACATAAACAATGAATGTTTGTGAAAACCTGTGATCAAAGAATAAAAGGATTGAGACAAGATTGTGGTTGTTTGAAGTACGCTAGTCAAAGGGCAGTACATTCGTAGGCCGCATTGTTATGATCAAAAGCAACACCAACAACAACAAGAACAACAACATTCGTGAGTGTTATGTAAGCAAGGGATGGGAATTTTTTCGCAGCAGCAGCAACAAGATCAACACAAGATTATTGAGACTTGCAGATTTAGTTTGAAATATTATAGGGGGAAGTTGTAAGAGGAGGAAAGTGTTAGAGGGAGAAAGAGAGAGTTAGTATTAGAGAGAGTAGGTGTTAGAGGGGGAAAGTGTTATAGGGGAAAGTGATCCTGCTTGTATTATTATATTAAAACACGCTCCCTTATGCGATTCTATACACGAGCGTCTATGAAATGCAGGTGGTATGTTAATTGATTGTCCCTCCTTCTAACGCACACCCAACTTATTCGCTACTTACGTTTCTAACCTTTATTTGCATATATCTGTTTTGATTATTGCACTGACTTCTGTTACTTTTATAGAGCTAGTTAGCATAACTTTTTAATAAACCAATGAACATTTTTTAAATTGGTGTACTTTGTAAAAAAACTATCAAATTATGTTTTTCTTATGGGTATGTTTTAATTTTATTTCATATATATATATTTTTATTTATTTTTTTTTTTTACAGATTTTTGTAGTATGTTAAGTTTAAGATTTATATTAAGCTTGTTCCGTTGAGGGATTTAGCAAACACAAACACTGAACATTAAGATTAATGACAAGCCGGTAAAACACACAAGTCATACTCCATGACTTTGTTTCGGCTTTATAAAAAGCTTTTTTAAGTCAATATTATAAGCCTTAGTTCTAGTACTCACTTGAAAGCTTAACGAAGTTCATGTAGCTGGTATAATAAATCATGTTTAAACAAACTAATTTTGATCTTAATATTTATACTTCATCGTTTATTGAGATTATTGTTATTATTATTATATTTTTAATCCCCATATATTGGATTCCGTTCTATCTCAGTAATAATTTATTTTGCTTATACATTCTTTAAATTCTTTAAGGTAATCTTTTAGGCTTATCAAATAATCATTTCCTTAACTTTCCCTCTGCTCGCTTTAAGATTTTCATCAAATGACACTTTTCATATTTAAGATATCCGTCAAACTATTTCTTATACTCAACTAAAATTATTTCATCAAACTCACATATCAATTCAATTTCTAAAATAAAGAAAATGAATACACTAAGATTTTCTTAGCAGCTTAATTTTTTTTTTTTTATAAACGGGGTTTACCAACTCTTTCTCAGTATGCTACCTACGATAAAAATGTATAAAGAATGTGTTTTGTACTCATTTACTGACTTCAAAAATTCTTCTACTGACGTTGTATGATACCCTATCTTAATTTGTGTTATATTTAATCGTTTTCTTCAACTTAGTATTCTACAGATTTTTAAACATTTTATGTTATGTAGTTAGCTATTTTGACTAGGCTTTACGCTTAAAACGAGATAGATTGTATTATTGTCCTTAACAAGTTAACTTAATTTTAACAGGGAAATCGATCGGACATTGATTTTTTTTTTCACTTTATAATTGATTGCTTTCATATATTTTAACTGTCAACCTATGTATATTTCTACTTTTTTAGTGATTATGTTAGATTTTTATATTTCCAAACTCATTGCTTGAACTTACAAAATTTCGTTTCTAATTTCTTATAATTGATGGATGGTAATATTTTATTTCATTATTCTCCCCATTTTTCTTGCATTTAATAAGGAAGTGCATTAAACTAGCTTATCAGTTCGAGATATGAGTCTTACACTGTACTCGAAAAGTATGAATACGTTATGTGTTTTAATTTAAGGGTTCAGTATCTATTAGATGCCATGTTATAAGGGCGTATTTATTCATATAATTATTATAATTATTTCTTAAGGAGACTTATTTTCTTTAGTGCTCAAAACTTATTGACGCTAAAGGATTTATTTTTTCATGATCTGAGTTATTTATTTAATTCGTGAAACCATTGTATTGTGTTTTATTATACTCGATACCGAAGGTAAAGAGTATATTGGTTTTGTGCAATGTCCGTCATGGTGTCTGTCCGTCTGTCCGTCCGTATGTGTGCAAGTTTTTTCCACACCCTTCAAGCTAGGGACTTGAAACTTTCCAATTCTGTTTATCTATGGAATAGTAAATTAAAGTGTCAAGATTGGGGTTCTACGATAACTGGGGGGCTGGCAAATCGATAAATTCGATAACTCAAAAACGATAAGTCCGCATATTTCACACACCCTTGCAACTAGAACTACCAAATTTGGTAAGAAGATAGCTACTAGCAACCCCCAAAAAACTGCATCAAAAATTTTGGAGCGACGCCTCCCCATTCCGCCCCCAGACCCCCCTCATATTAAAGTCAAAAAAGACTATATCTCCCACAGTTTTTGAGCTAGAGCCACCAAATTTGGTGCCAATTTATCTGATGATGACCCCCCAAAAACTGCACCAAAAGTTTGGATGCCACGCCCACCAATACCGACCTCAGCCCCCCTTTAACCACTTTATACAAACTTCGAGCTAGAGTCACGAAATTTGGTATGAAGGTAGCATTTGACATTCCACAAGGATCTGCAGCAAAAATTTGGATGCCATGCCCAACCATACCGCCCCCAGCCCCATAGCCCCCCTTTCCCCACTTTATACAAACTTCGAGCTAGAGTCACCAAATTTGGTATGAAGATAGCAATTGACATCCCACATAGATCTGCACCAAAAATTTGAATGCCACGCCCAACCATACCGCCCCCAGCCCCCCTTTCCCCACTTTTACAAACTTTGAGCTAGAGTCACCAAATTTGTTATGAAGATAGCAATTGACATTCCACAAAGATCTGCCTCAAAAATTTGGATGCAATTCCACCCATACCGCCCCCAGCCCTCCTTTCCCCACTTTATACAAAATTCGAGCTAGAGTCACCATATTTGGTATGAAGATAGCAATTGACATCACACATTAATGGGCAACAAAATTTTTAATACTGGTATCGAGTTTACCGCAGTCGGTTGCGTCCGACTGCAACGTTTCCACTTGTTATTCTTGAACCTTTGCATTAATCTTGAATTTGGATGGCAAAATACGGTTGTGATGTTCTAAAGCTCGAGATGACTTGAGAGTCGGTATTTTGCAAACTGGCGGTAGAGTACTTAAAATTTTTAATTGTAGTGTGTTTTTAAAATAATGTACTTTAACTATCACCAGATTGGTTTATACCCACTAAATATTGGTATTTTCGGTTTTTTCTTCCTTTGTATTAGTCGTTTTATACACCCTAGCTCTTGATCCTGTTTTTTGATTTTAGATTAGGGTTTGATATTATTGTATACTGTTTGTGGAGGAGGCTCCAAATAATAAGATTTGGTTTGATAATTGTATGGTAAGATTTATTCTTCTTTTTATACCCTGAACCCATAAAATGGTATATGGTTTTGTGCAAAAGTATGTAACAGGCAGAAGGAAGCATCTCCGACCCTATAAAGTATATATATTCTTGATCAGCATCAACAGCCGAGACGATATAGCCATGTCCGTCTGTCCGTCTGTCTGTCCGTCTGTCCGTCTGTCTGTCTGTATGAACGCGTGGATCTCAGAGACTACAAGAGCTAGAGACTTCTGATTTTGTATTTAAGTTCTCCTATACCATGAGCAGAACAAGTTTGCTTCAAATTATCGATAACTATTCTGGTTTCCGATATACACATAATATCTATAACAATAAAATATCGAATTTGGAAAATCTAAAAATGAGGGTTGAAGTAATGTTTAATGATAGAACTTTTCTGAAAAGTTCGTCCAAATCGGTTGAGAAAGATATTGAACTTAATCGATGGAAGCTAAGCCAGTATACCAAAGTCTTATACAAATTAAATATATTTATTGCAACTGGGTTTAGGGTATCTTCTAGTCGGGCTCTCCCTACTAGAGCCTTCTTACTTGTTTATGTTGGTAAAGCACTAGTTGTGTGTATGTTAAACTTATAAAAAGAGCGCAAACAAGTCATTTACAATTATTTTCACTAACTTAGGATTCATGGTCTTAAGACCGTTTAGACTTCATCGTAAGTAGTTTTGCTAAACTATATTCTATTATGATTCTTGTGGGTTATAATTCGTACATTGAAAGAGCGAGATAAAGCTGTTCTTGTTTAGGTCCACAATCTATTTTCTTGGTCCATTTTCCTTGGCATATAATACGGCAGGGAGTAAGATTTAAAAGTAGTATGTCATTCCATTCTAGTAATATTTGTTTATTGTTTTTATTATTTTGCTATTTAATTTTTATTTTATTCTTTTATGTTATATGTCTTTATGGGGGCTAAGGCTTTGTAAATGAGGCGTGTGTGCCTGCCGCCGCGCCGAGTTTACTTAGCCAGAGGGAGTTGGCAGTCGCATGTTAACTACCGAAGACCGACCATACGTGGTGAAGAGCCACATCCTGCTCGAGGTGCCCCTGCTCTAGACTAAATATGGCGGATCTAGAGAGGACAACTCGAAAAAAACCCGTAATCACCGGTGTTACCGTACCGTGCCCCTGTGATGAATGGCACTACGTTAGTGTGTCTTATAACGGTGGCTTCCGGATACCTGGCACCTCCGGTCGTATAAGTGCCCGATCCGGGGTATGAGGCTCTGCCCCGGGGGATACCCTTTCCTCATCACTCGTGGGACCAAAACATGGATACTGCAGAAAATAAAATTATAGAAACCGGGTGCTCTAGCAGCCCCAAATCGACATTTGTCGAACATATCCGGGAGCCTGAGGTAGCTATGGACGTTTGTTCACAAAGCTCCAGCACCGACACCATCACCAAGGAGGTTGAAGAAGCCCTTCTTGCCTCTCCTAAGGCCGAGAAACCCAAGAGGATCGCGCTATCGGGAGCTGCAAGAAAGAGACTGCGCAGACACCTCGCAAATGGCGTTCCCATGGAGGAGGCTAAGAGGCTCGCACAGAAGCCTATTGGCCCACCCATGGCTATGCCCAGCAGAAATGGTGTAGCAAACAAGCGGGGTAGATCGGCAAACACGACCCCAGAAGAGGCGTCGAATAAGAGGGTCATGCTGAAGACCGCGGCACCTAGTGCCCTGGCGAAGGGTGATCCTGCAAGCGTGTTGCTTGCCACGGTGGCTCCAGTAGCCTCCACAGCCGCAACTGCGGCTGGGCAAGTAGCACAGGAGCAGCCACCCCAAACCGGTGGTATGGCATCTTATAGGGATGTTGCCAGCTCATCGAAGATGGCAATACTCCCAGCCGACTACCCCAACAGTTTGCTCACTACGGAGCAGCTTGGCAGCATCCAAGCCGCCATCTTGTCAAGGGTGATGGAGCTGAGGCATGGCTCTGTGAAGCCGTTATTCTCTGGCTGCACCTTTAGACCAGGATGGATGGCCATCACTTGCGGAAATGCGGAGACGGTTGAGTGGCTGTGCACAGAGGTGCCTAAGCTCCGGCTGTGGAAGGATGCCCGCATTAAGGTAGTCCCCGAGGCAGAGGCTCCACGTGCCGCTGTTTTATTGGCTACTTTCCGCTTCCGAATGCGGACATGAAGACGGACGAGATTCTGAAACTCGTCGAAGGTCAGAATAGCGGGCTGCGAGTGGGAGACTGGCGCGTCTTTCACCGGGAGATGAGGCAGCACATGGCTATTATCACCTTAGCACTGGACCCTGTTTCGGCCAACCGGCTGAAATCGCTAGGATTCCAGCTGAACTTCGCGTGGGGCAAGGCTACCCTTAAGCCTAAGGCCAGCGCGCAGTCGAAAGAACAGGCAGTGGCTCATGCTCTCGTAGCTGAGAAGCCCACCTGCTCCAAGACTGCCATACCGGACGCGGCTGCAACTACACCACAGGGTGTTGCTGAGGAGACTCATGCGACCCCTGGGCTGCCTGCAGCTAACAGCACAGTCCGGACCCCCAGCGGTGGTGAGGCATGTGGCACCGTAGCTGCCCAGGAGCCCGCAGCACCGAAAAAGATCCTGCGCCCTCCCCTTTACGGGCGCATCACGCGCGGAACCGGGCGCGTGAATAAGGGTGCGAGGCGCACTTTAGAAGAAGAGGCCCTTCTAAGCACAAACCGAGGCCGGAAGATGGCGGCCAGAGGCCGCAAGAGGGCGGACTAATGTCCTGTCCCCCTCCCCCCACCCTTCCCAACACCCGGAGACACCTAAGATGTCTCCAAGCAAACCTCCACCACGCAAAGGCCGCTTCTGACGTCCTCTGTGAGAGGTTTGCTACCATGGACATAGCATTTATCCAGGAGCCGTGGATAAATGCCGGACGTGTCCTGGGGCTAAGCACCACATCCGGTAAATTGCTATATGCAAACAACCTACCTCGCCCTAGAGCGGCTTTGTTAATTAACAAAAATCTAACATATGTTCCCCTTTCACAGTTCATCACTGAGGACCTGGTGGCAGTCTGGGTTAAAATACCCACTGCCCATGGCGAGCAGGAGGCAGTGCTGGCCTCCGCCTATCAGCCCGGTGACTCAGATGTTGTGCCTACGGCGGCTACCTGTGCCCTGGTAGAGCATTGCCAGAGAAACCGGCTCCGATGGTTAATCGCCTGTGATGCTAATGCGCATCACACGGTCTGGGGGAGCAGTGACATCAACAAAAGAGGTGAGTACCTTCTTGAGTACATTATTAGTAACAACATAAGCTTACTAAATCGAGGCAATGAGCCCACATTTATTAATGCAATCAGAGAGGAAGTCCTCGACCTAACTCTCTGTAGTCTTAACATGTTGTCCGTTGTCTCAAACTGGCACGTTGCGAGTGAGATCACTATGTCAGATCACCAGCACATTAGATTTGATATAGGATGTGCCTTGCAATGTAGCCTAGTTACTAGAAATCCCAAAAACACCAACTGGGATCTTTTCTGTTTTGAGCTTGAGCAATCCAGAGACTGCTCCACCCGTCCGATATTGTCCATTGACGAGCTAGAGCGTGAAGCTACTGTGCTTCATACGAACATTAAATCGGCTTATCACGCTAGCTGCGAACAAAAAGTTCGTAAGACCAGAAGGGCTGTTCCCTGGTGGAACAAGAGCCTTGACGATCTCAAAAAGGCTGCGCGAAAGCTCTTCAATAAAGCAAAGAGTGGGAAAACCACATGGGATTCCTACAAATCTGCTTTAACGCTCTATAATAAAGAGCTGAGAAGGTCCAAACGGGCTACATGGCGCCAACACTGCGGGCAGATTTCAAACCTCCCGGAAGCTGTCAGGCTACAAAAAGCCCTTTCCAAGGACCACTCAAATGGCATCTGTACGTTGAAAAAGCCAGATGGAACACACACAAACGACCCAAGGGAAACGAGCAGCCTTCTTTTGACTACTCATTTTCCCGGGTGCGTGGCTGTGGAGCAGCACAGCTCAGAGGGTGAGGCACCAACCTACCTCTCTGGGACTGGAGAGTGCCCACACCTGCGAGTGGCTATGGTGGCAGACTCCAATAGGGCTGTGGGAAGGGAACCCCTCTATCCCTCAGAACGTTTTGGAAACTTACCCTATAGACTGTTTCATCAAAATAGCGTACAATGGGCTATACAGAGCTTCAGTCCATACAAATCCCCTGGGCCAGATGGAATATATCCATGCTTGCTGCAGCGGGGACTGCACCAACTCGCAATCCCCCTGGTCCGTTTATTCCGAGCTAGTCTCTTGTTTGGACACATACCAAGCAAATGGGCTAAAGTGAAAGTTGTGTTTATTCCTAAGGTAGGGAAGAAAGATTCCCAATTGCCTAAGTCCTATAGACCAATTAGTCTTAGCTCCTTCTTCCTTAAAACTATGGAGAAGATAATTGACCAGCACATCAGGGAGACGAATCTCAAGCAGCTTCCCTTGCACAAGTACCAATATGCGTACCAAGCTGGTAAGTCAACTGAGACTGCCATTCATTGCCTTACAACAACCATTGAAAAGGCCATTGGCGCTCAACAAATAGCACTATGTGCCTTTTTAGACATATCAGGAGCTTTTGACAACACGTCATATCAGGCTATCCGTGCCTCTCTTGTACATAAAAATGTACCCACACCCATTATTAGGTGGATTCTGGAAATGCTTAAATCCAGAATAATAACTGTAGACCTTGGAGGAACCATGACCTCAATCACAGCCACAAGGGGGTGCCCTCAAGGGGGAGTACTCTCTCCTCTCTTGTGGACTCTGGTCATCGACGAGCTACTCTATAAGCTCAACGACTTAGGGTTCGCCACTCAAGGCTACGCTGATGACCTAGTCATCTATATAGTGGGCTGGCATGAGCAAACCATCTCGGACCGCATGCAGCAAGCTCTCAACATAGCCAACAGATGGTGTCAGGACAAAGGATTGTCCATAAACCCGTCTAAAACTGTTTTAGTTCCTTTTACCAGGAAAAGGTCTCTGTCTCTAACAAGACCATCATTAAATGAATCTACCATTGACTTTTCGGTTGAAGCCAACTACTTAGGAGTTACACTTGACTCCAAGCTCAACTGGAATGCACACCTTGAAAAGACCATAAATAAAGCCACTCGAGCACACTTCGCTTGTAACAGGCTTTTCGGTAGAACATGGGGTCTAAGTCCCAAATGATCTACTGGTCTTTTAACACTGTGGTAAAACCGATCCTAACCTATGCATCTCTTGCTTGGTGGACGAAATCTACCCAGAAGACAGCTGCGGCTGCACTTACCAAACTACAACGACTAGTCTGCATAGGCATCACTGGAGCCATCCGAACATGTCCCACTG
This sequence comes from Scaptomyza flava, assembly GCA_030179655.1. NCBI lineage: Eukaryota > Metazoa > Arthropoda > Insecta > Diptera > Drosophilidae > Scaptomyza > Scaptomyza flava. The sequence goes on from JARNME010000404.1 coordinate 63,053,375, forward strand.
CAGCACTTGGAGTTATAACTGGCATACCCCCTCTACCCATCACCATGAAAAAGGAGGCCTGCCTGGGGGCACTTCGCCTTCAAAACATCACTAACATAAAAAGTGGTGATCTTACCGGGCATCTTCGGGTTCTTGAACCCCTAATAAATGAGCCCATTCTGCGCGTAACTGACGAACAGAAACCAAAACTTGTTTTCCACAGAAACTTCTCTGTAGTCTTGCACACCAGACATGATTGGAAAACAAAATCAATATCTCTACCCAGTGGATCACAAACGTGGTACACTGACGGGTCAAAACTGGAAAACGGCGACACCGGGGCTGGTATTTTTGGACCAAGGTTCAACAAGTCCATAGCCATGGGAAAGTCTCCAACCATTTTCCAAGCAGAGATATACGCTATAGAAATCTGTGCTCGTGAATGCCTTCGCAGGAAAATGCAAGGTGCACGGATTTACATCTTCTCTGACAGTCAGGCGGCGCTCATAGCGCTAAGATCCTTCACGATCTCCTCCAGACTTGTAGAGAACTGTTTCCAGCAGCTGAACGCCCTTGCCTCAAAAAACATCTTAACGATGGGCTGGGTGCCGGGGCATGAAGGCCACATAGGAAACGAGGTAGCAGACTCCCTAGCAAAACGCGGGGCGATGTCACCACTAATCGGCCCTGAACCGTTCTGTGGACTCTCGAAAGGACACAAAAGAGAACTGGTCAGGAAATGGGAGGAAAAGGAAATAAGTCGCCACTGGACCGACAGTGCAGGGCTGAGACAAGCCAAACAATTTCTCTTCCCCCAGATGACGCGATCAAAACGCATCATCAATCTAAAGAAGAACGAAATACGTATTCTAACAGGCTACCTAACGGGTCATTGCAACCTAAGGTATCACCTTAAGAAATTAAAACTTTCAGAAATCGACACATGCAGATTCTGTGAGATGGAGCCTGAAACATCAGAACATATTCTATGTGAATGCCCCTCGCTAAGCAGACGTCGACTTCTACAACTAGGAGGTGAACTCATTCCCCCCTACAGGATATGGGAACATATAGAACCTACCAAAGTGCTCTCTTTTATTAGAAGCCTTGGTATAGAGGCTCTACCCTAATTCCTACAGGCCGGCACAAAAGACCTAACATCTGGTCGCAGTGCAGCAAGGCCCTGGTAATAATAATAATAATAATAATATATGTCTTTATATATTGCCTTTAAATTTAAGGGTTTTGCCTCTCAATTTTTGAACCGAGAAATAGTATTTTTTTTTTTTTTTTTTTCTGTGCTGCATAAACGAAAGCATGCTTGATCCCAGGTGTGTTTATTCTTAATCAATATTTAGATCAACACCGTTGGCTTTCAAGTAATATATGTCTGTCTCAATATTTTATCAGCTTTTAGGTATTGAGATTAAATTTTGCTCAGAATCTATTCGCTAACTTAAACACATGAGTGTTACAACTTTCACACTTTTGGATCTTCAGGTCTTTTCGTTTCAAAGTGTTTACTATTTTACGCTTTTAAGAACATTTGCTTGCCTGAGCTAGGTTGGTTATACAGTAAAAACAATTAGTGGAAAGACGGAACTGTCTTATAGAATTTCTTCAACATTATTAGTTGGTTCTTTCCGTTTCGCATTTTATCGCGCACTTTGAGATTATTATATTACTTAATGGAATGTGCTCTATGTTCCTAATTGTTTGCTGATTATTGTTGTTAATTATTATTTTGTTTATTTATTTCTTTTGCAGCTCATATAGTATTGTTCCCTTATGTTTCTTTTTTATTGCGCTCCACTTCTATACTTACTTTAATAATTTTCGATGTTTCCTACAATTTATATTCAATCGCCCTTTATTTGACAAAAACTGGGCTGTTAAAAACGGAAGCCAATTAATCTATCAAACTGATGGAAGGGAATAGTTGTGATTATTTTTCATTTAAAAATAAAAATAGGCTGTTATACGGGTACACAAAATATTTACTTATATTAAATTTAAAGTACTGTCACTTTTTACGGCAGCCTGGCATCCTAAAGAGACTCAATCGCTCACCATCATCACTTGACACCCCACCCACCCATACGACGAAGCGATCCTCACCTGGACCATCACTCGTACACACATAATTAACTTTTACCTAGATAATGTACGGTTTGCATGTAGGCGCCTTATTTGAATAGTATTTCATTGTTCTACTCTGTACCGATTTTGGATCCCCTGATTTATATTATTTCCAGCTACTTTCCAAGGCTCACACCTTTGACTTTTAACACACCAGCCCACAAAACATATAATTTGGATATAAAAACATTAGACAACGACTATCAAGCACCAAGAGCTATTAAACAAATTTATAAAGTATTCGGAGGAAATTTGATCGAACAATGTAACACCCAAAATATTTATTATGGTTTACATAAAATCGTGAAGTCATAGTCGAGTCTACTACGTACTTCACATTTTTCCATGAGTTGTTCACATCTAAAACCCCTATGAATTTATCCGTTTTTGTTATTATTATTTTTTTTTTTTAACCAAGTATGTCTGTAAGTTCGGTAGCCTCACAGTCAGTCAATATGTTTGTTATAGGGATTTTGTATTGTATTTCTATTATTGTAAATTTTTAGTTTCCCGGTTTGGTGAGTAACTCTTCTCAATTAAGTATTATGTTTGCTTATACACACATAATCATTTACTTAGATTTTTATCTGACTAATAAAAATGTCTTAAAATCTTTTAAAAATTTAGGGATTTACTTTTATGTATGCAATTTTAGCTGTCCTATTATATCGCTGATTGTTGTAACTAAACAATTGATTGAACACTACCTCCATAATGTCTTTTAAACGTATCTTTGATTGAGTTTTCGATAATAACTTCTTATTAACTTTTTAGATCGTACCCGAGTCACGTAAATATTGCAGGGTACGTAAAAATTAGCTCGCAAACAAGATTGAGGGCAGAGACACTCCTAAAAGGCTTTGAGCCGAAGTGTGACGTAGAAAAAGGTACAATAAGGTAGGAGCTAACGAACAGCGAGAGTCTTTAGATGGAAGCGAGCTAAACGAAGTCATCTGATCTCAGACAAGACAAATGTTTATAGGGTGAAAGAATCCTCCTTTCACATTATAGCAGTATGCGTAGCCTTAGCAAGGAACAAATTTTATTGTCTTAGAACAACATATCAACCGTATTAAAGGCTAAGAAACCCTCAACTCATCATAAAAACTTGATCTCGTACAGTTTCCATGTCCGGTGGTAGAGTCATAGAACTAGAAGGGGGGCACAACAGACCTCTCAGTTACCAAATCATTCATCGACGATTAAGGTTTATACAGGCAGGAGACATATTATTCTATTATTGACTCCGCTTAATGTTTAATTTTTTTTTATTAAAAAGTTGTTACTATTCTACAGACTTTTATTGATTTTTATTAATTTTTTATTATCTTGTCGGAAATTTAATTTCCGTTTGTTTTTCTTCACAAAGTAGTTTACATCTGTCAGCAATGTCAATTCGTGATTTTTTTTCTAAAAATTTTTTGAGATTCGAATCTATTTTTTTAAGAGTGCTTTCAATTTTTTTCACTTAAAGCCAACAAAAGTAATGACGCAATATTACTGCATTTCGTACTATAACTTTAATTTAACATTTAAATGAAAGAACAAGTCCACAATCGTGGCGATTAAAAACCGGGACTTAAAAGTACGCTCTTGAACAGAGTAAAGTACTCCTTGCAAAGTGAGGCAGCGGTGGCCATCTGACGTTTCCAGGCAAATATTTTCTCTTTCAACTCCAATTCTGGAACTCATACAATAACCTTGAAAAGAGGTAAGCCCAAAATACATGGAACTGGTGGCAGTTTTGCAGTTAAAAACATGTTTTTTTCGGTTTTAGAAACCGGTTGTTGTTAAACTGTTTAAAACAGGGAGGGAGCTGCTATTTTTTACGGTTTGAAAAACCGGGTGCTGTTTTGCTGTTATTTTTCATGTTTTCAGAAACAGCTTCTTGTTTTGCTGTTATTTTTGATGTTTTTAAGAAACAGGTTGTTATTTAGCTGTTTAAAACAGAGAGCGGTTATTTTACCGGTAAAAAAAAAAAAAAACCTTCTGCAGTTTAGCTGTTAAAAACAGGTTTATTTCGGTTTAAGAAACCGGTTGTTGTTTAACTGTTTAAAATAGAGAGCTGTTATTTTTTCTGGTTTTAAATACTGGGGCTATAGTCTCTGGTCACACTCAAGCTGAGCAGCACGCGTCTGTATAACGCTAGTGGATTAAATTAAATTTTCACCGCTAACAACTAAAGACAAGCCCACAATAGTGGCACAAATTGTGAATAGTGATCCCCTAAGTCACTGTCAGTGATATCAAAGTGAATGTGCCGCATTTTCATAACATTTAAAAGTCAGTGCGATTTTACCCAAAGCGGGACTTCGCTGCGGAGCGGCCACGTGGTCGCAAAACATCCCTGTTTTTTGACTTCACGGTCTGTTTGGTTCAAGTGCCAGATAGAAGCTTTGAGCTACTACTCAAACCATCCCAAGGTTCGAGCCTAGGCTAGGATCTTGGTGAAACTGATGCATACTTTTAAGAGTATAAAATCCGGGCAAATCGCGAAGCAGCAGACAAAGTTGCCTGCTATGACAAAAAACAAAGCGATTCTTGGCGAAGCACTTAGTAAAGCCGTCAACGAACCCTCAGATAGTGAGATCAACCGCTTAGCTGAAATGGCCACGACTGGACCGACATTGGAAACTGGTGCTTTCTCAACCACCAATGGAGCTTTGCAGCGCTTCCAAAAAATTAAGCGTAAGACAATTTCATGCGCTTCTCCAAGTCTTGAGAGTAAGAAATTAAAACCCGGCATGATGGGTGGCAACATCTCCTTACTGCAACCAAGCTACAGCGGCAGTTCAAACCGTTTCGGGTTACTTGCGCAACCTGCAACTGATATGGAGTCGGAAAATGCAAGTGACGTGCTATGCGATCAGTCCCGCACCGGTCACCAAAATAATTTTGCTGCTTCGAAGCGGGTTGCTGCCACAGCCGGCAGCACTGTTACTGCCGAAAAAGCACAACCTAAGCCACCGCCAATAGTTATGGAGGGCGTCAATGATGTCAACTTACTGATGCAAGGCATTAAAAGTGTCTCTGATGTGAGCAAGGTCGAGGCTAGGGCATCACTGGGTGGTGTCATGAGACTCTACTCGGCCGATGCCAGCACATTCCGCAGCATTGTCAGTTGGCTTGAGAAAGAGCAGTAGGAATTTCACTGCTACCAGCTGAAAGAAGACATTCAGAGTTAGCGTTAAAGGCTTGCACCACAGCACGCTGGTTATCCAGATCAAGGAAGAACTGGAAAAAATTGGCCACAAGGTGATCGATGTCCATACGCCCCAGAGGCGAAGCGAGCCAGGCACCCCCAAAGATCAGCCACTAAACATGTTATTTTTTTTATTTTTTTTTTATTTATTAAAACTAGCTTAAAGTTAAAACTTATGGGCTAGTGTTATGGTAGCATGGCTGCCAGGGCCTTCAGCTGTGTTGTATTAAGTACGTATTTACATTAAGTTATTTACATTAGTTATTTACATGTGTGTGATTAGGTATATGAATTTTTTTTTTTTTTGGATGTTTATATATATTATGGTAAGTTGGTAGTATTGGTGTGGAATATACGCGCAGTTTTGTCTTGATGCTGTTACATTTTGTGGTAAAGGTTTGTTTCTTTTAGAAAATATATTATAAGGGTGATGTTTTCTATGGATGGGTTTGTTTGGATGTCTATTGGGTTTTTGTTTAGGAGGATTTTGGTTCGGGCTGTTGTTAAGGACGGGCATTGAGTTAGGATGTGTTCGAGGCTTATTGCGGAGTTGTTTTGGCATAGGGGGCAGTGGTTGGTTATGTTTTGTCAATGTAGTGTTGGTTTGTGATTTTTGTGTGTCCCAGTCGTAGTCTAATTAATTTTATTTGGTCGAGTCGGGATATTTCGCTCTGTTTTAAGGTTTTAAAAATTTGTAGAATATTTGTGTTGTTGGGGCTAATGTTTCTGTACCAGTTTGATGTTGGGTAGTTCAGTACTGATCTTGTTTCTTGACTTTTGAAGTATTTGTTTATGTCCGTTGTGTTAATATTGTTGGTAGTGGTAAGTGGGAATTTGATTGCATTTTTGGCGTGTGAATCTGCGAATTCATTGCCTTTTATTTTAATGTGGCTCGGGATCCACATTAGTTTTACTTTGTTTTGGTGTCTTGTCAGCAGTGTTCGTATTGTTTTTGGGTAGAAGCTGAGGTTGTCGATGTTTTGTATTGCTTTTAGGGAGGATAGGGAGTCGGAACATATGATCCATTTGCCGTTTTTTTGTAGTATTGTGCTAAGGGCTTCGAGTATTGCTATTATTTCTGCTGTGAATATCGATGTGTGGGTGGGGAGGATACCTCTTTTAACGACTAGGTCTTCCGTTGTGATGGCGAATGAGGTGTTGTGGGTGGATTTGGACCCGTCAGTGTAGACAAAGTTGTAGTGGGTGTGTTTGTTTTTAAATTCTAAAAAGTGTTTTTGGAATACTAGGGGGTTTGTGTTGTTTTATTGTTTATTGTTCTTGAGACCGCTGAGTCGATTTTTTTTGCATACTTGTGTATGTTTGGTTTGCTTATTATTGTGTGTATTGGTGAGTGTTTGGAGAAAATTAGGTTTTTGGCTGTTTTGCTCGTTAAGAGGTTGTATCTGTCGGTGATGTGTGGAATGTTAGTTTCCGCCAGTAGGTTGTTGACCGGTGTCGTCCTAAATGCACCGAGGGCCGTTCTTATTCCACTGTTTATGATTGTTTGTATTTTTTTTAACCTGGTTTTAGGTGCGTTTCCATAGAAAATAAGACCGAAGTCGATTTTTGCTAGAATAAGTGCCTTAAAGATGGAGATGAGGGTGGATGTGTTGCAATTGAATTTTGGGGATGAGAGGCATTTTACTATAATAAGTCTTTTGTGAAGGGTTGGGATTATGATCTCTATATGTGTGTCCCATTTGTATTTTTGGTTTATGTTAAGTCCGAGAATTCGCATATTTGTAACTTTAGGTATTATGTAGTTGTGTGTTGTTATTTGGACCATTCAATTGTGTTTTTGGCAAATGTGCATGTGTTTACATTTGTTTGGGGAGAGGGTAGCTCCAGATTGTGTGCACCACTTCTCAATGTTCCTAAACAGAGTGTTTAGGTTGGTGTTGTTGTTTAGCTATTGAGCTTTTTCAATAGCTATCGAAATTTGCGAAATGTCACTAAACAAATTATAAATGCTGCGAGATTTGCATTACTGAGTATAATATGTATATTTTAATTTGCCTTCGTGGCCGAACTTAAATTAATTAACAATTGTTTAAAGTTGTGTATTGCAACTAACCCCGATTTGGGCTGTGCAATAATAAACGATTTTTTCGTTTGTCGCGAAACAGACAAACGACCGAGCTACCGACGAATTTGATAAAACTGAGCGGCTGCAGAACTGCAGCAGCGGCTTGCACTCAGCTGAAGGCCAAGGGCAAACAATAGACAATGTAATAAACGAAATATAAGAGCTTATGCAAAACAATAGTTGGACTTTACGTTAAGTTGCTCTTATGCTGCGCAGAGCATGATAGGTTATAGCGATTATAAATAAGAGTGTTATGGTTCTGTTGATGCTGGTTTTGGTTTAGTTAACTGCGTAACCAAACATTCTCCCCCCGTTGGAAGACATGGGCTTTCAACAACATCTTGTTTGGGAAGTGCACATAATTTGCGCACAGCTCTCTTGATGATCCCAGTTGATGTCTTGAGAACAGCTACTCGGGAGACGCCGTCAGCACCAGCAACAAGCTCTACCACACGAGCCAGTGGCCATTTAAGGGGTGGCAAGTTTTCGTCCTTTACCAGAACGACATCATTGATAAGAACACCAGGCTGCGATGTCCGCCATTTGGAGCGCTGCTGAAGAAGCGTTAAATATTCCTCGCGCCAGCGATTCCAGAAAATTTGTTGGTAATACGCTATACGCTGCCAGCGATCTAGGCGGCTAACGTTCAGCGCCGTGACAGCAGGCTCTGGGTACAGTACGAGTGGCACACTACCAAGGAAGTGCGCAGGGGTTAGTACATCCAGATCTGCAGGGTGCTCTGAAAGTGGAAAAAGAGGTCGTGAGTTTATTATAGCGGCAATGTGGCAAACGAGTGTGCGAAGATCATCCAGGGGCAAAAGCGAGGGTCCGACCGATAGATAAAAATGATATTTTGCTGTCTTCACCGCCGCCTCCCAAAGTCCACCGAAGTGTGGCGAACGAGGTGGGATGAAATCCCATTCAATGTCATCGGAAGTACAAAACTCTCGGACAGCGTCGATGTGCTTCTCGCTGAGGAAGAGCCGCTTGAGATCAGCTAGTTCATTCTTGGCTCCCACGAAATTAGTAGCATTGTCCGACCATATGCGAGTAGGTTTACATCTAGTTAGAATAAAACGCTTAAGTGCATTTAGAAAAGCTGCTGTAGACAAATCAGGAACCAGTTCGAGATGCACTGCCTTTGTCGCAAAGCAAATGAACACCGAGATGTAGCATTTTACAGGACCTTTGTTTCGAACTTCACTCTTGAAGTAAAATGGTCCACAGTAGTCCACTCCAGTGACATCGAAAGGATGCGAACCACTCACACGATCCCGGGGAAGATCCGCCATGATTGTCTCAGCTAGGACCGGTTTAGCTCGAAAGCACATGATGCATTTGCTTGTCACGCTGGAGACAGTCTTGCGACCACCAATAGGCCAATAGTGGAGCCGAATGTGAGCAAGAAGCGAACGAGGTCCAGCATGCAGCTGACGCCTGTGAAAATGCATGATGATGGCGCGTGTGACAGGATGATGGCTTGGAAGAATTACAGGATGCTGCGCATCGAAATCCAGACTCGAGTGCTTTAGACGGCCACCAACACGAAGAAGTCCACACTCATCCATGAACGGGGTAAGCGAGGCAATAGAGCTGGATGATTTGATCATTCGTCTGCTTTGAAGAGCCCTACATTCATCGCTTAGGTTAGCCATCTGGATGCTGCGCAACAGTAATTGGGTGCCTTTGTGTATCCACTCTACTGTAAGACCGGGATGCCTGATTTGATATCGAAATTTATGTATGAAACCAAACACACGCCGTAGGTGATGAAAGGAGTTTACAAATTTACATCCTATGCTGACATCAGAACATTTAGAAACACCAATTAGTACTCTTTGCCGGAGCTCTGGAAGCGTCTGGGCCGGCAGACATGATGCAGGCTATTCGCACTCTCCCTTGGTTAAGAAATCGGGACCATGAGACCATAACGATGATTCTATAAGCTCGCTGGGAAGTGCTCCTCTAGAAAGAATGTCTGCCGGGATTGCATGCCGTTGGTACGTAGCGCCATTCCATTCCTGTCGATAATTCTTGGATTAACGATATGCGATTAGCTGTGAACATTTGGAATCGGGAAGGCTCATCACGTATCCAAGATAAGACAACTGCAGAATCCGACCAGCAATAATACCTACAATTGAACAAATTCATTTGAGCTACCTCTCGAATTAGCTGTGAAAGAAGTGCAGCAGCAGATAACTCCAGCTTTGGTATTGTAAGAGTACGCAAGGGTGCCACTCGAGACTTAGAGCACAAAAGATGAGCTACGCGCCTTCCACCTGTTATAGATACGACGTAAATGCATCCACCGTAGGCTTCAATGCTAGCATCACTAAATCCATGAACTTCGATGATGCCCTTTGGAACTATAACCAGACGCGGAAGCTTTATTTTCTCCGTATGAGAAATGTCAGCACACAAACTGTTCCAGGAACAATGCAGGGAAGCGGGAAGACTTTCATCCCAATCCAAATGTTCTCTCCAAAGGTGCTGCATAAAGATCTTGGCCTTGGATATCACGGGTCCGATAAGCCCAAGCGGATCATAGAATCGAGCAATGGTAGAAAGTACAGTCCGTTTGCTAGGCTTGCCAGGCGCTTTCATTTGAGAGAAGTTAAACAGAAGGCAGTCTGAAGCTGGATCCCATGCCAATCCAAGCGTCTTAGTGATATCTGTGCCATCATCAAACTTTAGAAAGGTCTCTTTGTCTTCATCAGGCACCTGTTGAAGCACGCTAGGATCATTGGAACACCATTTCCGAAGCTTGAAATTCCCTTTCCGTAATAGACTGACTGTTTGATGCATGACTTCAACTACTTCTTGGGCAGAGTCGCCTCCAGTGATGAGATCATCTACGTAGAAACCGCGCAAGACCACCTTAGATCCAACAGGAAACGATCTTCTTTCATCAATGGCCAATTGCTGCATGGCCCGAACTGCCAGAAAAGAAGCTGGCTTTGTGCCATAGGTAACGGTATCGAGTTTGAAAACTTGAATTTTCTGATGAGGCGCATCACGCCAAAGGATGCATTGCAGGTACGAGTCGGATTCAGCCATCCTAACGCACCTATACATTTTGCAAATGTCACCAGTCAAGGCTACTGGAAATGTTCTAAATTGCAAAAGAGTGCTGAAAAGCTTGCGTTGAATTGTTGGGCCTGTCATGAGGATTTCATTAAGCGAATAACCAGACGAAGACACAGCTGAACCATCAAACACAACTCTAAGCTTAGTGGTTGAGCTATCCTCTTTCAGCACGCAATGATGAGGTAAATAATACTTGCAGCGACTTAGCATGTGCGACTCAACAATAGACATGTGATTAAGGTCCACATACTCTTTGATGAACGCGGAATACTGAGACTTCAACTCAGGATGACGCTCCAATTTGCGTTCCAGGTTACAAAAACGGCGATAAGCTTGCTGATAGGAATCCCCAATCAGATCCACAGGATGTTTAACTAGAAGGCGAACCGAATATTCGCCAGTGCCTAAACGAGCAAAAGTTTGTTTAAAATGGGCTACACTAGAGCAGGATTCTAACTCCCAAAAACGACGTACGATTTCATCAAGCTTATGATCAGGGCTAGTAGTAGTTGGCGTTGAAATCGAGCGAGTGGCCATCAATGAGGCAGGGCTTGTTGACGACGTTCCTCCTGTCACTATCCAACCTAATTGAGTTTTTTGGAGAATGGGTAAGCCAGGAGCGAGTTTAATTTGGCCAACGCATAACAATTCAAAAAAGCAGAGCAGCTCCAATTAGAAGATCTATTTGTTGCGGCTTAAAGAATTCTGGATCAGCCAATCGAATATTTGAGGGTATATTCCAACGATCAGTGCTAACACCATAGCTCGGCTGATTTCCAGTAATAGATGGAGCTATTAAAACTGAGATGCTAGCAGCGTAGTCACTTGTTCGCGATTTAAGACTTATATCAGCTGCATAGCCTTCTGAGTCAACACTAGACTCCCCTAGTCCTGAAATCAAAGTAGGCGACCGATGCTTACGTAGCTGGAGGTAGTGAGCTAAACGGGATGTAATAATGTGCACCTGCGAACCAGAATCGAGTAGAGCACGGCAAGGAACAAGAACACCAGTGCGACTCCTAATGCTGATGACAGCAGTTGCCAATAGCACAATGTCTTGACTGAGATTTTGGGCTACAAGTGTTGACGAGGATTTTGCAGCAGGCGCATGCGGAGCAGATATAATTTGAGAGCCCTCAATCTGAGTCTCAAAATGAAGAAGAGTGTGATGCTTGGCCTTACAACGATTGCAGGCGGTCGAACTGCATTCTTTCATTCTATGCCCCTTGCGCAGGCAATTAATGCAAAGAGACAGCTTCTTAACCTCGCGAAGACGCAGTTGCGGAGACAGATTTCCAAAACGGGAGCAATTGTAAATCAAATGGCCTGATGATTCACAAAACACGCATTCATTTCTGCTGGAGTTAGTAGCGACAAAGGCTTTTCTACTGGTGTTAAGGGTTTTGCTACTTTTGCCCACCTTGGAGCTAGGCGTATACGTTGCCATAGCGTGTTCCACATTTTCCAACCTTTGACATCGTCTATCCAAAAAAACCATGAATTGTTCACAGGTCGGGATTGTATCCATCGGTGCTGTCTCCTCCCAACTGGTCTGAGTTGCCTTGTCCACTTTCTGTAGCAAGCTGTGCACAATAATAAAGCCTGCAATCTGCTCAACGCTGCCCATGCCTTGAAGAGCGCGGATGTTGGCGTTTACGGTATCCGAAAGGGTTCGAAGTTTAACCGCTGATGACGACTCGATGCAATCCAAACCCAAAATCTCAGTTACATGTGCCTGAAAAATAAGACGCTTGTTATTAAACCGCTTTTTTAGTAAATCTAACGCAATTGAATAGTTAGCACTGCTGATTTTCAACGATGAAACACTCCAGGGCTGGTCCTTTCAGGCACGATCGCAAATGCTGAAACTTCTCTACATCTGATAATTCTGAGTCGCTGTCAATGATTGACGAGAACATTGAAATGAAATCTGCATACTTTGTGTAGCCTCCGCTGAACTCTGGAAGCTTAAGCTCAGGCAACCGAATCCGGCTCTGAGACAATGTGTGATTGTCAGCAGATGCTTCATGCCTCATGGTCGAACACAAAGGCGATGATAACTTTCGCTTATTAAGTTCGCGGCGCAAGCTAGTCTCAACGAGTATTGATAATTCATCAAAAGATTCACGTAATTCACTCCCGATTTCATTATAATCCAGCTCCTCCAATGCGTAATGCATACTGTTGAATTGCTGCTGCGCGCTTTCAAGACCCTTAAGCCGGATCGCCAATTCCTCTTCGCTGAGATGCCCAATATGCTCCGGAGCAATAGCTTTGGCCATCCGCTTCACTTGCTCGTTAATAGCCTTGGCCTTAGCTTTATAAAACGGAGCACCAAGTGACGGAACTGCAGGATTATTAATCACCTCAACAGTATTCGGCATGTTGAATATGTTTTTGATTTTATATGTACACGCACGCGAAATAAAGTTCTAGAGCCACTGAATGTCGGACACTGGCAAGCTATTGTTTAAAGCACAGAGTATGTCAATCACAATTCAATTTATTGCCTCGAAAAACACTTTCATATATTACAGTTTTGTATGCAGTGAATTCTTGCGATTTACTTATTTTTGCAAGTTCAGCTGGTAACAAAGTAACGATTTAATTGCACCAATATACCAAGGTCAAAAAAGGGCAAACACCTTGAGCACAAGCAAATGCAAAGCGAATCGGGAGCAGCAATAGCAATGCAGAAACGATTGTTGCAGCGGTAAAATGTTTAAAAGAGACAAGAGAAGATAATGCGCGGGCGTCAATGCAGGTCAAACACCTTAATGCAAAAGCGAACGCAAAAACGAAGCGACAACTGCGAAAACGATAAAAGAGCGCGGGCGCGCTTTACTAACTCTATAAGTTAAATAATTTTTAATTATTTAAACAAATGTAGAGTAATCACGTCGGGGTCACCAAATGTTGAGCTATTGAGCTTAATCAATAGCTATCGAAATTTGCGAAATGTCACTAAACAAATTATAAATGCTGCGAGATTTGCATTACTGAGTATAATATGTATATTTTAATTTGCCTTCGTGGCCGAACTTAAATTAATTAACAATTGTTTAAAGTTGTGTATTGCAACTAACCCCGATTTGGGCTGTGCAATAATAAACGATTTTTTCGTTTGTCGCGAAACAGACAAACGACCGAGCTACCGACGAATTTGATAAAACTGAGCGGCTGCAGAACTGCAGCAGCGGCTTGCACTCAGCTGAAGGCCAAGGGCAAACAATAGACAATGTAATAAACGAAATATAAGAGCTTATGCAAAACAATAGTTGGACTTTACGTTAAGTTGCTCTTATGCTGCGCAGAGCATGATAGGTTATAGCGATTAGAAATAAGAGTGTTATGGTTCTGTTGATGCTGGTTTTGGTTTAGTTAACTGCATAACCAAACAGTTGTTATTCTTGCATTTGTTATGGTTGATAATTATGTGGAAATCGTCTGCAAATGCGCAGAATTTTATGTTTTTTTGTATTGCTATGGTAGCTGACAATTTATTATAGGCGATGAGGAATAGGATTACTCAGATGGGTGATCCTTGTGGTATTCCGTTGTGTAATGTGTGAGTGTTAGATGTGCAGTTCCCTACTCTTGTTTTTATTTTTCTATTGCTCATGTAGTTTTTTATGTAGTTGTATATGTTTGGACCAATTTTCCATTCTGTTAGTTGGTTGAGGATGGAGTGTACTCCAACTCTATCGAAAGCTTTAGAGAAGTCTAAAGATATGATAGAGCTGTGACATTTTTTAGCGAGGGAGTTAGCTATCAGGTGGTCTACGTAAGCAGACGTCTGTAACGATTTACCTGCTAAAGCCATTTGGTTGGTGAAAGAGGTTGTTGGCGGTAGCAAACCACCAAATTCTTTTGGCTACTATTTTGTCTAGGAGTTTGCTGATGCATGGGTTGAGGGAGATAGGTCTATATGAGTTAATGGATGTTTTGTCGGTGTTGGGCTTTAATATGGGGATTGTTAGGCTAGTTTTGTAGGTTTGTGGGAGGTAGTTTTGTAGGATATTGTTAAAGTGGTTGAGGAGTCTTTGTTGAAGGGTAGGCGAGCAGTTCTTGATCATAGGGTATGAAATGCGATCTTCTCCTGGTGTTTTACCCGAAAGTTTGGATAGTGCGGATTGCATTTCAATCATAGTGATTTTTTTTTCTATCATCTTAGCTGTTTGTAGGGGTGTGTTATTTGTTGGTGTGTATATTGATGAGTATTTTGTGTTGGAGAATTCGGGTGGGAAGTTTGTGTCTCTGGACTCGTTTTCCCAGTGTTGGGCGAACGTGTTAGCTATTTCTTGTTTGGCTGTTATGTTTAGGTGGGTTTGTGGGTCTTTAATAGAGTGTAAGGCTTTGGAAGGGTTTAGCCCGCAGAATGTTCTGATGTTGGTCCAGATTTTTGAGGTGGGTGTGTTTGGATTTATGTCTCCTGTAAATTGGGCAGTAGATTTTTGTTTTGATATTTTTATTTCCCTTTTGTAGCGGGCATTGGCTTTTCTAAATGTTATTATGTTTGTTTGGTTGATGTTTCTTTTGAGTATTTGCCATGCTTTGTGTTTTTCTTTTTTTAAATCTTTTAGTGTGTTGTTCCACCATGGGACATTGTTCGGGTGGTGTGTGTTGCCTGTTTGTGGTATACTGTGATGTGCTGATTGAATTATAATTTTATTTATGTTGGCTGTCTCTTTGTTTATGTTGGTAGATGTGTTAATTTTGTATTGAGATCGTTTGTGAGGTAGCAGAATTTCTGCCAGTTGGCTTTGTTTAGGTTGAATTTTGGTTTTTAAGGGTCTGGGTTGTTTTGCTGGAATATTGTTATTAATATTGGAAAGTGGTCGCTTCCGTTAAGGTCGTCAGTTATTTTCCATGTAGTGTCTGTAATAATGTCTGATGTGCAGAGTGAGAGGTCTATGTGAGAGAAAGTGATGTGCGTTGAGAATTGTGTAGGTGATTTGTCGTTAAGTAGTGTGAAGTTGGAGTTTTGTATGAATGATGCGATTGTATTACCTTTTTTGTTGTTTTTTGTGGATCCCCATAGTGTGTGCTAACTGTTGAAGTCGCCCATTATGAGGGTGTTTTGGTTTTTATTGAGGACGTTTCTAAGGCTCGTAAGGTTAAAATTTTGTCTTGGTGGGATGTATGTTGAGATTATTTTTATTTTTTTTTTGGATGAGACTTCCACGCAGATTGCGACGAAGTCGTTTGCTAAGGGCAACGTTTTTGTTTGTACTACTCCACCATAGTGTTGGGAGGTATTAAGGGAGTGTTGTGAGTAGTTTATGGGTATGGGGATGTTTGTTGTAGATTTTAGGTGGGTTTCTTGTAGTGCTATTATGTTAGGATTGAAGTTTTTTATTACTGCTTGTAGCTCACTGTAGTTGTTTGTGTATCCGCGTATATTCCATTGTATGCATTTTAGAGACATAGTATTAGAAGTAGCTTAAGTAAAGTTATAATTGAATGGGTAAGTGTGAGGGTGTTTACAGTGAGGTTGGTTTTAAATATGGCTTTTGCGTAGCGGGTACACCAGAAACAGAGTCTGTGACTGTCAATGATCTTCGCAGACTCTGCTTTGGGCGCACCACTCTGTTGTTTAAGGGCTTCTTCTTATTAATAAATTTCTTCGTCTGACATAGGCTCGAATTGTTCGGTGGATTCGTGTTGAGAATTTTGTATTTTAGTTCCGTTTTCCCTTGTAATTGTTTTTTTAATGGTTTCTTGTTTTTTGATTGCAGTTCTTGTTCTTGCCGATGTTTTGAGCGGCAATATTTTGGCTGGGTTAGGTTTTGTTGTTGTTGGTGTTGGTTTTTGTGATAATTCTGTTTGAGGCTTCGGTATTGTTGGTTGTATGTCTGAGAGCATGTCGTCATAGCGTGTGAGTAGCCGAGTGTGGCTAGAGCTGGTCGGTTGGTCGGCTGTTTGTGGCTTAGCAGGCGGGGTGAGGTTTGGTGCGCTCTTGGTGACTGTAGCGTAAGTTGATGTTCCGTGTTGGTGTCTCTCTTTGTAGAGTTCGTTTGCGCGCTTGCGGTCGACTCTTTGTGTGGTGATAATAGCTTGCACTTCTTTCTCTCTTAGGAATATTGGGCATGCTTTGTCGAATGCTGAGTGTTCTGCGTTGTTGCTGTTTGTTGATTTGCAGTTGATGCAAATTTTTGTTGCGTTGCACTGTTCGTTTAGGTCTTTGTTTAAATGTGCTTCTTGAGCACAGAATGGGCAGATTTTTTGGTTTTTGCATATGTTTTGGGAGTGTCCGTAACGCATGCAGTTGTTGCAGCGGAGTGGTAGTGGTATGAACGGTTTTAGGCTTACTCTTTCATATCCTATGTTAATGGTCTCGGGTGGTGTAGGAGATGCGAAAGTCAGTATGATGAGTCCCGTTTCAACCATGTTTGCGTTCTGTTTTTTCATTATTTTCTTTACTTCGCACACATTCTGTCGCCTGAGTTCTCTTAAGATTTCTTCTTCGGGTATTCCTCTAAGGTCATTGGAGTACATTACTGCCTTCGAGAAGTTGAGAGAGTTGTGTTCAGTTATTTCTATATTTATTTCGTTGCTAAGTGAGCATAGTAGAATCAACTTGGTTGCTTGCATGTAATTTTTAGTTTTTATCAGGATAGTTCCATTTCGCAGCTTTTTGCATGTTTCGAGTTCGCTGGAGCAAACGTTGTCGATCACTTTTTTTATTAGAAAGGGTGATACGTTGTTTAGCCCCTCTTTGCTGTCTTTACGTGTAATAACGAGGTATTTGGGTCCGATGGATTTTGTTTTGAGGTGTATTGATTTGTCGATCTTAATTTGGTCGGTGGCGGGTGAACCTCTACGGTCCGGCGGCTCGTTCATGGTGATTGTGTGCCTTTGCACCGGGTGTGATGCAGTAGGTGTTGTAGAGTTATTGAGTTTTGGTTTTGTTTGTTGTGGATATGTTAAGTTAAGTGTTGCTGTGATTGTTTTAGTTTTGGCTGCGGTTTAGTTGTAACTGCGAGTGGTTGGAAACACGTCTATGTTGAACGAAAGCGAGAGTCTAACTGAACATGTTCTTTTTGAACATTGCCGCAGCGGCCAATAACAAGTCAATACTGGCAGTCAAGACACTCTGCCATATGAGAGTAGTTATTGAACCCCTCCGAAAGCGCACTGCTATTGTACAATGCCATAGATGTCAGCAGTTTGGTCACACGGCAAAATACTGCCGTAAGGCGCACATATGTGTGAAATGTGCTGGAGAGCACCCTGCCAGGGACTGTTCTCGACCCCGCAATGAGCTCTGCACCTGCTACAACTGTGGTGATCAGCACCCTGCTAACTACTCGGGATGTCCTAAATACCAGGCGTTTCTACAACGCTCCAGGCCCAGAAGCGGGGTAGGTGGTAGAAGTGAGAACTCCGAGCGCTCTATGCCACGGGCTACGACTGGAGGTAGGCCTATAGCTACTGCTCGAAGCTTAGTCTGCTATGCGGATGTAGTTAAGCAGCAACAGCAGCAGCCAAAACAACAACACCAACAACAGCAACAGTGCAACGACAGGAGCCGCAGCCGTCAAAGGACGACAAGGGATGCACCCCAGCACTCGATGGACAATAGCAACATTGAAGCAATTCTGCAGTCGCTTAACGAAAGCATTAAGTCTCTCCAGTCGCACCAAGAAAAGCAGATGGAGTTAACGATGATGATGCTGAAGCAGCACCAACAACAGAATCAGCAGCAGGGGCAGATTCTTAATCTACTCACTGCGCTCCAAGCGCAAAAGGCCCCATAATGATGCCGCTGCGCATCTTAGTGTGGAACGCCGACGGCGCACAGTGGGGCCTTTTCTCGGATAGCTTATCAAAAATCATTTTTTTCATGAACGCGTTTGGCAAAAGTGAAATATGTAATCGATAGAGAATACTTCAAAGATTATGGATCCAAAAGATTTTTTAAATCGGTTAATAATTATGGGTGGTAGAGCTCCTCAAAGTTGAGAAATTTTACGTGAGTACGAAAAAATGACAATTTTTACAGAAATTTACCACTTTCGAACTGAATATTGGGGAATTACACAACCGATCTTCGATCTTTTTTCTTTATCTGAAAAGTATGTTCAATCTCAGTGTTTTTCTGTATACAGTTTATATATAGCTGAAATACTTATTAAATTAGAATCGTTTAAAAAATACACTAAATATTGGCATTTTTTGAACTTTCGTGGACTATAACAAAAAAGTATCTCTCAGAGTCACGGTGGGACCACATGCATTTGAAAGCTATAATATATACCTTTCATATGTATATAGTCACAATCTGCGAAAATCTGCATTTTGGAAACGCGAGCCAAAAAACTAGGGATACCTCGAGTTAAAAACACGCGGCAGGTATAAGGAAGAAGAAGAGCGCATACAAATTTGGCTGTAGCGTGTGTGCTGTTTATTGACAACATTTCTAAATGTTGTATTATAAGTACTACCTGTCTATATATATCCCTTCTAATCCTTTTTTCCTTCCTATCCTTTCTAATTACCTGAATGGAAAAGGTCTGAAGAGGCAGGTAAATATAATTGTAGTTGATGGATAGTTGCGGTACTACAGGTTTTTTTTTTTTTATTTCTGTATTTCCCCGTTTACCTATTTTTAATGTAAATCAATACCGTAGGTATATATTGTTTTTTACCTAGCTAATTGGAAAAGGGTTATACCAATTTTGCTTGCTTACCTAGCTAACTCAAAAATATGTCACTTGATGGCAACAGTTATTTCATAACTTCATAAGAGGAAACACTTGTTGTTTATTGCTGCGAACAATAAGAAATTTTCAGATTGAATAGTATTTTTCAATATAATTCACGAAATTTTGATAAATAAGCGCAATAATGGATTTAACAAATTCAAAGATTTTTGAACTTTTTCGTGCTTCTGAAAATATTAACGATTTTCAAGTGGCATTGCTTAAAGAGATTGGCGTACTCGAAAACGCTAGTTGTGCGCTTCAGACACAAATTAAATTCATTCACGCTAACTTGAAGCGAAAATGGAACTTGGTCCATAGAACCATGTCGGCTTTCATAAAAAAGCATGAAAATTGGTTGGAGGAATGTTCAACATTCGGATATTCAGAACAGGAAGAAGTTTACCCATCGACTAGCCGAGGAAGAGGAAGGCCGCAAAAAAGTATGGAAGAGTGTTCATGTGTTACAAGGAAACGTAAGCTTGAGGATGCTACGGATAGCTTAACAGCTGAACATCTGTCGGAAGCACTTTCATCCAAGTATATGAAGGAACAAGAGAGGACAAGAGCGACAATTATGAAAGCTGTGCAGGTCGCCAGTCCTTTACGGCTGTATAGGATTTAGGAAAGTATTCCCACGCCTCCAAACTCAGTCGGAATGAAGTACACTCACGAAGAAGCGTTTTCCCTATTTATGGACTTGGGACTGACTAAGGAGAAATATGATATTTTACGCAGCTCCTTAAAAAAACATAACGTCAAAGTTCTTCCCGGATATAAAAAAATTGTATTTCCCAAAAAGGAAGCAGTGCCACCTAATACAATAATAACAGAGACATCTGTAGAAGTAAAACCCCAGGATTGAATGGATCACACTGCTAGGCGTATAGTTGAAAGTTTGCCTGATGGAGAGGTCGAGCTTCTTCCTGAAAATCTGACTCTACTCAATAAGTGGGGATGTAATGGATCGTCTGGACAAAGCATATACAAACAAATTATACAGACAGATGACGAAACTATTTCTGATGAAAATATGTTTATGGCTTCTGTAGTTCCCTTACGCCTTAGAAGTGAAACTTCTGAACATTGGAAAAATCGCCGACCATCATCGATTCATTATTGTCGCCCTATTTTCTTCAAATATGCGAAGGAGTCGTCTGAATTGATTAAATCAACTGTAACCGACATACAAAATCAAATTAGCCAACTGAAGCCTTCTGTTTTTCAAACCAAGAGTGGAAAAACATTCACGGTGAAGTTTGATTTCTTCCTGACAATGATTGATGGAAAAGTCTTAAATGAAATTACAAACACCTCCTCAACATTGAGGTGTCCCATTTGTAAAAAAAACTCAAAAAGACTTTCACAGTTTAGACGACTCAACGGGTGAGGAGAACTGCTACGAATATGGAATTTCTCCGTTGCATTGCAGAATAAAGTGTATGGAATTTATTTTGAAGCTCGCGTACACACTTCCTCGGCCAGGAGAAACAAAAACGGATAATACGCCTCGTGAGGATATACAGAGAAGAAAGGAAGTTATACAAGCTGAGTTCTCTCGGAAGCTAGGAATAAAAGTTGACTGTCCAAAGCACGGATACGGGAATACGAATGATGGAAATACTTCGAGGAAATTTTTTGAAAATGATCAAATAACAACTTTGATAACATGTGTTCATAATGAGATCATTAAAAGGTTTGCTGTTATCCATAATGTTATAAACTGCAAAGAAATGATAGATGGTGCAAAATTTGGCGAATACGCATCAAAAACAGCTCAACTTTTGACTGGATTGTATCCTCAGAAAAAACTAACCCCCACGGTACATAGGATTTTGGCTCATGGAAAGGACTTAATAGAATATCAGTGCTTACCTATTGGAGAGCTGTCCGAAGAAGCACAGGAATGTAAAAACAAGGACTGCAAGAGGTTCAGATACACTAATACGTGCAAAATTTCTCGGGTGCGACAAAATGGAGACCTTTTCAACATGCTGGCAGCCTCATCGGATCCACTTCATGCATCGCTGAGACATGTGCGATCACGAAAGGATTTGGAAGATAGCAACTATAGTTCCGAAGTGTTGAGTTTATTAGATGTTAACCTTACTAGCATTAATGTTGATGATTATTTGGTTGAAAATCAGCCATCGATAGCAAATATTAAAAATTAACCTCAAAAAATCACCCAAAAATAAGAATATAAATTTTATGTATTTAAGTTAGAAAATCGAATAAAAACAACAAAAAAGGCGAAATAGTCATTGAAGTTATACAAAATTTTCAGTAATGATTAAAAACAAACGTTTTTAATTGGAATTTTACAGGTAAAATGTGCTGGAAATCTTTCTTGACTTTGACCTTGAATATTTAAGCACCACGGATACCTAGCACTCTTGGCGAACATTCATTTTAAAGCTTGAAAAGTCATCTATCAATTGCTTTTTAAATTTTTGAAATCACTTCATTAGTTTAGAAGATATGATTTTTGATAAGCTAAATGAGCAATGGCCCCACTGTGCGTCGCCGCTTAGTTGCATTTTCATAAAAATCACCACTCTTAAAATGATTTTCGCATATTCTGCTATGTGGCGTGAATTCCACTCCCGCAGGCTCGTTCCATAATTTTCGTTTTAGATCATTGCTTGGCACGTGCACACATTTTACACCAATTTCGCATCTCTTTTTACACAAAAAACAATATGGCGGCATTTTGAAAAGTCTCGCATAAAATCCCAAAGCAGCTAAAAATTCATCCGTAGTCGTGCGTCGCTTGCTATGTTCGAATCGAGACTGAAACCCAAGGCATACTTATATAGGTAGTCCAGCTCTTTTGCTCGCTCTCTTTTTCTGTTGCCTTACGATTCAGTCTTGTTGCGAACGTTGTGAGCGACGCACATACGCGCACTATTTTTTTTTGCGTTTTATTTTCGTAAGGCAACGAGAAAGCGGAGTGAGACTACCTATATAAGTATGCCTTGCTGAAAACGTAAGGCAACAGCAAAGAGGGCGACGTCGACGTCGCTGCCACCTTGTTAAATACGCCTTAGTTTGACCTACCGGCTGTGCCAAGGTTAACGTCTTTAGTCATGTAGTATATATATGTTATAGCACAAAATGTGTAATTATGGGTTTGGATAATTCACAAGTGGGAGCGAATGCGGACACGGAACACTTGTTAATTGCCTTTACATACATACATGTGTGTTGAACTTTGTCACAATTAAACGCACATAAATATGAAACGTTCATACGGAAAACAATTGTGAGCAAAAAAAATTAAATAAAAATAAAAAAAACTTGGCACCATGTACATATATATGCGTCAAGACGGAATTGCATTGGAATGCATGTACATATGTACATGCAGTTGGAGCAGACGCAACGGAAAAAGTGCAAGTACTAATTTTATCGGAGAATATTAAACGGACTGCGTTTAATACTGATAAAATAAATGCACACGGACAAATAATGGCACAAAAATGCAAATCATTACTTATCTGTGGTCTCTTTTGTAGGTTGCGTAGATGTGTGTGTGTGTGTGTGTGTGTGCGTATGTATGGATATTCCACCGAAGCTTGCTGGGGCGAGTGATGAATAATTAATCCTAATTCATCCGGCTCGAAGGACCATGAAATTGTAGAGGATGAGGTGGAACTTTCCAAAACTAAGCACTCGCGATCGACGCTAGTAAATTACTAGTTACTTTTGGGTCGAATAGACGAGGTGAACAAGTAAAAAAATAGTGCGGTTGTCTTTTAGTATTACTGCTTCGGTTTATTGGCGAATTGGTACTAAAAACTATGTAGACGCTGAGCTTGCTCAGCGGCTCTTAACATAATTAACATGGTGTTTAACATAAATTATGCTCAGAGAGGAAACAAAATACTGATTTTGGTGGGGAGTTGCAGATGTATACTTTTAGGCATAAACACGCATTTTTCGCGAATATATTCTGTAACTACATATCCACAATAGCACTTATATTTTGTTAGGGTACCCAACATTCATCGTTCGTCTAGTGCATTTCTGTTTTGCTTCTTTTGTGAATTATTATAGCTAAATTTAATTATTGCCAACCCAATATTCTCTATTATAACTAAATATATTAATAATTGCCAAACCAGAAACCCTGCTCCTACAAATAAATAAACTTGTACGTAATTGTATTTTCTTTTGTGGTTGTTTGTGGGCATAACATAAACAGTCGGCTGCATCTCTGACTCTAAGCACAAACAAAACAAAGCAATTTCAAAGAACAAACAAAGCGAATTCAAAGCAACAGACAGCGTTCGTTAATTCACGGGCGAGACTTCGTCTTTAACGACCACTTTTCTCTGCCGCAACACCAATGCCATCATATTCGTTTGCAAGCAGAGACAATTGTCGTACAACAACCTATACTATTTCAATTTTGGACTGCCTATCGGTGTGAGTTACAGCTGCCAAATAACGCAGCGAGGTATGCATGTGAGTTACATCAGAGAAGTTTGATAGATAGATACGCTACCGCGCGTATAGATTTTGACACATCAACAAAAAATAAAAAACAATCCCGTAATCATTTGCATGGAAATCAGATTTTTATATGACTTAAGACAATGTCTTAAAGCATCATTTCTGTTTATTCTCATTAAACAATTGGTGTTAAATTATCTTCATAATATTTTTTCAACGTATCATTGATTGATTTTTCGATAATCACTACTTATTCAATCTTCTAAGTTCTTTATGTACCCTAAGATCGAACCCGAGTTACGTGAATATAGCAGGGTAAAAGAAGATAAGCAAAATTGCATGTGCCTCTAAAAAATATTGAATTAACCATCTTTATAGGAAATTTTCCCACGATTTTAGATCTGCAATCCTTAATACAAACAGATTTTTGTTTATAAAATATAGCCCTGCAAAGTTGACTGATTTTTTGTGTTGCATAAAAATCGCAATTTTGATTTGATTTTGTCGGCTAAAAAACTAAGAAACGGATCCTCATTATCCTTGATTCTATTAATAGGTATTTTTATTAAAATAATAACCTTATGGTTGGCCAGGTAAATCGATATTTATCAACTATCAATTTTTTTCACTACAACACATTTTTCACATTTTACATCTGCCATATTTTCAAATTATTTTTTTGATTATTTCTTTATCTAATGCAAAAAGTTTCAGCTGCCCGTTTTTGCCCCTTTTTTTAAATTCAAAAAAATGAAAAAAGTCATAGCTAAAAAATAAGTTGCATGCATTTCTGGGCCATTTATGACACATAACCGTGAAAACCAATTCTTATCGTTATTGTTTCGTTCGTTATTGTTGAGATGCATGATTTTCGTTTTTCATAAATTTATGCTTGCCTGAAACCCTTTCTTAAATTCTAGTCCCTAAACTGAGGTGCAGTTACAATCATCATTACAATTCATCTTCGGACAAAAATCTTTGCACAAATTGACCTAAGCCCAAATATATAATAAATATTAGGTTAAATTTGCAAGCATTAAAGCAAACTTTTTTCTTGAACCCTTGATCCAAACGGTATCTATCAGGTAGTAGATTAGACTATATATTGAAAAAAACAATCATAACCTCTGGATAAGTCTACGACAGAAAATTGGCGAGACACCTACTACATTACTCTTTAAACATGTCATTGAACAATAAACAATTATTTGACCTGTTTAGGAAGTCAGACACAACAAAAAATTTCATGAAAGCTGCCTTTGAAGAACTTGATAGCTCATACGGCAATGTACAGAGAAGTGAAAATGAAAAACACAAACTTGCCTTGACTTATGCCACACAAAACTCAAGATGGATGCAAGTAAACAGAATGATTGAGAGATTCAACTCCAAACACCAGGACTGGCTAAATTATGATACCATCCTGGATACATTTACAGGAAATGAACCTGCACATCAACCGGCCGAGCAAGAGGAAGGCCAACTAAAAGCATAGAAGAGTGCTAAAATTTTACAAGAAAGAGGAAACTTAGTGATTCAAAAAAAAGTAAGGTCACAGATTACAAAATCAGTTGCTATTGCCAGCCCACCGCGACTACAAAGAATTAAAAAATCATTCCCACGCCCCCAAACACAAACCTTACAAAGTAGAGCTTTCAAAAGAGAATTATGAGATACTACGGGCATCTTTGAGGTAACATGGAGCTGACATTTTACCGGGATACAAACACGTTTCGAAAGCAAATTAGATTCACGACCACTGCATACGGAGTTTACTGAAGTCTCTGTAAAAGCCAAAGCAAAGGACAAAGCTTGTATAAGCAAAGAATATCTTCCGATGACGCTATGGAATCTGTTGTTCCTTTACGGCTAAAATCTGATGTTTCTTTACACTGTGTTTCAGTTTGCACGGGAATCGCCAAAACTCATACGGAACACAGTAAGGGATATTGAAGACCAAATAAGCAAGATTAAGCCAACAAAGCTCGAAATTGGAGATGGAAAATACATTGAATGTAATTACGAGTTCCAACTGACCATGGTTGACGGAAAAGTGGTCAACGAACTGACAAATACAAAGTCAACTTTGTCATGCCCAATTTGCAAAGAGAAGCAAAAGAACTTCGACGATTTAAACGATTCTACAAATGAAGGGATCTCACCTCTGCACGCAAGAATAAGATATATGGAGTTCTTGTTAAAATTGGCGTATACGCTTCCTCAAGAAGAGGAACACTATGATGAAAAAACATCAAACAAAGATAAAGAAAAGTACAGAAAGAAGCAAATACAGGATGCGTTTTTCAAACAAGTTGGACTTAAAGTAGACTGCTCCAAGTACGGATACGGAAACTCAAACGATGGAAACACTTCAAGGAGATTTTTTGAAAACAATGAGGCTTTGACTCGAATCACTGGAATCAACAATCAAATCTTAAAGAGATTGGGAACGATCTTAAATGTTTTGAACTGCAAGGAAAAAGTTGATTCTGCGTAATATGGAGAATATGCTTCAAAAACAGCATCACTTTTAGCAGAATTATGTCCGCAGAAAAAGTTGACCCCGACAGTTCATAAAATATTGGCGCATGGCAAGAATATAATTGAGTATCAGTCTTTGCCAATTGGAGAGCTCTCTGAAGAAACACAAGAGTCACTTAATAAGTTTTATAAACAAGTAAGAAGGCTCTAGTCGGGAGAGCCCGACTAGAAGATACCCTGAACCCAGTTGCAATAAATATATTTAATTTATATAAGACTTTGGTATACAGGCTTAGCTTCCATCGATTAAGTTCAATATCTCCGGTGTTTCTCAACCGATTTGGACGAAATTTTCAGAAAAGTTCTATCATTATCCATTTCTTCAACCTTCATTTTTAGATTTTCCAAATTAGATATTTTATTGTTATCGATATTATGTGTATATCGGAAACCAGAATAGTTATCGATAATTTGAAGCAAACTTGTTCTGCTCATGGTATAGGAGAACTTAAATACAAAATCAGAAGTCTCTAGCTCTTGTAGTCTCTGAGATCCACGCGTTCATACAGACAGACAGACGGACAGACAGACGGACAGACGGACATGGCTATATCGTCTCGGCTGTTGATGCTGATCAAGAATATATATACTTTATAGGGTCGGAGATGCTTCCTTCTGCCTGTTACATACTTTTGCACAAAACCATTATACCCTTATTTACCCATTTTATGGGTTAAGGGTATAAAAATACAGATTGTTAAACACTTTCAAAGCTTCAAGGGTGAGACAAAGCAGCATCCTCAGATCCACTTATTTCATCACTGAGGCATGTTAAGTCACGAAGAGAATTCGAAAATACTTATAGTTCAGAGATGATGATGATGATGAAAAAATTTTATTATACTCGATACCGAAGTTAAAGAGTATATTGGTTTTGTGCAATTTCCGTCATGGTGTCTGTCCGTCTGTCCGTCCGTCCGTCTGTCCGTCTGTCCGTCTGTCCGTCCGTATGTGTGCAAGTTTTTTCCACACCCTTCAAGCTAGGGACTTGAAACTTTCCAATTCTCTTTTTCTATGGGATAGTAAATTAAAGTGTCAAGATTGGGGTTCTACGATAACTGGGGGGCTGGCAAATCGATAAATTCGATAACTCAAAAACGATAAATCCGCATATTTCACACACCCTTACAGCTAGAACTACCAAATTTGGTAAGAAGATAGCTACTAGCAACCCCCAAAAAACTGCATCAAAAATTTTGGAGCCACGCCCCCCATTCCACCCCCAGACCCCCCGCATTTTAAAGTCAAAAAAGCCTATATCTCCCAAAGTTTTTGAGCTAGAGCCACCGAATTTGGTGCCAATTTAGCTGATGATGACCCCCCAAAAACTGCACCAAAAGTTTGGATGCCACGCCCACCAATACCGCCCTAGCCGCCCCCAGATGCCCCAACGCTTCGTAAAAAACGGGAATGCGTGTATCTTCCAGAGTAGTGGAGCTAGAGCCACCAAATTTGGTAGGAAGATAGCTGGTAACGACCCCAAAAGAACTGGGGATAGTAAATTAAAGTGTCAAGATTGGGGTTCTACGATAACTGGGGGGCTGGCAAATCGATAAATTCGATAACTCAAAAACGATAAATCCGCATATTTCACACACCCTTACAGCTAGAACTACCAAATTTGGTAAGAAGATAGCTACTAGCAACCCCCAAAAAACTGCATCAAAAATTTTGGAGCCACGCCCACCCATCCCGCCCCCAGCCCCCCCGCATTTAGAAATCAGAAAAGCCTATATCTCCCACAGTTTTTTTAGCTAGAGTCACCAAATTTGGTGCCAAAATAGATGATGATGACCCCCCAAAAACTGCATCAAAAGTTTGGATGCCACGCCCACCAATAACGCCCTAGCCACCCCCATCTGCCCCAACGCTTCGTCAAAAACGGGAATGCGTGTATATTCCAGAGTAGTAGAGCTAGAGCCACCAAATTTGGTAGGAAGATAGCTGGCAACGACCCCCAACAATCTGCATCAAAGTTTTGGAGCCAAGCCCATCCATTCCGCCCCCCTTTCCCCACCTTATACAAACTTTGAGCTAGAGTCACCAAATTTGGTATGAAGGTAGCATTTGACATTCCACAAGGACCTGAAGCAAAAATTTGGATGCCACGCCCAACCATACCGCTCCAGCCCCCCTTTCCCCACTTTATACAAACTTCGAGCTAGAGTCACCAAATTTGGTATGAAGAGAGCAATTGACATCCCACATGGATCGGCAGCAAAAATTTGAAAGCCACGCCCACCCATACCGCCCCAAGCCCCATAGCCCCCCTATCACCACCTTTTACATGCTTCGAGCTAGAGTCACCAAATTTGGTATGAAGGTAGCATTTGACATTCCACAAGGATCTGCAGCAAAAATTTGGATGCCACGCCCAACCATACCAACCGCAGCCCCCCTTTCCCCACTTTATACAAACTTCGAGCTAGAGTCACGAAATTTGGTATGAAGGTAGCATTTGACATTCCACAAGGATCTGCAGCAAAAATTTGGATGCCACGCCCAACCATACCGCCCGCAGCCCCCCTTTCCCCACTTTATACAAACTTCGAGCTAGAGTCACCAAATTTGGTATGAAGATAGCAATTGACATCCAACATAGATCGCCACCAAAAATTTGAATACCACGCCCAACCATACCGCCCCCAGCCCCCCTTTCCCCACTTTATACAAACTTCGAGCTAGAGTCACCAAATTTGGTATGAAGATAGCAATTGACATTCCACAAGGATCTGCACCAAAAATTTGAATGCCACGCCCAACCATACCGCCCCCAGTCCCCCTTTCCTCACTTTTACAAACTTTGAGCTAGAGTCACCAAATTTGGTATGAAGATAGCAATTAACATCCCACATGGATGGGCATCAAAATTTTTAATACTGGTATCGAGTATACCGCAGTCGGTTGCGTCCGACTGCAACGTTTCCAATTGTTTTTCAATTGTAATATTAATTTAAAAATTTAAAAGCCTTAAAAACAATACAAAAAAAAATCAAAAATTAAAAAAAAAAAAAAATATATCTGTCCCATAAAATTGTTTTTTTTTTCACCAATTTCTACATTGCATAATCCTAAATAGGCACCTATAAACTGAAGAATTCATTTCAAAAGCTTATTTTATAGGTTGATTAATTATCTCTCAGATGTTTTATAAATTGACCGATTATCTGGTTTGGTTCAAAAGTTATGATTTTTGCAACGAAGAAAGTCAAATGGCGCCACTATGCGACGCTCCCCAGTGAAATACTTTATCTTCAACTCAAATTCTAGAACCAATCCAAAATTCTTGAAAAAAAAGTAAGCCCAGAAAACAGAGAACAGATGGCGGTGAAGCTGTAAGCAATTTTTTTTTTCCTGAAACAGATTGTGGTTTATTTGTTATTTATTTTTTTTTTAACAGTAAGTTGCTTATCTGTTATTTTTTTGTGGTTTTTAAGAAACGGGATTGTTGCTTTGCTGTTATTTTTACCGGCTTAAAAATATAATATTATCGTATAAAAATGTGATTTCCATGCAAATGATAAGGTGTGTTTTTATACCCTTAACCCATACAATGGATAAATAAGGGTATAATGGTTTTGTGCAAAAGTATGTAACAGGCAGAAGGAAGCATCTCCGACCCTTTAAAGTATATTTATTCTTGATCAGCATCAACAGCCGAAACGATTTAGCCATGTCCGTCTGTCCGTCTGTATGAACGCGTGGATCTCAGAGACTACAAAAGCTAGAGACTTCAGATTTTGTATATAAGTTCTCCTATACCATGAGCAGAACAAGTTTGCTTCAAATTATCGATAACTATTCTGGTTTCCGATATACACATAATATCGATAACAATAAAATATCGAATTTGGAAAATCTAAAAATGAGGGTTGACGCAATGGGTCATGATAGAACTTTTCTGAAAATTTCGTCCAAATCGGTTAAGAAATACCGGAGATTTTGAATTTAATCGATTGAAGCTAAGTCAGTATACCAAAGTCAATTATAAATTTAATTTATTTATTGCAACTGGGTTCAGGGTATCTTCTAGTCGGGCTCTTCCGACTAGAATTCTTTACTAAAGATTTATTGAGTAATCATCAATAATTGCAAATATTTTAGTAAGATTTTCGAATGCGCCATGTATGATAAGCGCCATGACAAGATTTGGAGTGCTTGAAAAAAATTGTGGAACTGTTACGTCCTTTTGAAAATTTGACACTTAAACTGTCTTTTGCTTAAAAAAAACGATTTAAAATAAGTGTAGTAAAAATGTGAGCAAAAAGTTCATATATATTAGCCTTGTCAACAGCACTGGATCCACGGTACAAGCTCATTCATTTTTAGAACCCTCTTGCCAAAGCTAAAACAATAAATTACTTGACCAAGTATGTCAAACAGGCGAAACCATTATCCTCATCTTCGATAGACGACTCATTTCACAGCATTGAGAAAGCTGATATTTGGAACACTCATTGTGAGGTTGCGCATAAAAGCTTAAAAGCATATGGATACTGCTTTCTATAGTGAAATGGAAGTTCAGATGTACTTATCAGCACTAATGGCATCGACAGGGGCTCTTCAAGGTGCTTTCGATGCTTGGGAGGGAATAAAAGGTAAAATTAAAAAAATTATATTACATAGTATACTTAATAAAACATATATACTTTTTACAGCTTTATTTTCCAACCTATACAAATTTGCGCAAAAATATTTAACTGCTGCGGCTACATCGGTGCCAAGCGAACGTCTTTTTTCTAAAGCTGGAGCAAATGTTTCCCAATCTAGCAACCGATTGCAAGGAAAAAGGCTTTCAAAGTTATTGTTCCTAAATTCTTACAAAATAAAGAAGAATAAGTAATATATTTGGGGTGTTCAACAGCTCCGTTTCATCGTTTTATGTTTCAAAGTTGAAACGATTAACTCGTGAACGGCATTTTGGGTGTCAATGCGTTTCATGTTTGTGCAGTCAGCTGTTGTTTGTTTACATTTCTTATTCTTCAATTTTTGTCACTGTTGCTGTTTACTGCGGCTATACTTTATTTGTAAAAAATGCCATTTAAAAGTGCTAAAGATATGCTATGCGATGCTTTAGCAAAGCAAGTTATTAGATAAATAGAGGATATTGAGTGTGAGAAGAGCTCGTTGTTTGAATTAGTTGCTCAATTACATGCTTTTAACATTTGGCGGCCATTTATCATATGTGTTCATACTATTTTGCACAAAAATACACCAAATATACTAAAAAGTACTGAGCATCGATAGCAAATATCGAATAAATATCGTGCTCTTCCCATCTTTACTTTGTTCAAACTTGAAACACTTTTTGTATACATAGGCTGGGGTGTTTCAACGTTTCAAGAAATTTTCTATGTATTTTGTTGTTGCGAGACGTTTCAACTTTGAAACGTGAAACGATGAAACGAGCTGTTGAACACCCCAATTGTTTTTATTTTCCTTTAGTTTCTTAGGACATTAGAAAGCTAGAACTAATTATTAGTAAAAATTTTTTTTTTTTCAGCTTTCCATATCAGTGTGGTAGCTTTCAGATAATGCAACACACCTATATGTGTGAGTAACAACAGCGACCTAAGCATGTGAGTTACATCAGCGAAGTTTGATGGTGTGTGACTTTTAACAGTCACGCTACCGTGCGTATATTAAAAGAAAGTTCTACATGATGTTGTTTAGAGATAATTACAAGGTTGAGATACACCTAGATCGTGTACCAAGTGGAAAACACGTAAGACGATATTCCTCAGACAAATCCACTTACAAAACAAACCATACCAAACAAAAAAATGTCGTGCAAATGGTATTTTAATTTATTGCATCGACGTAGACTGCTCCTTCTTCAGCAGAAAACTATATAAATTTACAAGACGAGATCAGGTATAATGCGGATTTAGATCCAAAAAATTTTGGTATAGTAGTAATACACCCTTCGTCATTTTTAAATAGCCCGAATTATCTTCATGAGTACACGCAGGATGCGTTCACATACTTACGTAAATTCGGGGGTTCCGATCTATTTATTACAACCAACGACCATTTACCATAAAAACGGGTCTTAAGAGCTGGAGTGTTGTGTTGATTAACAGAGTCGCTACCACGAAGCGGACAACTGGGGAAACAGCGAATAGCCAGTATTTTTCATTACTTGTTTCCACACTTTACTCGCTACAATGCCAGCTGGTGCATAGTCGGCCATCATTGTTTAGCTTTTTGTTGTCACTGCAAAGTGTGCGAAGCGCAAGTCATAATGAAATGTTGCCGCACTTCGTTTCTCTTGTTGTTGTCACAAAATTTGAAATCGACAATCTTAGACTTTTGCTTCTTTCTGCTTGCTGCTGCTCAACAAGAAAGGGTGGTATAGACATCATATGAACTTTGTGCAATTGTAGAGCAAAACATGAGATTGTAGTGTACATATATATATAGACAATTAGAATAACTTGTAACACTTTGTTACCAGCATAAACAAATGCCTAAATAAGAATAAACATAAAGGCATGTGGTCTGCGCATGCCGTAATATGAGTTCACTTTAGAAGGCCACGCAAGCGTGAGACCGTTGCCCTACGGGAATCGCTGCGCTTGCACTTAAGCCACTCTCCGCATACATATGTTCACTCGCTCTCCCTCTCTTTGTAGCTGTTAAACTACAACAGCATAAGCTTTATCAATGTTAAGCGTAGAATAGAACTCAAAATTATTCAATAAAGACATTCAAAAAAGCGCCGTACAACGGCGCAGACGTGCTATCTATTTTGATACAAAGAACCTCCATTTTATTACACCATTAGCTTAGACGACTTTAGCTCAAAAACTGTGGGAGATATAGGCTTTGTTGTCTTTAAAACGTGGGGGATGGGGGCAGAATGGGTGGGCGTGGCTTCAAAATCTTTGTATCAATTTTTTGGGGGTTACTAGTAACTATCTTCTCGTCAAATTTTGTAGTTCTAGCTGTAAGGATGTGCGAAATATGTGGGTTTATCGGTTTGGAGTTATCGAATTTATCGATTTTCCAGCTCCCCAGTTATCGAAGAACCCCCATCTTGACACTTTAATTTACTATCCCATAGATAAAGAGAATTTGGAAGTTTCAAGTCTCTAGCTTGAAGGGTGTGGAAAAAAATTGGACACATACAGACGGACAGATGGACGGACACCATGACGGACATTGCACAAACCCAATATACTCTTTACCTTCGGTATCGAGTATAAAAATTATGGGGGTATATCCAAGTTGACTGCCATTCCAAAAGTCTTGGTGTTTACCTTTTCACCGTCACTGTCGTTGCGCCGCTAATCGCACAAAAAAAAAAACTCTGTCGCCTTTTCGTTTCGCGCGATAACCAGGGTATCGTCGGGTATATGCGGATTGATTTTGCACTTTACACTTGTTCGTAAACGTTTGGAGATTTATTTCCAACTTGTACTACGTCTATTTTACCTATGCGTCCCTGCTCAGGCGCCACTTGTAAGGTAGCGATTTTGGCCTGGGTATATATCGCAGTCCGGCCAAAGTTCTGCGTCACAAGAAAATTTATTGAAAATATCAGCGACGCCTTGTGAAATGTAGACATGTGTTGTTTGTGTCGTCCGACACCCGCGTTGGTCGAAAACGGCTGAGGGATCGGGGGAGGGAGACGTACTAGGCAGCACACAGTACGAGTACCACTGGCCACTCAGACTGTTCCGACGGGGTTAGGGTATCACGCGCGTATATATGAGCAAGTATGCGCAAAACTTAGCGGCTCATATGTACGCGTATTTTTCGTAGCTGTCGTCGAATGCAGACGTGTTTTCTCATCGTGGTCCGGTTAATTAATTCCCAAACGCAAAAGTGCAGTGATATAGAAGCTTATAAAATATATATTTTATGCGAAAAGACGCTAAGTGCAATGTATCTGCACAAATTGCTTTTTAAAAAATCTGTAATTCAAACAAAACAATTGACTTTTAACAAATAATAACATATAAAACAAAAGGCACTAACAAATTCTTCACCTCGCTTAAGACAATGAGTCAACGCGAGAATTGTGGCCAGCGACAACGCGAGCAAGACGAGCGTCGTCGGCTGAGCAACGCTTACTTTTCCGTAGTTTCAGAGCAGCCCGAGCGGTCAATTACCCCCAACCCGCAAATCGAACTCTCTTACACAGCGCGTGCCAGAGAACGTTCTTGCTCACCGTCTCCGTCCCTGTTATCTATCGAGTCAACGCAATCCGACCGCGCGCGGTCGGCAACACCCAATCCGACAAATGAAGTATTGCACACAGCACGCGACCGAAAGTTTTCGTGCTCCCCGTCTCTCTTAGCAACGACTGCAAGTGCCGCGGCCTCTCTAGGTACCGCAACAGCGATTACAACCACAACTGCACCGATACCTACTTCCCGTTCAACAAGCACAACGACTGCTGCGCCGTCAGCAAATCAAACTGCAAACAGCAAAAATGTTAAGCCGGCTACACAGACTGGTATGGATCGCTACATTTATATCAAAAGAAAGCTAAGTCCGCAAAATTCTACGAATAAACCAAAAATGACCCGTGGCAATTTAAATATACCCTCGAATGATACTACATACAATAGCAATAGATTTCACATCTTGGCAGAAAACACAGATGATCTGCCTTCTGAAGCCGTTGGGGTTGTCACGAAAAAGCCGAAGCCACCCCCAATATATATACGCGAGAAAAGCTCCAGTGCTTTTGTTAACAAAGTTATCGAGCTCATAGGCAAAGATAGTTTCTACATAGTCCCTCTCGTACAGGGTAAAATTCAAGAAATTAAAGTCCAGACAAAGTCGGAAGATAATTACAGAGTTCTCATAAATTATCTAAACGAAAAAAAATGAATTACTATACGTATCAATTAAAAAGCTGCAAGGGCCTGCAGGTCGTAATAAAAGGCATAGAACCTGATGTAACACCAGAAGAAATAAAACAGGCGCTGCAGGAAAAAGGATTTCGAGCAAAAACCGTCATAAACATCTTAAACAGGAATAGGATGCCGCAACCACTTTTTAAAATAGAACTTGAACCAGAAACGAAGATGCTTAAAAAAAACGAGGTGCACTCAATATACAAACTTCAGCTTTTACTTCACCGAAGAATCACCGTAGAAGAACCGCACAAACGAAACGGTCCGGTACAATGTATGAACTGCCAAGAGTACGGCCATACAAAAGCCTACTGTACACTGCGCTCGGTATGCGTATACTGTGGGGAACTGCACAGCTCCGCAAGTTGCCCAGTAAGCAAAGAAGACTCTAGCAAAAAATTCTGCAACAACTGCGAAGGCAAGCATACAGCCAACTACAGAGGCTGCCAAGTCTACAAGGAACTTAAAAATCGTATCCATCAGCGCTGTACCACTGCACGCTCGCAACACGCACCGACTACCTTCACTCCATCGAAACACAACCCAGACGTCTTCTTTTCATCTGCAGCCAGATCCTCACTTGGCCCCGAGTTCTCAACCAATAACGCAACTTATGCAAGCGCCCTAAGATCCGGACTGGCTCTTCCTGCCTCAAACACACCGTACTTACAACCAAAACAAGTGAGCACAAACGCTGCACAGGAGCAGCAACAAAGTAACCTCGAAGCACTCGTATGTACCCTGCAGCAGAGCATGAACGAGTTTATGTCATTCATGAAAACAACTATGCAGGAACTAATGCGTAATCAAAATCTCTTGATACAAATGCTTGTATCACAACAGTCAAAATAATCAATGGCTGAGATACGAATATCTACGTGGAACGCTAATGGCGTCTCACAGCATAAACTTGAATTAGCTCAATTCCTACTCGATAAGCACATCGACGTAATGCTACTTTCCGAAACACACCTTACAAACAAATATAACTTTAACATAAGTGGATACTTATTCTATGGTACAAATCATCCCGATGGTAAAGCACACGGTGGAACTGGTATTTTGATCAGAAGCCGCCTCAAGCACCACTACTATAAAGAGTTTGCTGAAAACTTTCTACAGGCCACATCTCTAAAAATACATTTAAACAGTGGGAACCAACTTACTCTTGCCGCTGTATACTGCCCTCCGCGTTATACCATATCTGAAGACCAATTTATGGAATTTTTTAACTCACTAGGAGAATGCTTTATAGCGGCAGGAGACTACAATGCCAAGCACACACACTGGGGATCTCGTCTAGTGAATCCAAAAGGAAAGCAGCTCTACAATGCAATTATAAAAGCTAACAACAAGCTCGACTACGTTTCTCCTGGCAGACCAACATACTGGCCGACAGATCCCAAAAAACTACCCGATTTGATTGACTTTGCAGTTACCAAAAACATTTCGCGTAGACTGATAAGTGCAGAGTGCCTTTCGGATCTATCATCCGATCACTCCCCAGTCCTAATAAATCTGCAACGACACCCTGAATACATAAATCGACCCAGTAAGTTAACTTCACATAAAACTAACTGGCTCAGATACAAAAATATATAAGCTCACACATTGAGCTTAAGCCACGTCTCGTTGATGTAGCTGACATTGACAGTTTTGTTAACACTCTGGAGACTGTCTTCGTCGCCGCAGCTCGCGCCGCTACGCCTCAAATACCAAAAACAATACACAACCAAAGGACAACAAATCTACAAATTGAACAGCTCGTTCTTGAAAAGCGGCGCTTACGACGTGATTGGCAATCGAACAGATCGCCATCGGCAAAGCAAAAACTAAAAGACGCCACACGTAAACTCACCAAAGCGTTAAAAATCGAGGACGAGCGCGCTCAACGCCGTTACATCGAGCAATTATCAACCACCAGTACGAAAAACTCATTGTGGAGAGCTCACCCAACTCTAAGCTCACCAACAGAAACAGTAATGCCTATAAGAAACTTCGCAGGCGGCTGGGCTCGCAGCGATGAAGAAAGAGCTAACACATTTGCTACTCATCTCCAAAAAGTGTTCCAACCTAACGCTGCAACAAATACGTTTGCACTACCGACTTCTTCAAACGGCTCTCAGCTTCAAGATGATCCAATCAAGTTTCGCCCGAATGAAATCGTAAGAATCATTAAAGAGCAATTGAACCCAAAAAAATCTCCAGGAGGTGACCAAATAACCCCAAAGATGATTATTGAGCTTCCTTACTGTGCAATATGCATAATTGCCCAGCTCTTCAATGCTATCACCAAACTTGGCCACTATCCAGACAGATGGAAAAAGTCAATTATCATTATGATACCAAAGCCTGGAAAAGATCACACAGTTCCCACGTCGTATAGACCTATAAGCTTATTACCGTGTCTATCAAAACTTTTTGAAAAATGTTTGCTGTCCCGGATAAATCCATTCCTGAATCTTCATAACATAATCCCGTCACACCAATTTGGCTTTCGTGAAAAGCATGGAACAATTGAGCAGGTTAACAGAATAACATCAGAGATACGAAGCGCGTTCGAAAATAGAGAATACTGTACTGCAATATTTCTGGATGTTTCTCAGGCATTCGACAAAGTTTGGTTGGAAGGTCTAATGCATAAGATCAAAGCAATGCTCCCAAACAACACACATAAGCTGCTTAAGTCGTACCTATACGACAGGAAGTTCGCAGTAAGATGTAACACTGCAATGTCTGACGAACACAGTATCGAAGCTGGTGTTCCACAGGGCAGCGTACTGGGACCAACACTGTACGTGCTTTTCACAGCAGACATCCCAATAAGCAGCCGATTGACAACATCTACCTTTGCTGATGATACAGCTATTCTCAGCCGCTCCAGATGCCCAATACAAGCAACAGCGCAACTAGCCCTTCATCTGGTCAACGTGGAAAAATGGTTATCAGATTGGCGAATTAAGGTAAACGAACAAAAATGTAAGCAAGTAACTTTCACCCTTAACAGGCAAGATTGTCCACCGCTCACGTTAAACAACACCACACTTCCAAAAACAAACGATGTAACGTATCTGGGCGTACACTTAGACCGAAGACTAACATGGCGGCGACACATTGAAGCTAAAAGAACACATCTCAAACTGAAAGCCAATAGCCTCCACTGGCTCATCAATGCTCGCTCTTCCATTAGTTTGGACTACAAGGTCCTGCTTTACAACTCTGTTCTAAAACCAATCTGGACCTATGGTTCCCAGTTATGGGGGAACGCTAGCAACAGCAGCATTGACATTGTCCAGAGAGCCCAGTCAAAAATATTGAGAACCATTACCGGGGCACCGTGGTATGTTCGAAACGAAAACATTCATAAAGACTTAAACATCTCAACAGTCAAGGAGGAAATAGAGGAACAAAAAGTAAAATATCTTATCAAGCTCTCATCGCACACAAATCATCTCGCGAGAGGTCTCACAAGGCTGCGCAGCCGATCCCGTCTTCGTCGTAACGACTTACCAACCCAGCGATGATTTTTTAGGGACGCGCACTCAGAATACAGTCAAAAACAAAAATGAACTGTTAGCTTAGATTTATTTATAAGATTTGTATACTTATTGCTAGTTTTGTAATTCACTAGAAAAGATTCAATAAATAAGACCAGCAATTAAAAAAAAAAAAAATATGTACGCGTCTATACGCAAACCTGGCAGCTGCAAACAAAACCCTCGACAATCGAAAGAACAGCGGAGGAGTGGGGGTTTAGTTTTAACTAAATTATTAAACGTTTTATTGCTTCACTTTCTTCTTTCTGCCTCTGCGTTATATCTTTCTTTCGAACTTACAACTATACTTTATTTTACTCCGCTTAACTAAAATACCGACTCAAGATTTCCCGACACGCGTAGGCTCAATCCGACTTCTCTCCGCTAACTCCGAATCGACGACCTCCTCTCGTGGGACATAACCGCACGCCTTTAATTCCAACCACCGACTGATTTGCTGGTCTCGCGCTTGGCCTGAGCACGCTATTCCTCTTCTTGTGGATTGCGGCACCAGACCTTCGATCTTCTTACGCTGGTCTGGCCGCTCTTATACTTTGCTTACTAATTGCCTTAACCCTTCACCATACTATATCTATGTTCTATGTTAGTGTTAGGTCTAATACAATGATATGCTATTCTGTGTGTTATGTTGAAGGTATATGTATATTTTACATGTAATGTATTGTGGGGGAAGCCTGCGCTGGGCCTACCTCACAGGCCCTTGACTCTGTAAGTCATTCTCGGTTGCTTCATAAATTAAATATTTTTGGATTTCCATTAAAACTTTTATTGTTGCTTTCGGAGTACTTGTGTGGTCGTACACAAAAAGAAGTTTTTAAAAGGTCTGTATCTAAGCCTATTTTTGTTACCTCTGGTGTACTCCAGGGTAGTCACCTTGGACCTTTGCTATTTAATTTGTTTATTACCGATCTCCCAGCTGATATTAATAATTCTTTTGTGTATATGTTTGCTGATGATGTGAAGCTATGTTTCACCTATAATGACGCTTCCCTGTGTAATTTACTACAGTCGGATTTGGGTGCTTTGTCAGCCTGGTGTCGTACTAACTTACTAAATTTAAATTGTTCAAAATGTAAAGTCATGTCTTTTTGTAGAAGTACCCCTCATACTGCTCACTAGTTTCTTGATGCTTCACCACTTGACCGCGTGTTTGAAATTAAAGATTTAGGCATTATTCTTGATCCTAAATTAAAGTTTGACGCTCATATTTCGTATATGGTCAATAAGGCTATTAATGTCCTTGGCTTCATCAAGCGTTGGTCGAAGGAGTTTAATGATCCCTACACCACTAAATCACACATCACCACGTCCCTAGTTCATCCCATCCTGGAGTATGGATCTTGTGTGTGGTCCCCACAATACTCGATTCACCAGGATAGAATTGAATCTGTGCAGAAGAAATTTCTTATATTTGCCCTTAGAAGTTTTATCTGGGTTCCGAGTTAACTTATCCCCATATTCAAGTAGAGTCCTTTTAATAAATCTTCCATCCCTGTTAAACCGTAGAATTATGAATGGAGTATTATTTATTACTAACCTACTTAATGGTGAAATCGACTCATCAGTTCTTTTGAGTCGAATTAAATTTAATGTCCCAATTAGACCTTCACGTAACTTTTTACCCCTTAGCCTTGATCGTTGCTTCAGCAACTATTTAATTCATGAACCATTTCGTGTTATACGTTCTGACTGGTCTGATTGGGTTTTTCTGGGTTTTTCCCAATCCTCGCAACAAATGTTGGACTGCTCAATTTTTTATTGAATTTCCCAGAGCTTTAACTTTAACTTCTAATTATTTTTTTCAGATTTATATATTATTCTATATTTTACTTAATTTAATTATTTTAATTATTTTTAATTTAAATTAAATTTTGATTCATTTTAATGTCAGGTGCTCTTAGCTGACTATAAATAAATAAATAAATAACAAACTGTATTCTGTTGTTTCCTTAGAGGCCTCAATTCCAGTACTAACAAGTAAGAAGGCTCTAGTCGGGAGAGCCCGACTAGAAGATACCCTAAACACCCAGTTGCGATAAATAAATTAAATTTATGTAGGACTTTGGAATACTGACTTAGCTTCAATCGATTAAGTGCAATATCTCCGGTGTTTCTTAACCGATTTGGACGAAATTTTCAGAAAAGATCTATCATTATCCATTTCTTCAACCTTCATTTTTAGATTTTCCAAATTCGATATTTTATTGTTATCGATTCCATGTGTATATCGGAAACCAGAATAGTTATCGATAATTTGAAGCAAACTTGTTCTGCTCATGGTATAGTAGAGCTTAAATACAAAATCAGAAGTCTCTAGCTCTTGTAGTCTCTGAGATCCACGCTTTCATACAGACGGACAGACGGACATGGCTGTGTCGTCTCGGCTGTTGATGCTGATCAAGAATATATATACTTTATAGGGTCGGAGATGCTTCCTTCTGCCTGTTACATATTTTTGCACAAAACCATTATACTCTTATTTATCCATTTTATGGGTTAAGGGTTTAAAAAGATCGATCGTGTTTGTTTTATCTAATCGTAACAACTTATTACTAATCTAACGCTGGTCTGATTGGGTTTCTCCCAATCCTCGCAGCAAATGTTGGACTACTAAATTTTTTATTGAATTTCCCAGAGCTTTAACGTTAACTTTTATTTATATTTTCAGACTTATTTATCATTCTATATTTTACTTAATTTAATTATTTAAACTATTTTTAATATAACTTAAATTTGATTTCATTTTAATGTCTATGATATAATGACTATAAATAAATAAAAAATAAATAAATCAATAAAAAATAAATACTAAAACTCCTTTGACAATAACAGGCACTCCACTGAGTGCCTCTGATCGAGCAATTGTTGACACTATAGGTCCATTACCCAGATCTGAAAATGGTAACGATTATGCAGTTACACTTATTAGAGATTCAACTAGCATATAAAAACTCAATTATGAATGACATGTGCAAATATTTAAAGATCGACAACATAACGTCTACAGCACACCACCACCAGATCGTTGGAACAATTTAAAGAAGTCACAGAACTTTACATCTCAGTCGATAAAACCGATTGGGATGCATGGCTCCAATATTTCGTATACTGTTTCAACACGACCCCTTCTATGGCACATGATAATTGACCATATGAATAAGTTAATTTGCCCCAACATCTTAATAAAATAAATAATATTAATCCATCATATAACGTAGAAGATTATGCTTAAGAAAATAAGTTTAGATTAGAACAAGCTTTTAAAAGAGCAAGGATAATGTTAGAAAAGCAAAAAAACCGAAACAGGTCATAAGTTAGAAAGTAAATATATTGGACCATACTCAGTAGTATCCAAAATAGAAAAATATAATATAATAATAAAAAACAAACAAGTAAGATGGGTCTAGTCGGGAGAGCCCGACTAGAAGATACCCTGAACCCAGTTGCAATAAATATGTAAATTAAATTTATAATTGACTTTGGTATACTGACTTAACTTCAATCGATAAAATTAGATATCTCCGGTGTTTCTTAACCGATTTGGATATAGGAGAACTTAAATACAAAATCTGAAGTCTCTAGCTCTTGTAGTCTCTGAGATCCACGCGTTCATACAGACAGACAGACGGACAGACGGACATGGCTATATCGTCTCGGCTGTTGATGCTGATCAAGAATTCAAGAATATATGTACTTTATGGGGTCGAAGATGCTTCCTTCTGCCTGTTACATACGTTTGCTCAAAACCATTATACCCTTATTTACCCATTTTATGGGTTAAGGGTATAAAAAGGGAAAAAACAAAAAAATTTCTAAGGATAGATTAAAAATTTTTAACGCATAATAGGTCTAAAGCTACTGTAATATCCAGTTTAATATTAACAATAAAACAAGTGGAAACGTTACAGTCGGACGCAACCGACTGAGGCATACTCGATACCAGTATTAAAACAGGTAAAAAGAGGCGATGCAGGGTGAGCTGCCTGCCCGAGCAATGGGTGCCAACTATCCTTCCATTGGTGACTCAGTAAAAGTGGGGAAGGGGGCTGGGCGGTAGGTGGCGTGGATCCAATTTTGCGCCTTGGAAGCATGCTTCTACCAATTGGACTCTGCTCAGTTGTAAAGGGGAAGGGGGCTGGGCGTAGGTGGCGTGCACCATCTTGCGAATGCATGCTCTCACCATTGGCGTTGCCGAAATTGTGGTGAAAGGGGCTGGGGCGTATGGGGGTGGCCTAAATTACTGCAATCTGCGAATGTCATGCATCCACCAATGGTGACTCTCAAAATGTAAGTGGGAAGGGGGCTGGGGCGGTATGGGTGGGCGTGGCATCCAAATTTTTGCTGCAGATC
Source organism: Scaptomyza flava (assembly GCA_030179655.1). Classification (NCBI taxonomy): domain Eukaryota; kingdom Metazoa; phylum Arthropoda; class Insecta; order Diptera; family Drosophilidae; genus Scaptomyza; species Scaptomyza flava. The sequence continues at coordinate 63,096,352 of JARNME010000404.1, forward strand.
TATGTGGAATGTCAATTGCTACCTTCATACCAAATTTGGTGACTCTAGCTAAAAGTTTGTAAAAGGTGGGGAAAGGGGGGCGGAATGGTTTGGCGTGGCTCCAAAACTTTGATGCAGATTTTTGGGGGTCGGTGCCAGCTAGCTTCCTACCAAATTTGGTGGCTCTAGCTCCACAACTCTGGAAGATACACGCATTCCCGTTTTTGACGAAGCGTTGGGGCATCTGGGGGCGGCTAGGGCAGTATTGGTGGGCGTGGCATCCAAACTTTTGATGCAGTTTTTGGGGGGTCATCATCACCTGTCTTGGCACCAAATTTGGTGGCTATAGCTGCAAAACTGTGGGAGCTATAGGCTTTTCTGATTTCTAAATGCGGTGGGGCTGGGGACGGAATGGGTGGGCGTGGTTCCAAAACTTTGATGCAGTTTTTGGGGGTCGTTGCCAGCTAGCTTCCTACCAAATTTGGTGGCTCTAGCTCCACAACTCTGGAAGATACACGCATTCCCGTTTTTGACGAAGCGTTGAGGCGGATGGGGGCGGCTAGGGCAGTATTGGTGGGCGTGGCATCCAAACTTTTGATGCAGTTTTTGGGGGGTCATCATCACCTATCTTGGCACACAATTTGGTAGCTATAGCTCAAAAACTGTGGGAGATATAAGCTTTTTATACCCTTAACCCATAAAATGGGTAAATAAGGGTATAATGGTTTTGTGCAAAAGTATGTAACAGGCAGAAGGAAGCATCTCCGACCCTTTAAAGTACATATATTCTTGATCAGCATCAACAGCCGAGACGATATAGCCATGTCCGTCTGTCTGTCCGTCTGTCCGTCTGACCATCTGTCCGTCTGTCCGTCTGTATGAACGCGTGGATCTCAGAGACTACAAAAGCTAGAGACTTCTGATTTTGTATATAAGTTCTCCTATACCATGAGCAGAACAAGTTTGCTTCAAATTATCGATAACTGTTCTGGTTTCCGATATACACATAATATCTATAACAATAAAATATCGAATTTGGAAAATTGAAAAATGAGGGTTGAAGTAATGGGTAATGATAGAACTTTTCTGAAAATTTCGTCCAAATCGGTTGAGAAACACCGGAGATATTGAACTTAATCGATTGAAGCTAAGTCAGTATACCAAATACCAAATATCCATACACAAATAAATTACATAAATAACTACATATTTGTAACATTACGTAATTTTTTTTAAAAGTAGTATACATATATTTATATATAGAATTAGAATAACTTGTAACACTTTGTTGCAAGCAAAAACAAATGACTTAATAACGAGAAACATAAATGCATGTGGTCTGCGCATGCCGTAATATGAGTTCACTTAAGAAGGCCACGCAAGCGTGAGACCGTTGCCCTACGGGAAACGCTGCGCTTGCACTTAATCTCCGAATATATATGTTCACTCGCTCTCCATCTCTTTGTTGCTGTTAAACTATAACAGCATAAGCTTTGTCAATGTTAATCGTAGAATAAGAACTCAAAATTATTCAATAAAGACATTCAAGAAAACACCATACAACGGCACAGACGTGCTAGCTATTTTGATACAAAGAACCTCCATTATATTACACCACCACCTTAGACGACTTTACAGGACATTGCACAAAACCTTTAACCTTCGGTAACGAGTATAAATACGTGTGTTTAAGGGTTAGTTTATTTACTTATATACAACTTGTCTTATAAGTTGTGAAGCCCCAAACTTACTGGCATAATATAAATAAATATATAAAACAGACATTATATTTAAGTATCTCATGTTTTGCTCTACAATTGCACAAAGTTCATATGAAGTCTATACTACCCTTTCTTGTTGAGCAGCAGCAAGCAGAAAGTAGCAAAAGTCTAAGATTGTCGATTGTAAATTTTGTGACAACAAAAAGAGAAACGAAGTGCGGCAACATTTAATTATGCCTTGCGCTTCGCACACTTTGCAGTCACACCAAAAAGCTTAACATTGATGGCCGACTATGCACCAGCTGGCATTGTAGCGAGTAAAGTGTGGAAACAAGTAATGAAAAATACTGGCTATTCGCTGTTTCCCTAGTAGTCAGCTTCGTGGTTGCGACTCTGTTAATTAACATAACCTTCCAGCTCTTAAGACCTGTCTTTATTTTAAATGGTCGTTGGTTTAAACATTTAGGGTATTCAGTAGCTATGCTATGTGCGTAAAGTACTAAAGTGTTATATGAAAGCTTTACAACAAACACACAGAAGCATTTTTAACACAGTAAACATGCCTCTGGGTGTGTTTGCTACTATTGTAATATATGTGTTATTGAGTGGTTGCCAGACTATTTATAAAAACAGCTGCTTTCGAGATTATTGAATTAGTGAAATTAGGTCACACTAGGCGAGTTTTGGTTGTAAAAGTAAGTAAATTTTATTAATTATTAATTTAAAAGACTAAACTGATGTTTTTAAAAGTGTCAGAAGCGACAAAAGCAAATAGAGTGCGGGAGAATGATATAAAACGCTTTATTTTATTTCATTATTTTCAATTTAACAATTAATCAATTCAATTTCAATATCGATTGTATTGTCATCGAACAGGCAAACAGCTGACTTAGCACTTATACGACAAAAGAAACGTAAAAAGTGCACTCACTAGCTACACTGTATTATATATAACACTTTACGCACATAGCATAGCTACTGAATACCCTAATTGTTGTTTTATCTTTTCCATACACTTTAAAAGACAAGTATATTGCTTGATTTAAACTTTTCAAATATTTTCATGATCGAAATCTGTAAAAAAAATTTTTCTTAATTTCTCTAACTTTTTCATAAATGTTCAAATTATCTATATATATAAAAGAGTTTGTCCTGATGATAATGGAAGAGCCACAGCCTAAACGAAAAGAGCTAGAAGGCTGAAATTTTCACACAATTTTCCATGCAGGTAGGAGGTGAGCACTTTTTTTTTGGACAACTCCTTCAAGTACCTCCCATACGATTTGGAGCACTTTTTAAAGATTTTAAAAAACAAATTACAATTACAACAAGTACCCACTAATGTCGCCTGATTGTCGCACAAGCTGAGGGTTTGATCGCGAGCGAGAATACAAAAACAAAACAAATGCGCAGTGACGCCTTCGCGTCGCATAAGCAAAGTCATAAGAAAACGTTAGACACTTGCAAAAAAGAAACGGATTTCCGCTTCTGAATGAATAAGTGCATACACAATTAAGTGAACAATGCGCTTGAAAATAATTTTCATAATTTTATGTACATGTATCACTTCGCACAGTGCATATTCTTTTTTTTTTTTTCAAATTTGTGTGCCTTTGACAATTGATTTACGACCCACGTAGCGTTTGTTGTTGTTGTCAGTTTTGTTGTTGGGCCCGCACTGCTACTTTTTGTTGGTGTCATTGATTTAAAAAAAACAACAACAACATAACAAAACTTGGTGCGTCTAGAAAAATTTCCCACACCAGAATATGTTTTGGGGGTGGATTCGCCTACTTGCTGCTTATATAACTTAGACAAAACGTAACTCAATAAAATTATTGATATACAATTTTGAATACGCAAAGGGCGTTCACATAAGCGCGTGTGTTGCTCTTATGATAATCAGATAATTTGAAATCTCGCTCCGATCATGCGCCTTTGTTGTTGCTCATTTACGTTCACTCTCTATTTTATGTGCGCGCTTTGCATGTCAATCATAAAGTTTAATAACCCTAGCTCCTCCGCACACAGAGCGTGCGCATACATAAGAGAGTTAGCCGAAATAGCCAACAACGAAGGCCCGATTTAAAAAAATTTGTCATCTAGCGCCGAACATGAAGAGCGATGCGCGAGCGAATCTGAAAACAAGTAAGAAGGTTTTAGTCGAGAAATCCCGACTATAAGATACCCTGAACCCGTGTATTAAATGACTTGCAGAAGTGAGTTTTTCTTGACTTTAACTTTAATTTAATATATCTCCAGTGTTTCTTAACCGATTTGGATCAAATTTTCATGGAAGTCATTAAGTTATCCATAGTTTATATTTATTAATTTTCTTAATTCGAGATTTTTTCGTTACCGATTCCATTTGTGTATCGAAAGCAAGAGTAGTTATCGATAGTTTGAAATAAAGTTGATCTGCCTATGGCTTAGGAGAAGTTATGTTCCAAAGTTGAAGTCTCTAGGTCTTTTAGTCTTTGAGATTGACGCGTTCATACATACGGACGAACGGACGGACAGACGGATAGAAGGTCATGGCTATATCGACATGGCTGTTGATGCTGATCAAGAATATATATATTTCATATGAGGTTGGAGATGCTTCTTTCTGCTTGCTCAAAACAATTATACCCTTTTTTTATCCATTTCATGGTTCAGGGTATAAAAAAATTTAGTATTTTGCGCATCGATTGCTTTCAAAACAAAGTTTTCTTATATTTTGTAGCCACAGTAAGAGAACAGAGAGAAGAACAAAGAAGAAGAAATATGACTGTTCAGGGTACTCACTGCAAGCAGCATGCATAGCTGAGGGAATACATGCATGTCTGCATCACAAAGAGCGGCTTAAAGCTTAATCAGCGCGCGCGTCGCTCTTATGACTGCCGCTAGATATAAAATAATTTGAATGCAATCTTGCGTCTTTGTTGTTATTCACGCTCACTCTTTTGTTTATGCGCACGCTCTGCATGTCAAACATAAATTTTAATATCCCTATCTCCTCCGCACTCACTAAGCTAAGCTTGCCATAACTAAGAGGCTGCAGTTAAGGGAATGGCATTGCCTAATTTGCACCACCCATACCTAGCTCTTAAGTGCAAGCGTTGTATGTTAGAGCTCGGTGTCTGTTGCTTAGAGGAATAACTGTAATGCTCTTTCCAACATTATGTTTTTGCATACAATGGTAAGAGAATTGGTTTTGCATTTTAGTTCATATTCAATGTGAACAAAGAAAGTTAATTTTCGTTTCAGTGCATTTTTTAATATTGTTTATATTAAGGATAATAATAAAATCGAAATTTACTTTTTGAATCAGTGAGTTTTTAAAAATTCTGATTTTCGTATTATATGCTATATATACATTCCTTTAAAATTACGTGTATATATAAGTTCATTTTAAATACGTATTTTATGATAAGTTATAATAAAATTGAATTTCTATTATTTAAATATTTAAATAACGATCAACGTATTTAATTTCTTTTGTTGTTTTTTAAACACAAGAAAATTAAGTCGATTTTCGACTTAATAATTGAAGCAACGTTATATATAGTTGTCTTCTATTTTGCATCTTATATAATAGTTATATAGACGCTGCTTTAGTGCATTTAAAAATCAAATAAAACGAAGCAGTCTGAATATTCTATTAAAATAATATAAGTTGGTATATTCAATTTTATTGAGTTCTATACTTTGTATAGACGCTGTAACGTTGTACAGTGAAGTCAATTTTTGACTTATTTTGAATGATTTATTTACTTATAATACTTACTTTAAATTAAGTTGTTAAATTGTTTTGTTGTTTTTATTTTCAACAAAATTAATAAGTCGATTTTAGACTTAATAATTGAAGCAACATTATATTTAGTTGTCTTCTATTTTGCATATTATATAATAGTAATATAGACGCTGCTTTAGTGCATTTAAAAATCAAATAAAACTAAGCAGTCTGAATATTCTATTAAATTAATATAAGTTGGTATATTCAAGTTTATTGAATTCTATACTTTGTATAGACGCTGTAACGTTGTACAGTGAAGTCAATTTTTGACTTATTTTGAATGATTTATTTATTTATAATACTTACTTTAAATTAAGTTGTTAATTTGCTTTGTTTTTTTTTTCAACAAAATTAATAAGTCGATATTAGACTATTTTTATTTTGCATACTATATAATAGTTATTGTTTTCGCCACTGCCTGGCCGCGTGCGGATCGTGTATTTCTCGCAATAATAGGCTAAGCGCCAACACGTCCAGCTCAGTCGAAAAGTAATTTATTCTGATTCTTCTTCTTCTACTTATGCTAGGGCTACTTGTTCATTCAATATTCATTCAATACATCGATAAATCGATATTCATAGCGTTGTAAGTATGTAACTTAACTATTTCCTATCTGATTCAATTTCCGTTAACATTTCAACTGCTCAATTCAACTTAAATATCAAAAAATATAATAAAATATCAAAAGGCGCTACTTCAGCGCCAACATACTCCCGGCCTTGGAAGCTCCTTCCAACAAAACTAATCAGTCTGCTATTGGCAGGGGGCAAATTCTATGTACGTTCCGCTTGTAGATTCCAGTCTTTGTTTTAAGAGTAACGACGCGAACCGCTCCATCAGCACCAGGATGAGTTTCTTGAATGCGACCGAAACCCAGTGTCCAGGTGGGGCATTGTCTTCCATTATAAGCACCAACGTGCCAATTTGAACATTGTTGCAGACGGATGTCCACTTGCTTCGCTGCCAGGTAAGGTAAGATATTCGGTGGACCAACGCTTCCAAAAGGACTGATGTACAGCCACGATTCGCTTCCATCTATGTGTAATTGATAACTTTAGGTCAGCTTCGTCGCAAGGTTCCACTAAAGCATTAAGCGGTCGTCCAATTAAGAAGTGACCTGGAGTCAACGGCTCGAGGTCTGCAGGATCTGTGGACAACGGATGAAGCGGCCGTGAGTTCATTACAGCCTCAGCTTGCGATATGACTGTAACGAGCTCCTCATAATTGAGCGCTGTCCCATTGAAGCATCTGAGCAATAGCTGCTTGGCCACCTTGACGGCGCTTTCCCAAAGCCCGCCGAAATGAGGCGAGTGGGCGGTATGACAGTCAATACCCCGATGAGTAAATTGATTGACAATTTGCTGCTTGTTTTCGTCATCCCACAACTGTTTGGTCATTGTCGTTAGTTCGCGAGACGCACCAACAAAATTAGTAGCATTGTCACAGTACAATTCGCTACTTAGTCCTCACCGAGAAAAGAATCGCTTTAGAGCCGCGATGAAGGCGTTCGAGCTTAGATCCGATACTAACTCCAAATGACACGCATTTGTCAAGAAGCATACAAAGACGCAGAGATACGCCTTTGTTGGCCGACGACCCCGCTGGCTATAATGCATCCAAAGTGGTCCGGCGAAATCCACGCCAGCTCGTTCGAATGGTTGCGCTCCGAGCTGCACTCTACCCGCCGGCAAAGGGCCCATGAGTTGATTCGATGATATGGTACGTTGACGGAAACAAGTCACACAGATTCGAACCACCCTGCGAGCTACCTTTCTAGCATTGATCACCCAGTACCGCTGTCGCACAAAAGCGCATATAGCCTGCGCTCCGGCGTGCATATTAGTTCGGTGTGTATGCTCAAATAAAGAATTTACAACAATGTGCTCACTTGCATTAAAATTGGGTGTCTTGTGTTATATGGTACGTTGGCATGTGTGAGCCTGCCACCTACACGAATTATTTCAACTCCATTGGCAATTTCAAAAAAAGGGTTCAGCCCTTGTATTTTGGCCGATCGTAAACATTTTTCTTTTCTAAGTTTTACTATCTCCTCATAGAACGATAAGTTTTGTACATTAAAAACTATGTAACGCAAACCACCTTCCATTTCCACAGCAGTTAAGGCTTCAGCCTTAGTTGAGTCAGTTTCACTGTGACGCCAACGATATATATAACCAAACACTCTCTTCAACTTAAGGAAATCTTTTGCAAATTTGCATTTGCCAACGATGTCACTAACTTTCAGTTCCGCTCTAACTATCAAGGAAAATTTTGAATTTCGCTGCTCTGAAACTTCTTCTTGAATAAGTAGCTGCATCTCTGGCCATTGATCGGCCGGAAGACGCAAGAATTCTGGACCCATCCACCACATCGTAGAATTTTTCAATTCTGCAGTATGCAGCCCACGGGAGACAATGTCCGCCGGGTTAAGTTTAGATGCTACCTTGAACCAGTTTTGCGCCTGCGTCAATTCTTGGATGCGTGCAACTCTATTCGCGACAAATGTGATCCATCTACTGGGATGCGAAGCAATCCAGTTAAGCACAATTTTCGAATCTGTAAAATATTTAGTCTGAGAAACCGAGACAGGGACGCAACTTTTGACCTTGGCCATTAGTTGGGCTAAGAGCCTTGCTCCTTCTAGTTCCAGACGAGGTAGCGATGTGACACGCACCGGTGCTACCTTAGATTTTGCCGTTAATAAACTTACTGAGATGACTCCTCCTTGATCTACCACTCGGGCACATATTGCTGCACCATAGGCACGACAAGATGCATCGGAAAAGCCATATAGCTCCAACTCTTGAATCTCACTGTCTGTTGGTGCCACTGAGCGGGGTAGAGAACACTTGCACACGAGATTTAAGTCCTCACAGTATCTCTCCCACTGTTGGGCGTAACTGGAGGGCAATTCTTCATCCCAATCCTGATTGAGTAACCATAACTCCTGCATAAAAATCTTTCCTAGTATTAACAACGGACTGAGGAATCCCATGGGGTCAAACAGTTGCGCCAGTTCAGATAAAACCACGCGTTTTGTTATATCGGTCGAAGTCTTGCGGCGTACGTAAAGTGAAACCGATCAGGAACTGACGCCCAGCATATGCCGAGTGTCTTTGCGGTGTCCATGGCTTTTAATTCTAAGGAATCAGGGAATTTTGTATCACTCAGAGGAGTCGCACAATTAGTTCGCCACTTATGAAGCTCAAATCCTCCCAGCTTAAGCAATTTTGCGACTTCCCCTTTTAAATCCCACAACGTCGATATAGACTCTGCTCCACACAGCAAGTTATCCATATAAAAGTTACGCTGAATCGCTTCATAAGCTAGTGGATACTGTGAACTGTAACGCTCCGCTAGATAATACAGACAACGCACAGCAAGAAAGATGGCAGAATTTGTACCATAAGTAACGGTTGTCAGACGCAGCACTTTAATTGGCTCTGTACTACTCCGACGCCACAGGATGCACTGATAATTGCAATCACCTGGTTCAACCAAAATTTGCCTATACATCTTTGTAATATCTGGCGTCATAGCATATCTGTAAAACCTAAAACGCGTAAGCGTCTCAAAGAGGTCTGGCTGCAAGGTAGGTCCCACAAGCATTGTGTCGTTCTATGACAATCCATTCGACGTCTTGCATGACGCATCGAAGACGACTCTTAACTTAGTTGTCAAGCTGTCTGGTCTGATAATTGGATGGTGAGGTATAAAGTACTTCACATTGTGTACTTGCTCTGTGGGCACCTCCTCCATATGATTCAAAGACATGTATTCTTCTATGAACTCCGCATAATGCCTTTTAAGCTCGGAGTTCCGATTAAATTTTCTTTCTAAATTTAAAAATCTGTTGAGTGCAATGTTATAGGAATTGCCTAAACCTTCCCTGGGCTCTTTAAATAAGAGGGGCACTACAAATCTATTACACTCTGTAAGCTTTACTTTAGACAAAAAGGCGTGCTCGCATTGCTGTTCTTCTGGACTCCAGAAAGCCGAATCTTGAGTACCCTTAGCAGAGCGTTGAGGAATTTCCTCACACTCCCAAAACCTTTGAACCATTTTGTGCAACTCTTCTGCTTCATCTTGCTTAACCTTAGCTGAATGATTGCAGATTAGTGCTACGTTATAGTCTGGTTCATATTCTCCTACTACAATCCAGCCCAGCAGTGATTTTTGAAGAATTGGTTTATTTAAACCTAGCTTGATTTGACCCGCAACTATAAGCTTGAAGAACAGGTTCACCCCCAACAGCATACTTATTTCATTAGCCGAGTCGAAGCAAGGATCTGCTAGCTTGATTTTCTTCAGTAGCCGCAAGTCGAATGCTTTTGCTGCTGCTGTCGGGTTATATTGCGTTATTTTTGGTAGAACACTAAATCTATCAGTTGCTTCATATTGGAATTGGAATTTCCTATACCATTAAGCGAATAGTGAACACTCATAATTGGCAACTCCAGTTTGGAAGCTAGCCAAAAGGTCATGAAATTCAACTGGCTTCCCGAGTCCAGCACACATCTACATTTGTGAAACCGTCCCAGGGAATCCTTCACGAGCACTATCGCTGTTGCGAGAAAACTTACAGCTTTATTTGTCAATTAGGAACTATAAAGCGAGCTTGAACCCCCCTTTTGATCACTTGCGTTTTCAGTATCTCCGGTCTCCTTTTGAAGCAGTTCATGATGCGTCTTGTGACACGTACCGCAAAGCGGCCCAGTACAACCCTTCGTTAGATGACGCTTACTGAAGCAAACTAAACATAAGCCTATCCTCTTAACTTCGTGGTATCTCTGTAACGGTGTCAAGGATTTAAAATTAAAACACGCCTTCAAATGATGATGGCCAGAGCAATAATAACACGCACTTGCATTATCCATTGCAACCGCCAAGCTTGCCCTTTTTGCATCACCCTTGGGGGCTGTTTTGGCTGAAATGGCTTTTCTAACCTCGCGACTAGACAAATTTAATTCTCTGTTTCTGAGGAATTGGGCAAGCAGTTCCCAAGACGGTAGCTTTGAACAGTCGTACTCGCCTTCCCATTTTTCTAATGTCGCATCATCTAGCTTGTTTCGTGTCAAATGAAAAACAAAAGCATCTAATATCTCCTTGTCGCTGCCTAACGAGCGAAGGGCGACCAATTGAGAGTTTACGGAATCGACTAGCGTCCTTAGCGACTCTGCATCCGCTTGCTTCATCTTCCGAGTGTTAAAAAGTTCGCAAATATGTGACTGCACAATAATAGCCTTGTGTTCGAAGCGATCTCTGAGCAATTAAAGGGCCTTTCTGTAGTTACCTGCCGACAGCTCTAAACATTCAATTGTTCGTGAGGGAACAGTACCTAAACAGGACCTTAGATGAATGAACTTTGAAAGCTCTTCAAGGTCGTTGTCTGCTTCAATCAATGTCACAAATGGTCAAATCCGTGACTTACCTGTAAATTGTGGTAATTTCAATGCAGGCAGCTTAGAACTGCGAGCACCGATACTATTTGCCATTGTAGAGTTTGCTGACGGCTCGGAACTCTCAGTTGAGTGACGACCCCTTTTTGTCAATTGGCTCAAAATCTTTGATTTAACTTCGCAATACGTTTCTTCTATAAGTTGACGAGTATCGAATTCCGCCGTATTTTCATCAGCCTGCTCAATCTGACTTTGAATTTCACACAGCTGAGCGAACACAGACTCAACCAAGCTCAAGCGCGCTTCCAACTCTGTGGCGACCATAGACTGGCAGTTTGACATTACATAGTTCTTGTTGCGATTCAACGAATTCAATAAACTTTCTCTAATAGGATAATGCTCTAAAGTTTTGTTGTTCTTTTTGGAGCCATCTTGCTGGAGACAAAAAATTTTAATTACTTAGTTTAAACTGATTTAAATAACGTGTTCAGTTTAAGCTCCTAATTCAAAGCAAGTAATCAACTTTTTAGATTTACCAATAGCGTACAACGCGCCTTAAGTTTTTATTTTTAGTTTTAATTAATCTTGTGCCACTGTGCTGCTTAGATATATATGTATGTGCACGCACCAACATATAAGTATATCGATCTGCCAAATTGAGTACCGAAATATTTATGTATGCACTACAAATCACATGTATTAAGCTGCAACGAGACCTATGTATTTTGTATTGACTCTGCTTAAGCGCAGCAGCCAACGTGTTTCGAACAAATACAGCACCTTATCGGTACGCTGATTATGCCTAAATACGCCTGCCTGCATGTAAGTGCCAGTCTATGTAAGCACTGCTAATCATATGTATTAAGCTGCACCGGGACTTATGTATTTCGTATCAACCACTCTTGAGCGCAGCAGCCAACCGTTTTAGAAAAGTACAGCAACCTTTGGTTGCGCTGCTGATGCTCTTTACAATTGGGTCTTTGATCACTACAACAATAAACTGGTGTGACTCTTGCATATATGTACATACAGACCCTACACCGGCACATACAATTTACCGCAATGAATAAATGTATATCTGAATGTATGCCTATTTACATGTGAACTGATTATGTACCAATAAGCACTTTCTCACAAACCAATGTACCACACACATTAGATTTATTATATTTTAATTTATTTATTGAGACACTATTAAAGCACACCGAACTTGAAATGCCTATAAGCCGTGCAAGAAGTACTAAATGCACCAAGCAGAAAGCTACTCACAGTTCGATATGAAGATGCTGCCGTCGCCGTATGCGCCTCCAGCTATCCGTCTCTTTTATATTTCCAGTGCTCCAGTAGCGAGCTCTAAATCAGCTTCAAAATTAAGCTGCAATCGGGTGAGAACTTTATCCAAAAGTCCCTGCTCGGGCGCCAAATGTTTTCGCCACTGGCTGGCTGCGTGCGGATCGTGTATTTCTCGCAATAAAAGGCTAAGCGCCAACACGTCCAGCTCAGTCGAAAAGTAATTTATTCTGATTCTTCTTCTTCTACTTATGCTCGGGCTACTTGTTCATTCAATATTCATTCAATACATCGATAAATCGATATTCATAGCGTTGTAAGTATGTAACTTAACTATTTCCTATCTGTTATACAAATTCCGTTAACATTTCAACTGCTCAATTCAACTTTAATATCAAAATATATAATAAAATATCAAAAGGCGCTACTTCGGCGCCAACAGTTATATAGACGCTGCTATAGTGCATTTAAAAATCAAATAAAACTTAGCAGTCTGAATATTCTATTAAATTAATATAAGTTGGTATATTCAATTTTATTGAATTCTATACTTTGTATAGACGCTGTAACGTTGTACACTGAAGTCAATTTTTGACTTATTTTGAATGATTTATTTATAATACTTACTTTAAATTAAGTTGTTAATTTGTTTTGTTGTTTTTTTTCAACAAAATTAATAAATTAATTAATTTGATGTTTATATTCCTTTAGAGGAAGTATTAACTCAAGATTCTGATACGTCAAGTGAATGTATAACTGAAAATGTTAAAAATCCTGTTAAAAGACGTAGTCGGTTCACCGGCAAAACAGAAAAAATGGTTTAAAAACAACGTTCATTAGAAAAAAAAATAGTGATATGAATAGGGGTAAGCGCATAGAGGCAGAAAAAGATTTCAGGTTAATAATTCTGAGGCTCATAGAGTTGCAGTGAGAAGAGATCAGGCTAATAATCCTGAAGCTCATAGAGTTGCAGTGAGAAGACATCAGGCTAATAATCCTAATGCACGTCAAGAAAGGCGTTTGCGTGCATGTAGTGTTAAAGCCATGTCTGGCTTAAACTATGATTTTGAAATAGCTTAGACCCCACTTACACGCTGAAGTTTTTTCGTGAATTTTCTCTCTGAATCTTTTGTTTGAAGGCAAGGGGAGTAGAGGGGTAAAACTTCAAGCAAAAATTCACTACTTGTTAAGTCGTGAATTTTTCTTCTAATTTTGCTCTGCCTTATTCCGATAGGATGTAAACACAGAGTTGCACAGTGTTTGATATGAAAATAAAGTTATTGATACGACATATCGAACAAGCAAATATTAGCGCCAATAGTAAATACATTGTTTTGGTTAAGAAATTATTAATAGAAATGTTATGGACGAAAGAATTAATTGAACTGGTGTTAACTGTGTATGCTTATCGACCATAAATTTAAACCAGAGTTGCATTTTCAAAGGAAAAATTTCACTGAAAAACTTCAGCGTGTAAATGCGACCTGAATTCCGAATAAGTTTTAAAACAGAATGAAAAAAAAAACTTCATGAAAAAACTTCAGCGTGTAAATGGGGTCTTACAAGTCAGATAAAATTACTCAACTTGGTAGTATGAATTTTATATGCAAACATTGTAATGCTTTAAAATTGAAAAATGAGCCTTTGGGTATCTGTTGCAAAGTAGGAAAAGTTAAACTTTCACAAAATGAAAGTTTGCCTGATCCACTTAAAAGCTTAATAATTGGTGGACATCCAAAGCATGATCATTTCATTGATCGTAAAAGAAAGTATAACAGCTGCTTTCAAATCACTGCTTTTGGAATTTCAAAAACTATAAATGAAAGTTGGTCAACCTTTAAAGTCCAAGGACAAGTGTATCACCTAGTTGGTAGTGTCCGACCTTTGCCAAATGAAGAAATGCAGTTTCTTCAAATTTATTTTGTTGGTGATAATGAAAAGGAAGCTCAACTACGTTGCAAAAATATTTCAAATGTTGATTTAAGCGTAGTAAAGGATCTTCAATGTATGTTTCATCATCATAATCGTTATGTTAAAGATCTAAAAATGGCTCTCAATAAAATACCAACAAGTACTAAAGACTATAAATTGATTATGCATGCTGATCGAACACCCGCTGGTGCACATTAAGGGCTTTACAATGCACCTCAATCAAGCGAAGTAGCTTTAGTTATTGAAAAGCGCGATATTATTATTGAAAGCCATAATAGTAAATTACATCGTATAAGTGAGGTGCATCGATCATACGATGCCTTACAGTACCCTTTGCTATTTCCTTATGGCGAAGATGGCTATTCAGTGAATATACAATGGAATCCATTATTTAAAAAAAGGAACCAAAATAAATTATATCTGCGTTAAGCTTTTACAGCTATAAAATAATGATTCGTCAATCTGAGATAAATCATTTAATTTACTGTCGTTCCCTTTTTAGTCAGTTTTTGGTTGATATGTATGCTAAAATTAAAACAGTAAGGTTAAATTATATTCGCTACATTCAAGCGAAACTCAGAGCAGATAGTAGCTATATACATCTACAAGATGCAATAGGCCAACAAGATGTTGTCGCAGCTCAACTTGGTCAGATGGTAATTTTACCATCTTCTTTTACAAGCTCTGCACGATATATGCATGAAAAGACTCAAGATGCTATGACATATGTTCGCCATTATGGGCGACCAGATCTTTTCATAACATTCACATGCAATCCACAATGGAATGACATCAAAAGTGTTTTATTACCGGGTCAAAAATCGCATGATCGTCACGATATTATAGCTCGAGATTTTAATTTAAAAGTTAAAGCCTTACTGTCACTATTGATGAAAGGTTCTTTAATTGGAAGCGTGCAATGTTTCATGTACTCTATGGAATGGCAAAAGCGGGGCTTGCCACATATACATATTCTACTTTGGTTAGAAAATAAAATAAGACCAGATAAAATCGATAAAATTATCTGTGCCGAAATACCAAACGCAGATGAGGATCCTTTGTTATTTAACATTGTTAAGTCAAATATGATTCATGGTCCTTGCGGTGCATTTAATAATAAATCGCCATGCATGAAAAATGGAAAATGTACCAAAAGGTTTCCTCGAGAATTACTTAAAGAAACTGTGACTGGAAAAGATAGTTACCCTCTATATCGTAGAAGAGCGATAAAAGATAGTGGTAATGCAATTAATATAATGGTAATTGCATAGATAATCGTTGGGTTGTGCCTTATAACTGTGTACTATTGAGAACATTTGAAGCTCACATAAATGTTAAGTATTGTAGTTTTTAAAAGTCTATAAAATACATTTGTAAATATGTTAACAAGGGCAGTGATCAAGCATCATTTACTCTTGAAGACCAACGTAATGAAATTAATGTATACGAAAGTGGCCGTTATATAAGTAGCTCAGAAGCGGTATGGAGAATCCTTGCATTTCCCATACATGAACGTTTTCCGGCTATTACACACTTAGCTGTTCATTTAGAAAATGGTCAACGGATATATTTTAACCCCAATAATCCGCAACAATTACTTGACAGATTAAGCACTACACCCAAAACCACTTTGCTAGCCTTCTTTGAGCTATGCACACGTGATGAGTTTGCAAGAACGCTTCTATATTGTGAAGTTCCATCGTATTTTACATGGAACAATAAAGAATTTCAAAGAAGAAAACGAGAGCATGATGTACCAAATTTTCTTGGAGTTAAAAGAGATTCAGCTTTGGGAAGAGTTTACACTATTCATCCTAATAATACAGAATGTTTTTATTTATTATACTCGATACCGAAGGTAAAGAGTATATTGGTTTTGTGCAATGTCCGTCATGGTGTCTGTCCGTCTGTCCGTCCGTCCGTCTGTCCGTCCGTATGTGTGCAAGTTTTTTCCACACCCTTCAAGCTAGGGACTTTAAACTTTCCAATTCTCTTTTTCTATGGGATAGTAAATTAAAGTGTCAAGATTGGGGTTCTACGATAACTGGGGGGCTGGCAAATCGATAAATTCGATAACTCAAAAACGATAAATCCGCATATTTCACACACCCTTACAGCTAGAACTACCAAATTTGGTAAGAAGATAGCTACTAGCAACCCCCAAAAAACTGCATCAAAAATTTTGGAGACACGCCCCCCCATTCCACCCCCAGACCCCCCGCATTTTAAAGTCAAAAAAGCCTATATCTCCCAAAGTTTTTGAGCTAGAGCCACCGAATTTGGTGCCAATTTAGCTGATGATGACCCCCCAAAAACTGCGCCAAAAGTTTGGATGCCACGCCCACCAATACCGCCCTAGCCGCCCCCAGATGCCCCAACGCTTCGTCAAAAACGGGAATGCGTGTATCTTCCAGAGTAGTGGAGCTAGAGCCACCAAATTTGGTAGGAAGATAGCTGGTAACGACCCCAAAAGAACTGCATCAAAGTTTTGGAGCCACGCCCACCCATCCCGCCCCCAGCCCCCCCGCATTTAGAAATCAGAAAAGCCTATATCTCCCACAGTTTTTTAGCTAGAGTCACCAAATTTGGTGCCAAGATAGATGATGATGACCCCCCAAAAACTGCATCAAAAGTTTGGATGCCACGCCCACCAATAACGCCCTAGCCACCCCCATCTGCCCCAACGCTTCGTCAGAAACGGGAATGCGTGTGTATTCCAGAGTAGTAGAGCTAGAGCCACCAAATTTGGTAGGAAGATAGCTGGCAACGACTCCCAACAATCTGCATCAAAGTTTTGGAGCCTAGCCCATCCATTCCGCCCCCCTTTCCCCACCTTATACAAACTTTGAGCTAGAGTCACCAAATTTGGTATGAAGGTAGCATTTGACATTCCACAAGGATCTGCAGCAAAAAATTGGATGCCACGCCCAACCATACCGCCCCCAGCCCGCCTTTCCCCACTTTATACAAACTTCGAGCTAGAGTCACCAAATTTGGTATAAAGAGAGCAATTGACATCCCACATGGATCGGCAGCAAAAATTTGAAAGCCACGCCCACCCATACCGCCCCAAGCCCCATAGCCCCCCTTTCACCACCTTTTACATGCTTCGAGCTAGAGTCACCAAATTTGGTATGAAGGTAGCATTTGACATTCCACAAGGATCTGCAGCAAAAATTTGGATGCCACGCCCAACCATACCGCCCGCAGCCCCCCTTTCCCCACTTTATACAAACTTCGAGCTAGAGTCACCAAATTTGGTATGAAGGTAGCATTTGACATTCCACAAGGATCTGCAGCAAAAATTTGGATGCCACGCCCAACCATACCGCCCGCAGCCCCCCTTTCCCCACTTTATACAAACTTCGAGCTAGAGTCACCAAATTGGTATGAAGATAGCAATTGACATCCAACATAGATCGCCACCAAAAATTTGAATACCACGCCCAACCATACCGCCCCCAGCCCCCCTTTCCCCATTTTTACAAACTTTGAGCTAGAGTCACCAAATTTGTTATGAAGGTAGCATTTGACATTCCACAAGGATCTGCAGCAAAAATTTGGATGCCACGCCCAACCATACCGCCCGCAGCCCCCCTTTCGCCACTTTTACAAGCTTCGAGCTAGAGTCACCAAATTTGGTATGAAGGTAGCATTTGACATTCCACAAGGATCTGCAGCAAAAATTTGGATGCCACGCCCAACCATACCGCCCGCAGCCCCCTTTCCCCACTTTATACAAACTTCGAGCTAGAGTCACCAAATTTGGTATGAAGAGTAGCAATTGACATCCCACATGGATCGGCAGCAAAAATTTGAATGCCACGCCCAACCATACCGCCCGCCCAGCCCCCCTTTCCCCACTTTTACATGCTTCGAGCTAGAGTCACCAAATTTGGTATGAAGGTAGCATTTGACATTCCACAAGGATCTGCAGCAAAAATTTGGATGCCACGCCCAACCATACCGCCCGCAGCCCCCCTTTCCCCACTTTATACAAACTTCGAGCTAGAGTCACCAAATTTGGTATGAAGGTAGCATTTGACATTCCACAAGGATCTGCAGCAAAAATTTGGATGCCACGCCCAACCATACCGCCCGCAGCCCCCCTTTCCCCACTTTATACAAACTTCGAGCTAGAGTCACCAAATTTGGTATGAAGATAGCAATTGACATCCACATAGATCGCACCAAAAATTTGAATACCACGCCCAACCATACCGCCCGCAGCCCCCCTTTCCCCACTTTATACAAACTTCGAGCTAGAGTCACCAAATTTGGTATGAAGGTAGCATTTGACATTCCACAAGGATCTGCAGCAAAAATTTGGATGCCACGCCCAACCATACCGCCCGCAGCCCCCCTTTCCCCACCTTATACAAACTTCGAGCTAGAGTCACCAAATTTGGTATGAAGGTAGCATTTGACATTCCACAAGGATCTGCAGCAAAAATTTGGATGCCACGCCCAACCATACCGCCCCCAGCCCCCTTTCCCCACTTTATACAAACTTCGAGCTAGAGTCACCAAATTTGGTATGAAGAGTAGCAATTGACATCCCACAAGGATCGGCAGCAAAAATTTGAATGCCACGCCCAACCATACCGCCCGCCAGCCCCCCTTTCCCCACTTTTACAAACTTCGAGCTAGAGTCACCAAATTTGGTATGAAGGTAGCATTTGACATTCCACAAGGATCTGCAGCAAAAATTTGGATGCCACGCCCAACCATACCGCCCGCAGCCCCCCTTTCCCCACTTTATACAAACTTCGAGCTAGAGTCACCAAATTTGGTATGAAGGTAGCATTTGACATTCCACAAGGATCTGCAGCAAAAATTTGGATGCCACGCCCAACCATACCGCCCGCAGCCCCCCTTTCCCCACTTTATACAAACTTCGAGCTAGAGTCACCAAATTTGGTATGAAGATAGCAATTGACCTCCCACATAGATCGGCACCAAAAATTTGAATACCACGCCCAACCATACCGCCCCCAGCCCCCCTTTCCCCACTTTATACAAACTTTGAGCTAGAGTCACCAAATTTGTTATGAAGGTAGCATTTGACATTCCACAAGGATCTGCAGCAAAAATTTGGATGCCACGCCCAACCATACCGCCCGCAGCCCCCCTTTCCCCACTTTATACAAACTTCGAGCTAGAGTCACCAAATTTGGTATGAAGGTAGCATTTGACATTCCACAAGGATCTGCAGCAAAAATTTGGATGCCACGCCCAACCATACCGCCCGCAGCCCCCCTTTCCCCACTTTATACAAACTTCGAGCTAGAGCCACCAAATTTGGTATGAAGGTAGCATTTGACATTCCACAAGGATCTGCAGCAAAAATTTGGATGCCACGCCCAACCATACCGCCCGCAGCCCCCCTTTCCCCACTTTATACAAACTTCGAGCTAGAGTCACCAAATTTGGTATGAAGATAGTAATTGACATCCCACATAGATCGGCACCAAAAATTTGAATACCACGCCCAACCATACCGCCCCCAGCCCCCCTTTCCCCACTTTATACAAACTTTGAGCTTGAGTCACCAAATTTGTTATGAAGGTAGCATTTGACATTCCACAAGGATCTGGAGCAAAAATTTGGATGCCACGCCCAACCATACCGCCCGCAGCCCCCCTTTCCCCACTTTATACAAACTTCGAGCTAGAGTCACCAAATTTGGTATGAAGGTAGCATTTGACATTCCACAAGGATCTGCAGCAAAAATTGGGATGCCACGCCCAACCATACCGCCCGCAGCCCCCCTTTCCCCACTTTATACACACTTCGAGCTAGAGTCACCAAATTTGGTATGAAGATAGCATTGACATCCCACATAGATCGCCACCAAAAATTTGAATACCACGCCCAACCATACCGCCCCCAGCCCCCCTTTCCCCACTTTTACAAACTTTGAGCTAGAGTCACCAAATTTGGTATGAAGAGAGCATTTGACATCCCACATGGATCGGAAGCAAAAATTTGAATGCCACGCCCACCCATACCACCCCAGCCCCAGCCCCCCTACCACCACCTTTTACATGCTTCGAACTAGAGTCACCACATTTGGTATGAAGGTAGCATTTGACATTCCACAAGGATCTGCAGCAAAAATTTGGATGCCACGCCCAACCATACCGCCCGCAGCCCCCCTTTCCCCACTTTATACAAACTTTGAGCTAGAGTCACCAAATTTGGTATGAAGATAGCAATTGACATTCCACAAGGATCTGCACCAAAAATTTGAATGCCACGCCCAACCATACCGCCCCCAGTCCCCCTTTCCTCACTTTTACAAACTTCGAGCTAGAGTCACCAAATTTGGTATGAAGATAGCAATTGACATCCCACATGGATGGGCATCCAAATTTTTAATACTGGTATCGAGTATACCGCAGTCGGTTGCGTCCGACTGCAACGTTTCCACTTGTTTTATTTAAGACTTTTATTACATTTTGTAAGGGGCCCACTTTCATTTTTAAATTTAACAAGTAAAAAGGCTCTAGTCGGGAGAGCCCGACTAGAAGATACCCTGAACCCAGTTGCAATAAATTTTATGTAAGACTTTGGTATACTGACTTAACTTCAATCGATTAAATTCGATATCTCCGGTGTTTCTTAACCGATTTGGACGAAGTTTTCAGAAAAGTTCTGTCATTACCCATTACATCAACCCTCATTTTTAGATATTCCAAATTCGATATTTTATTGTTATCGATATTATGTGTATATCGGAAACCAGAATAGTTATCGATAATTTGAAGCAAACTTGTTCTGCTTATGCTTTAGGAAAACTTAAATACAAAATCTGAAGTCTCTAGCTCTTGTAGTCTCTGAGATCCACGCGTTCATACAGACAGACAGACGGACAGACGGACATGGCTATATCGTCTCGGCTGTTGATGCTGATCAAGAATATATATACTTTATGGGGTCGGAGATGCTTCCTTCTGCCTGTTACATACTTTTGCACAAAACCATTATACCCTTATTTACCCATTTTATGGGTTAAGGGTATAAAAATGTGCACTGTGCGAAGTGGTACATGTACATAAAATTATGAAAATTATTTTCAAGCGCATTGTTCACTTAATTGTGTATGCACTTATTCATTAAGAAGCGGAAATCCGTATCTTGTTTGCTTTTCTTATGACTTTGCTTGTGCGACGCGAAGGCGTCACTGCACATTTGTTTTGCTTTTGTATTCTCGCTCGCGATCAAACCCTCAGCGTGTGCGACAATCAGGCGACAGTAGTGGAATGGGTACTTGTTGTAATTGTAATTTGTTTTTTTTTTAATGGGTTAAAAGTGCTCCAAATCGTATGGGAGGTACTTCAAGGAGTTGTCCAAATAAAAATGCCCTTCTTAGTGCTCACTAACTACCTGCATGGAAAACTGTGTGAAAATTTGAGCTGTCTAGCTCTTTTCGTTTAGGCTGTGGCCCTTCCATTCTCATCAGGACAAACTCATATATATATATATGGATGGATATGAAAGACGTCTAAATTCTGAAAAATACAATTTTGACAATATGAGCTTGATCGAATTTGCAATGTTATTCGAACCTGACTATCAAAAGAAACAAAATGTTGATGAAGATAAAAATTATACTGATGATTATGAAGAGGAAAAAACCCGCTCAAGAAAGAGATAGACAATCACTCTCACTGATGGCACTAAAATGGCTATAAAAAGCTTTCCAGCTGTAGTAAGAACACCGCATTTTATTGTTGCAAATGATACAGAAAATTATTACTAGAGTCTTCTTCTACAATACTTGCCATATAGAGAATAAAGTCAATTATTGTTAAAAAACAGAGCAACTGGTGAATTATATAATAACGCTAAAAAAGCATTCTTAGAAAGAGAAGAACGGCTTTTGGAGACAAGTATTCATATGGAACAATTTATAAATCGTGATCGAGCACTACAAAACGCATTTTGTCAAGTCCATGCATTCGAAATTCTCGATCAGCCAGAAATGGTTCCAGAAGCTGATGAAGAAGTAGAAGAGCCACAGCAACAAATGACTGATAAGCAGTTCCAGTCAGCTCGAAGAGCTACTAATGGTGGCCAGCGTGAAGTAATAAGACGCATTGTAAGAAGCATTGATGCTCAACTCAATGGAAGTGAAGAACGTTTAAGATTATTCATCACCGGAAACGCAGGCACGGGAAAGACTTTCCTCTTTAAATTATTGACAAACATAATCAATCGAATCTATGAAAAAAATGCAAGATTAGTCGGCGGATCTACTTTACACAGCACACTTAAATTACCAGTTCAGAGAGATGGCCGATTAGGAAACATGCCAATTTTAACTGGAAACTATCTTAGACTCATGCGATTAGACTGGAAGGGCATTGACTTTATATTTATAGCTGAGATATCAATAGTCCCACATGAAATACTATGCATGATTTATTCACGATTGAAAGAGCTAAAGAACTCTGACGAAATATTCGGTGGAATCAACATAGTTGTATTTAGTGATTTAATGCAGTTACCACCTATCAGAGGCTATCAAGTATTTGAACAACCACAGAGAATGATAGAAATACATTTGCGGAAAGATTTATTCAGTCTTGCAGAATTAACTGAAACAAGTGGAAACGTTGCAGTCGGTTGCTATCTTCATACCAAATTTGGTGACTCTAGCTCGAAGTTTGTATAAAGTGGGGAAAGAGGGGGCTGGGGGCGGTATGGGTGGAATTGCATCCAAATTTTTGATGCAGATCTTTGTGGAATGTCAATTGCTATCTTCATAACGAATTTGGTGACTCTAGCTCAAAGTTTGAAAAAGTGGGGAAAGGGGGGCTGGGGGCGGTATGGTTGGGCGTAGCATTCAAATTTTTGGTGCAGATCTATGTGGGATGTCAATTGCTATCTTCATACCAAATTTGGTGACTCTAGCTCGAAGTTTGTATAAAGTGGGGAAAGGGGTGCTGGGGGCGGTATGGTTGAGCGTGGCATCCAAATTTTTGCTGCAGATCCTTGTGGAATGTCAAATGCTACCTTCATACCAAATTTGGTGACTCTAGCTCAAAGTTTGTATAAAGTGGGGAAAGGGGGGCTGCGGGCGGTATGGTTGGGCGTGGCATCCAAATTTTTGCTGCAGATCCTTGTGGAATGTCAAATGCTACCTTCATACCAAATTTGGTGACTCTAGCTCAAAGTTTGTAATAGGTGGGGAGAGGGGGGCTATGGGGCTGGGGGCGGTATGGTTGGGCGTGGCATCCAAATGTTTGATGCAGATCCTTGTGGAATGTCAAATGCTACCTTCATACCAAATTTGGTGCCTCTAGCTCGAAGTTTGTAAAAGGTGGTGAAAGGGGGGCTATGGGGCTTGGGGCGGTATGGGTGGGCGTGGCATTCAAATTTCTGCTGCCGATCCATGTGGGATGTCAATTGCTCTCTTCATACCAAATTTGGTGACTCTAGCTCAAAGTTTGTATAAGGTGGGGAAAGGGGGGCAGAATGGATGGGCTAGGCTCCAAAACTTTGATGCAGATTGTTGGGGGTCGTTGCCAGCTATCTTCCTACCAAGTTTGGTGGCTCTAGCTCCACTACTCTGGAATATACACGCATTCCCGTTTTTGACGAAGCGTTGGGGCATCTGGGGGTGGCTAGGGCGGTATTGGTGGGCGTGGCATCCAAACTTTTGGTGCAGTTTTTGGGGGGTCATCATCAGCTAAATTGGCACCAAATTCGGTGGCTCTAGCTCAAAAACTTTGGGAGATATAGGCTTTTTTGGCTTTAAAATGCGGGGGGTCTGGGGGTGGAATGGGGGGGCGTGGCTCCAAAATTTTTGATGCAGTTTTTTGGGGGTTGCTAGTAGCTATCTTCTTACCAAATTTGGTAGTTCTAGCTGTAAGGGTGTGTGAAATATGCGGATTTATCGTTTTTGAGTTATCGAATTTATCGATTTGCCAGCCCCCCAGTTATCGTAGAACCCCAATCTTGACACTTTAATTTACTATCCCATAGATAAAGAGAATTGGAAAGTTTCAAGTCCCTAGCTTGAAGGGTGTGGAAAAAACTTTCACACATACGGACGGACAGCCGGACATACGGACGGACACCATGACGGACATTGCACAAACCCAATATGCTCTTTACCTTCGGTACCAGTATAAAAAGTGGAAACGTTGCAGTCGGACGCAACCGACTGCGGTATACTCGTTTCCAGTATTAAAACCGGTAAATAAAATGCCTGATTGCAAAGGGGTAGTGATGCGGCAGGCGAGAACGCTGCCTTAAAGATTCTCCGATGAAGATTGGGAAACCACCAGCTATCTTCCTACCAAATTTGGTGGCTCTAGCTTCACAACTCTGGAAGATACACACATTCCCGTTTTTGACGAAGCGTTGGGGTAGATGGGGGCCGCTAGGGCAGTATTGGTGGGCGTGGCATCCAAACTTTTGACGCAGTTGTTGGGGGGTCATCATCACCTATCTTGGCAACAAATTTGGTGACTCTAGCTGTAAGAATGAGCTATCGAATTTATCGATTTGCCTGCAACCTAGTTATCGTAGAACCTCAATCTTGACACTTTAATTTACTATCCCATAGATAAAGAGAATTGGAAAGTTTCAAGTCTCTAGCTTGAAGGGTGTGGAAAAAAGTTGCGTTCATACAGACGGACAGACGGACAGACACCATGACGGACATTGCACAAACCCAATATACTCTTTACCTTCGGTATCGAGTATAAAAAATGCTGGCCATAATATGCCTTAAATTCGCTGACAAAGGAATAAATATTTATTTATCTTGCTGGGCCTGCTTGTCGAAATTTTGGCTTTTATACTCGTTACAGATAAAGATTATAGTGGCTTTGTGCAATGTCCGTCATGGTGTCCGTCCGTCCGTATGAACGCAACCTTTTTCCACACCCTTCAAGCTAGAGACTTGAAACTTTTCATATATCTTTATTTATGGCCGGGATAACTGGGGGACTGGCAAATCGATAAATTCGATAACTCGGATCCGATAAGTCCACATATTTCGCACGTCCTTACAGCTAAAACTACCAAATTTTTTAAGCAGATAGCTATTAGCAACCCCCAAAAAACTGTATCGAAAATTTTGGAGCCATGCCCACCCACTCTGCCCCAGACCCCCGCATTGTGAAGTCAAAAGCCCTATATCTCCCACAGTTTGTTGAGCTAGAGACACCAAATTTGGTGCCAATATAGGTGATTATGACCCTCCAAAAACTGCATCAATAGTTTGGATGCCACGCCCACCAATATTTCCCTAACTGCCAACATCCAACCCAACGCTACGTAAAATTTGTAAGAAGGCTCTAGTTGGAAGAGACCAACTAGAAGATACCCTGAACCCAGTGGAAATGAATAAATTAAATTTATAATTGACTTAGGTATACTGACTTAGCTTCAATCGATTAAACTCGATATCTCCGGTGTATCTTAACCGATTTGGACGAATTTTTCAAAAAAGTTCTATCGTTACCCATTTCTTCAACCCTCAGTTTTACATTTTCCAAATTCGATATTTTATTGTTATCGATTCCATGTGTTTATCGGAAACCAGAATAGTTATCGATATTTTGAAGCAAACTTGTTCTGCTCATGGTATAGGAGAACTTATATACAAAATCTGTAGTCTGTAGCTCTTGTAGTCTCTGAGATCCACGCGTTCATACAGACGGACAGACAGACAGACGGTCAGACGGACATGGCTATATCGTCTCGGCTGTTGATGCTGATCAAGAATATATATACTTTATGGGGTCGGAGATGCTTCCTTCTGCCTGTTACATACTTTTGCACAAAACCCTTATTTATCCATTTTATGGGTTAAGGGTATAAAAATGTGCACTGTGCGAAGTGGTACATGTACATAAAATTATGAAAATTATTTTCAAGCGCATTGTTCACTTAATTGTGTATGCACTTATTCATTAAGAAGCGGAAATCCGTATCTTGTTTGCTTTTCTTATGACTTTGCTTGTGCGACGCGAAGGCGTCACTGCACATTTGTTTTGCTTTTGTATTCTCGCTCGCGATCAAACCCTCAGCGTGTGCGACAATCAGGCGACAGTAGTGGAATGGGTACTTGTTGTAATTGTTATTTATTTTTTTTTTTAAATGGGTTAAAAGTGCTCCAAATCGTATGGGAGGTACTTGAAGGAGTTGTCCAAATAAAAATGCCCTTCTTAGTGCTCACTAACTACCTGCATGGAAAACTGTGTGAAAATTTGAGCTGTCTAGCTCTTTTCGTTTAGGCTGTGGCCTTTCCATTCTCATCAGGACAAACTCATATATATATATATGGATGGATATGAAAGACGTCCAACGCTAAATTCTGAAAAATACAATTTTGACAATATGAGCTTGATCGAATTTGCAATGTTATTCGAACCTGACTATCAAAAGAAACAAAATGTTGATGAAGACAAAAATTATACTGATGATTATGAAGAGGAAAAAACCCGCTCAAGAAAGAGATAGACAATCACTCTCACTGATGGCACTAAAATGGCTATAAAAAGCTTTCCAGCTGTAGTAAGAACACCGCATTTTATTGTTGCAAATGATACAGAAAATTATTACTAGAGTCTTCTTCTACAATACTTGCCATATAGAGAATAAAGTCAATTATTGTTAAAAAACAGAGCAACTGGTGAATTATATAATAACGCTAAAAAAGCATTCTTAGAAAGAGAAGAACGGCTTTTGGAGACAAGTATTCATATGGAACAATTTATAAATCGTGATCGAGCACTACAAAACGCATTTTGTCAAGTCCATGCATTCGAAATTCTCGATCAGCCAGAAATGGTTCCAGAAGCTGATGAAGAAGTAGAAGAGCCACAGCAACAAATGACTGATAAGCAGTTCCAGTCAGCTCGAAGAGCTACTAATGGTGGCCAGCGTGAAGTAATAAGACGCATTGTAAGAAGCATTGATGCTCAACTCAATGGAAGTGAAGAACGTTTAAGATTATTCATCACCGGAAACGCAGGCACGGGAAAGACTTTCCTCTTTAAATTATTGACAAACATAATCAATCGAATCTATGGAAAAAATGCAAGATTAGTCGGCGGATCTACTTTACACAGCACACTTAAATTACCAGTTCAGAGAGATGGCCGATTAGGAAACATGCCAATTTTAACTGGAAACTATCTTAGACTCATGCGATTAGACTGGAAGGGCATTGACTTTATATTTATAGATGAGATATCAATAGTCCCACATGAAATACTATGCATGATTTATTCACGATTGAAAGAGCTAAAGAACTCTGACGAAATATTCGGTGGAATCAACATAGTTGTATTTAGTGATTTAATGCAGTTACCACCTATCAGAGGCTATCAAGTATTTGAACAACCACAGAGAATGATAGGAATACATTTGCGGAAAGATTTATTCAGTCTTGCAGAATTAACTGAAACAAGTGGAAACGTTGCAGTCGGACGCAACCGACTGCGGTATACTCGATACTAGTATTAAAAATGTTGATGCCCATCCATGTGGGATGTCAATTGCTATCTTCATACCAAATTTGGTGACTCTAGCTCGAAGTTTGTATAAAGTGGGGAAAGAGGGGGCTGGGGGCGGTATGGGTGGAATTGCATCCAAATTTTTGATGCAGATCTTTGTGGAATGTCAATTGCTATCTTCATAACGAATTTGGTGACTCTAGCTCAAAGTTTGAAAAAGTGGGGAAAGGGGAGCGGTATGGTTGGGCGTGGCATTCAAATTTTTGCTGCAGATCCTTGTGGAATGTCAAATGCTACCTTCATAAAAAATTTGGTGACTCTAGCTCAAAGTTTGTATAAGGTGGGGAGAGGGGGGCTATGGGGCTGGGGGCGGTATGGTTGGGCGTGGCATCCAAATTTTTGCTGCAGATCCTTGTGGAATGTCAAATGCTACCTTCATACCAAATTTGGTGACTCTAGCTCGAAGCATGTAAAAGGTGGTAATAGAGGGGCTATGGGGCTTGGGGCGATATGGGTGGGCGTGGCATTCAAATTTCTGCTGCCGATCCATGTGGGATGTCAATTTCTCTCTTCATACCAAATTTGGTGACTCTAGCTCGAAGTTTGTATAAAGTGGGGAAAGAGGGGGCTGGGGGCGGTATGGTTGGGCGTGGCATCCAAATTTTTGCTGCAGATCCTGGTGGAATGTCAAATGCTACCTTCATACCAAATTTGGTGACTCTAGCTCGAAGCATGTAAAAGGTGG
Source organism: Scaptomyza flava (assembly GCA_030179655.1). NCBI lineage: Eukaryota > Metazoa > Arthropoda > Insecta > Diptera > Drosophilidae > Scaptomyza > Scaptomyza flava. The sequence goes on from JARNME010000404.1 coordinate 63,124,677, forward strand.
TGAAAGGGGGGCTATGGGGCTTGGGGCGGTATGGGTGGGCGTGGCTTTCAAATTTTTGCTGCCGATCCATGTGGGATGTCAATTGCTCTCTTCATACCAAATTTGGTGACTCTAGCTCGAAGTTTGTATAAAGTGGGGAAAGGGGGGCTGCGGGCGGTATGGTTGGGCGTGGCATCCAAATTTTTGCTGCAGATCCTTGTGGAATGTCAAATGCTACCTTCATACCAAATTTGGTGACTCTAGCTCGAAGCATGTAAAAGGTGGTGAAAGGGGGGCTATGGGGCTTGGGGCGGTATGGGTGGGCGTGGCTTTCAAATTTTTGCTGCCGATCCATGTGGGATGTCAATTGCTCTCTTCATACCAAATTTGGTGACTCTAGCTCGAAGTTTGTATAAAGTGGGGAAAGGGGGGCTGGGGGCGGTATGGTTGGGCGTGGCATCCAAATTTTTGCTTCAGGTCCTTGTGGAATGTCAAATGCTACCTTCATACCAAATTTGGTGACTCTAGCTCAAAGTTTGTATAAGGTGGGGAAAGGGGGGCGGAATGGATGGGCTTGGCTCCAAAACTTTGATGCAGATTGTTGGGGGTCGTTGCCAGCTATCTTCCTACCAAATTTGGTGGCTCTAGCTCCACTACTCTGGAATATACACGCATTCCCGTTTTTGACGAAGCGTTGGGGCATCTGGGGGCGGCTAGGGCGGTATTGGTGGGCGTGGCATCCAAACTTTTGGTGCAGTTTTTGGGGGGTCATCATCAGTTAAATTGGCACCAAATTTGGTGGCTCTAGCTCAAAAACTGTGGGAGATATAGGCTTTTTTGACTTTAAAATGCGGGTGGTCTGGGGGCGGAATGGGGGGGGCGTGGCTATAAAATTTTTGTGCAGTTTTTGGGGTTTGCTAGTAGCTATCTTCTTACCAAATTTGGTAGTTCTAGCTGTAAGGATGTTCGAAATATGTGGATTTATCGGTTTTGAGTTATCGAAATTATCGATTTGCCAGCCCCCCAGTTATCGTTGAACCCCCATCTTGACACTTTAATTTACTATCCCATAGATAAAGAGAATTGGAAAGTTTCAAGTCTCTAGCTAGAAGGGTGTGGAAAAAACTTGCTACCATACGGACGGACAGACGGACAGACACCATGACGGACATTGCACAAAACCAATATACTCTTTACCTTCGGTATCGAGTATAAACATAGTGGCGCATAGTTAATTTTGGCTTTGCCAAGACTATGATACCCTTCACACAGCCAAATCAATAATCCCCCCTCTTATGTTTCTGTACATTGTTGGTAATTTTTCGCTAATATTTTTACTCTTGAGCGTCATTTACTTGTTCGTGTGCGACAACAACAACAATTTGACATGTAGGTACCTGAAAGTGCACGACAGAGACAACAATTGATAGAACGATATTTTAAATTTGTATGGTGGCTATGTCGTAGAATGCTCCGATCGAAATGAAATTTCATAGTGAACAAACCCGACATGATCTAAGCAATCTGTGAAAGTTTCATCAAGATCGGTTCAGCAGTTTGGCCGGAAATCGTGTTGGTATGGTAAATTTGTATGGTGGCTATTTCGTAGAATGCTCCGATCGGGATGAAATTTCATAGTGACCTAACCCGACATGATCTTAGTAATCTGTGAAAGTTTCATCAAGATCGGTTCAGCAGTTTGCCCGGAAATCGTGTTGATATGGTAAATTTATATGGTGGCTATGTCGTAAAATGCTCCGATCGGGAGGAAATCTCATAGTGAACAAACCCGACATGATCTAAGCAATCTGTGAAAGTTTCATCAAGATCGGTTCAGCAGTTTGGCCGGAAATCGTGTTGATATGGTAAATTTATATGGTGGCTATGTCGTAAAATGCTCCGATCGGGATGAAATCTCATAGTGAACAAACCCGACATGATCTAAGCAATCTGTGAAAGTTTCATCAAGATCGGTTCAGCAGTTTGGCCGGAAATCGTGTTGGTATGGTAAATTTGTATGGTGGCTATATCGTAGAATGCTCCGATCGGGATGGGTGTGGCATCCAAATTTGTGATGCAGATCTTTGTGGAATGTCAATTGCTATCTTCATACCAAATTTGGTGACCTAAGCTCGAAGTTTGTAAAAGGTTAGGAAAGATGGGGCTGGGGGCGGTATGGGGGAGTGTGACATCGAAATTTTTGATGCAGATCTTTGTGGGATGTCAATGGCTATCTTCATACCAAATTTAATGAATCGAGCTCGAAGTTTGTAAAAGTGGTGAAAGGGGGAGGAGGGGTGGGCGTGGCTCCACAACTGTGATGCAGATTTTTGGGAGTCGTTGCCAGTTATCTTCCTACCAAATTTGGTGGCTCTAGCTCGACAACTCTGGAAGATACACGCATTCCCGTTTTTGACGAAGCGTTGGGGCAGATGGGGGCAGCTCGGGCAGTATTGGTGGGCATGGCATCCAAACTTTTGATGCAGTTTTTGGGGGATCATCATCACCTATCTTGGCACCAAATATGGTGACTCTAGCTAAAAAACTGTGGGAGATATAGGCTTTTCTGACATACCAATAATGGAGGGCTCGGGGCAGAATGGGTGGGCGTGGCTCCCAAACTTTGATGCTGTTTTTTTTAAGGTTGTTTCCAGCTATCTTCCTACCAAATTTGGTTGCTCTAGCTCCACTACTCTGGAAGATACGCGCATTCCCGTTTTTGACGAAGCGTTGGGGCGGATGGGGGCCGCTAAGGCAGTATTGGTGGGCGTGGCATTCAAACTTTTCATGCAGTTTTTGGAGGTGTCATCAGCACCTATATTGGCCACAAATTTGGTGGCTATGGCTCAAAAACTGTTTGAGATATAGGCTTTTTTGACTTTAAAATGAGTGGGGGCTGGGGCGGAATGGGTGGGCGTGGCTCCAAGATTTTTGATGCAGTTTTTTGGGGGTTGTTTGTAGCTATCTTCTCACCAAATTTGGTAGTTCTAGCTGTAAGGAAGTGCGAAATATGTGGACTTTTCGGTTTTGAGCTATCGAATTTATCGATTTGCCAGCCCCCCATTTATCGTAGAACCCCAATTTTGACACTTTAATTTACTATGCCATAGATAAAGAGAATTGGAAAGTTTAAATTATCTAGGTTGAAGGGTGTGGAAAAAACTTGCAGCCATACGGACGGATAGACGGACAGACACCATGACGGACATTGCAAAAAACCAATATACTCTTTACCTTCGGTATCGAGTATAAAAAGAAATTGTGATCGTCAAAGGTTATATAATCAGCGTCACAATGATTTGAAAAAAAAAGAAAAACAGTACCATAACCAAATGCTGAACGTCAAAGGAAACTTCGTCTACGTAACGCAGAAAAATCTTACGTGGATAAGTAATTTGATTTAATAATATTTAATAATATTTAAAAACAAATCGTAATATATGCCTCAATATTATTAAGCTATTTAACTTTACGATTCCTTCATATTTTTAATAGGAAAAGACAAAAATTGGACAGTTATGAATAGAATGTCAGGCAATGTAGGGTTGTTGAAAATATAGAAAATGTAATGCTACTAGAATATCAATTTCAAAGCAACAAACTTCAAATTTATGAACAGCGTGTTGAATGCTGTAGTGCGCTTGCCTCAGAACTTTTTTTTGCCTAGAATTATGCGATTCAAATTATGTACGAAACAAGCTATGCTCTTGGCTATTAGAAAATTGCAACTCTTGCATTTTTTTTTTTTTTTTTTTGTTTGTTTTTTTGCCGAAATAGTTCGGCAAGATCGGACGACATCTCGGATGCTAAGCATTGTTTCTCAGAGAGAGTTTTAAGATCTCGTGGCGGCCAGACGGCGCGTCGGAAGAAATAAATTCGGGATCCGTACAGTCTGCAGATCGAAAAATTTTAATTTGCAATCGCGAATTTTATAAAATCAAAAACCATAGTCGGCTCACAATGTGTAACAAAAAGAAGACACACTATTGAGTCGCAGCTAACTAAATCACCTGGTTGCCTAAAGAGGAGAAGGCAATTATGCAATCCGAAACTCTGAGACCACGAAACCACGCGAAGTGGCTCAACATAACCCTACCTTCTTTTTCAAATGAGCGACGACCCGTCCACAGCAGCCCCAGCGGTGACCAAGTGCCGATTTCTATTTCTTTGATAAAATCGAACTAATGTTACCATTTAAAACTACGCTATGTTAAATTACAAAAACCAAAGAAGTGATTAACTATGGCTACAAACTCAAATTTTTTTTATTATAATAAAATTTATAAAACGTGCACATACAGGGGTGTGCCAGCCATCAAAACCAACCGAATTCCAACCTAAAACCAACCTCGAGCTGGTTTTAGGTGTGCCAAAGCAGAGTTCGAGATGGTTTTGAAATCTCCAAAAATTTGGTCAGAGATTTGGTTAGTTTAAGCAATATTAAATGTCTATTGCATAACGAGTGTTAATTTTTCGAAAGGTAATTTTAAGCTAAATTGCATATTGCAAATACATTTGAATTTTATAAATATTTTAATTCATGATTTTAGATATTAATAAATCTCTAACAAATCTCTAAGACTATTTGCCGTTCCATGTAAGCGTGCAAAACCGTCCCTAACAACAGAGGTGCCACCTAGTTCGTTTAACCATAACTATTATTCGGAGTCTTTAATAGGTCAATTTAAAAGACACTTATTTGTGGCAAATAAACATAAAAAAATCTTACTTTTAGGTAACAAAATTGCATGGTCGAGCAGTGGACAGTTTGTTGTAAATTTAACAAAGTTATTGCAGCAAACCTTTTTTTATAAGGTGGCAGCTTTTGCGGTGTTTGTTAGGTGTGTGAATGCCTACAGTAAGTAGCCGGCGCTCAACCTATTCTTTCGCCAACTCTTCTTTTCTAAGCATGTCAAGCAAAAGAAAACTTCCAAGAGGCATTTCTATTTAATTTCACTTTTACTTTTGCACTTTTAAAATGTAAACAAAACAGATTTGCTATTAACGAAATACGTAGAACAGCTGTTCAAGCAAGCTATCACGGCAGGGCTGTCAAGCAACATGAGTTACTTGGCGGGCAAAATATTAAATACTAAATTTGTATAAGAATTACCAGAGATATAACCTAACATATTTTTATTTTACCAATTATTAAATTTAACACTAATGCACTGTGGCCAACCTTGAAAACAATGACATAAATAGCAAATACATTTTAGGCAATTTTTAGTTTTCAAAGGTAGCAACTCTTTTTGGCCATTTTCGGTTTACGTATTTTCTCCGAACATTTTACCGAAAAATGAAATGTCCCAAACTTCTGGCACACCTACGGTTTTGTTTTAGAGATTTGAAAACCTGCTCGAGCCAAAATCTCAAGAGATTTCTGGCACACCCCTGAATGTGTCAAGTTATCTTATATTCTAAATTCAGTCAAGTTCAAGCTAAAACAAAAGGTTACGACTAAACCAAATAAAAGTTGAAATAAACGAAATAATACAAAACATCATACTCTATTCACCAAACCCCCACAGCTTAAAAAGAATAAAATACTCTTGATGCAGCTCTCATCACGGCAAAAGATCTTTTGGACGTCGAGGAGAAAATGTAAGTGCATCTCTCAAGACCTTTATTAATCACCCTTTTTATACCCTTAACCCATAAAATGGGTAAATAAGGGTATAATGGTTTTGTGCAAAAGTATGTAACAGGCAGAAGGAAGCATCTCCGACCCTATAAAGTATATATATTCTTGATCAGCATCAACAGCCGAGACGATATAGCCATGTCCGTCTGTCTGTCCGTCTGTCCGTCTGACCGTCTGTCCGTCTGTCCGTCTGTATGAACGCGTGGATCTCAGAGACTACAAGAGCTAGAGACTTCGGAATTTATATTTAAGTTCTCCTATACCATGAGCAGAACAAGTTTGCTTCAAATTATCGATAACTATTCTGGTTTCCGATATACACATAATATCGATAACAATAAAATATCGAGTTTGGAAAATCTAAAAATGAGGGTTGAAGTAATGGATAATGATAGAACTTTTCTGAAAATTTCGTCCAAATCGGTTGAGAAACACCGGAGATATTGAACTTAATCGATGGAAGCTAAGCTAGTATAAATAAAATATATTTATTGCAACTGGGTTCAGGGTATCTTCTAGTCGGGCTCTCCCGACTAGAGCCTATTTACTTGTTATTATTAATTCATATAGCAAGTGATCAAGTGAAACGGTGATAGTGAGAACTTAAATAAATATTGTAGTAAAAGAAAGAAAAAAAAAAAATGTGCAAAGCCGCTCTCTTAACACTATAAATAAGAGAAGCAAAATTTAAGAAGAGCTTTCAAGCTTGGGGTCGCATGATATGATATATGATGTAGCGTAATATTCCGAATAGCATCTGTGACTAGTTGGCATAGTTTAGTTTATAAGTCGATCCTTGTTTTAATTAGATTGTTATATATATTGATAGTTGATTATTGAATTAGCGGAGTATTGAGCTGCAGTCATGCCTTTTAATTATTTACAGTTACTTATAATTAAAACCCGAATGGTACACCTGTTTTAAGCAGTTACCAGCCTCTCATTTTCTTCAAAAACTTAAATTATTTTGCCTGGACAAGGATAAAACTTATATCCGCCGCGAATTAACAGACAGTTTAGAATTTATTTTCCTGTTATCCCAACCTCTGGTTTAAATAATTCGGTGGAGTGTTATAGGTAGGACATTGGATTTGTGGATTATTAAGCTGCAGCCATCCCCTATAATTATTTTCATCTGAGCTTATCATAAACCAATCCGGTACTTCTGTTAGTAACAGGTACTAGCGTTCGGTCTACCGAAGCCTTAATTCATATTTGTTGGACAAGAACAAAGAAATATTTTTTTTTGTAATCCGCCACAATATAAAAGTAGGGCTCAAGATGACCTTCCTTTTTCCTATTTTTTTACTTATCTGATGTATTTTCTCATATTGCTTTTGGGTAACAGAGTTATTCCGACTCTTTGTTGTTCGCATGATTCCCAGACAATTATCGTTATTTTGATTACTTAAAATTTGCTTGTCGTTATCTTAAATTTTGCATTTTTTTTTTTTTTTTTGGAGAACCATAACGCTTTTATGCGATATTGTAGTTCTCGACTATACTTAAACAAATACATTTTCTTGTCTTTTTCGATATGGTTTTGTCCCATAGCGTCGAAAATTTAACTAGATCCAGCGACACTGGGAAACATTGTTGTATTTGCTCAGAAGTGGTCGCGTATCAAGCCCAATTATTGGCAACCTCGTGTAGGCACAATTTTCACCGAGCGTGTTTCCACACCAAGGTCGGTAAAAGAAAAGTCTGCCCTGTATGTCAAGAAAGTCTGACGCAACTCAGTTCAGCGTCAACTGAAAATCTTAGTCCTACCGGACCATCCACTTAAAATCCGAGGTGGCCCAGCACGTTTCAGTTCCTACAGACTAGATCGCAAGCGAGACGAGTTACAAATTTTGAAGGCTACAAAATGACCAACTCCGAGGAAGCTAATCTATCTCAGGGTCCAGCAAACATACAGCGAGACATTCCGAATATGGCAGAGTTGACACAGTCAATCACCGAAGCCTTAAGGGTGGCCATGTTGGAACAGTATCGACTTATTGCTAGTAATTTAGCTGAGCAAACCAATAAAATAGTACAAGCTTTAGCAGTAAGTCCACGGGTCAGTCCAGCAGCAGATTTAGTTAACCTATCTCTATTGCAACAGCAATCTTCGGTCGAAGTAGAGCCACAAGCTATGGAGCAATTTCTTCGGCTGCCAACGGCAATGCAGCCAACCTCTGGATCAATTCATAGTCAATCGGCAAGGACTCCAGAAGAGACCCATAATTCACCGCCTTCGGCAAACCATATGCATGGTGATAGTAGATTGTATTCCGCAGCACCAGCGCCTAGTAGGGGTGAAGTAGGTTCAAGCATCCGACCAGATCGGGTTAGTCAAATAATGGCAAATTGGAAAATTAGGTTCACTGGGAAGGCTACCATGTCCATCGACGATTTTACATATCGGGTAGAAGCCTTGACCAAACAAACCTTGGATGGAAATTTTGATTTGACAGCCAGATATGCAAGTAATCTGTTCGACGGAAGTGCCAGCGAATGGTACTGGCGATATCACAAAAGCGTTTCAGAGGCTTACTGGCCGGAACTGTGCGTAGCTCTGCGTGGTCAATTTAAGGACGACCGTACGGACCGAAACATTCGAACCGAAATAGAACGCCGTAAACAGCTTCCAAACGAATCGTTTGACGATTTTTATGGCGTTATAGCTTCGCTAGCTGACAAACTCTCCAAGCCCATGTCCGAAAAATCTTTGGTAGAAACCTTGAGAGCTAATTTATTGAATGAGGTGCAACATAATATATTGTATGAGCCGGCTAGCTCCGTGAAGGCTCTACGACATTTACTGCGTACTCAAGAGATTTTCTTACATCCTTTACCTAAATCCAAACAGTCCGTACCTTCTTCTAGACTTATGCCTCGCCATGTCAATGCCATGTCAGAAACTGAATGTGGGGAGTTGTCTCACCTGAAAGACGAGCCTGATATGGAGTTTGATGTAGCAGCGGTAGATATATCATGTTGGAATTGTGCTGAAAAAGGTCACCGGTATCAAGAGTGCATGGCAGAGCGCAGAGTATTTTGTTATGGTTGTGGCCTTAAAGGCCCATTCCCAGCAAAAAAAATGTCATTTATGAAAAGTGCTCAATTATTTCGTTAGGTTCCACATAAAGTTAGAGTGACCAGCTGTGCCAAATATTTGTATGCAAAATATAAATATTTGTTGGTCACCTTATTTGATTAAATTGTTCAAATTGAGCGCCTTCGCGCATTGCTCGCTTGGGAAAGCAATTTTGGCAGATAGTCTAAATATTTTGCCAGACAACGTTCTCGAAGGAGTTGAAACACCATATTTTATTGTTGCAGACGATGCATTTCCTCTACACAAGAGGATTATGAAGTCATACGGGGCGCGCTCATTTAGCGTACACGAACGTGTTTATACTCGATACCGAAGGTAAAGAGTATATTGGGTTTGTGCAATGTCCGTCATGGTGTCCGTCCGTCTGTCCGTCTGTATGTTCGCAACTTTTTTCCACACCCTTCAAGCTAGAGACTTGAAACTTTCCAATTCTCTTTATCTATGGGATAGTAAATTAAAGTGTCAAGATGGGGGTTCTACGATAACTGGGGGGCTGGCAAATCGATAAATTCGATAACTCAAAACCGATAAATCCACATATTTCGCACATCCTTACAGCTAGAACTACCAAATTTGGTGGGCAGATAGCTACTAGCAACCCCCAAAAAACTGCATCAAAATTTTGGAGCCACGCCCACCCATTCCGCCCCCAGCCCCCCGCAATTTAAAGTCAGCGTATATCTTCCACAGTTTTTGAGCTAGAGCCACCAAATTTTGTGCCAAGATAGGTGATGATGACCCCCCAAAAACTGCATCAAAAGTTTGGATGCCACGCCCACCGATACTGCTCTAGCCGCCCCCATCCACCCCAACGCTTCGTCAAAAACGGGAATGCGTGTATCTATCAGAGTTGTGGAGCTAGAGCCTCCAAATTTGGTAGAAAGCTAGCTGGTAACGACCCCCAAAAAGCTGCATCAAAAGTTTGGATGCCACGCCCACCCATTCCGCCCCCAGCCCCCCCGCATTTTGAAATCAGAAATGGCTATATCTCCCACAGTTTTTGAGCTAGAGCCACCAAATTTGATGCCAAGATAGGTGATGATGACCCCCCAAAAACTGCATCAAAAGTTTGGATGCCACGCCCACCAATACCACCCTAGCCGCCCCCATCCACCCCAACGCTTCGTCAAAAACGGGAATGCGTGTATCTTCCAGAGTTGTGGAGCTAGAGCCACCAAATTTGACAGGAAGATAGCTTGCAACGACCCCCGAAAAACTGCATCAAAGTTTTGGAGCCACGCGCACCCCTTCCACCCCCCTTTCCCCACCTTTTACAAACTTTGAGCTAGAGTCACCAAATTTTGTATGAAGATAGAAATTGACATTCCACATAGATCTGCATCAAAAATTTGGATGCCACGCCCACCCATACCGCCCCCAGCCCCCCTTTCCCCACTTTATACAAACTTCGAGCTAGAGTCACCAAATTTGGTATGAAGATAGCAATTGACATCCCACATGGATCGGCAGCAAAAATTTGAATGCCACGCCCACCCATACCGCCCCAAGCCCCATAGCCCCCCTTTCACCACCTTTTACATGCTTCGAGCTAGAGTCACCAAATTTGGTATGAAGGTAGCATTTGACATTCCACAAGGATCTGCAGCAAAAATTTGGATGCCACGCCCAACCATACCGCCCCCAGCCACATAGCCCCCCTCTCCCCACCTTATACAAACTTTGAGCTAGAGTCACCAAATTTGGTATGAAGGTAGCATTTGACATTCCACAAGGATCTGCAGCAAAAATTTGAATGCCACGCCCAACCATACCGCCCCCCTTTCCCCACTTTTACAAACTTTGAGCTAGAGTCACAAAATTTGTTATGAAGATAGCAATTGACATTCCACAAAGATCTGCATCAAAAATTTGGATGCAATTCCACCCATACCGCCCCCAGCCCCCCTTTCCCCACTTTATACAAACTTTGAGCTAGAGTCACCAAATTTGGTATGAAGGTAGCATTTGACATTCCACAAGGATCTGCAGCAAAAATTTGAATGCCACGCCCAACCATACCGCCCCCAGCCCCTCTTTCCCCACTTTTACAAACTTTGAGCTAGAGTCACCAAATTTGTTATGAAGATAGCAATTGACATTCCACAAAGATCTGCATCAAAAATTTGGATGCAATTCCACCCATACCGCCCCCAGCCCCCCTTTCCCCACTTTATACAAACTTCGAGCTAGAGTCACCAAATTTGGTATGAAGAAAGCAATTAACATCCCACATGGATGGGCATCAAAATTTTTAATACTGGTATCGAGTATACCGCAGTCGGTTGCGTCCGACTGCAACGTTTCCACTTGTTTTAATTATAGGCTCAGTCGAGGCCGCCTCTGCATTGAAAATGCATTTGGCATTTTGATCGCCAAATGCATGGCTGTGCAAAATTTGCTAGAAATGACATTAAGGAATATGTAAACTCAGGCGAAGGCTCTGTTCCTTAGCAAAATAATTTGGCTGGTGTTAAAATTAAACAAAACATTGAACTCATTTATAATTAAATTTAATTGTTTTTCTTTTTCATGCTCATTGATAAATGCGATTTTATCTTCTCGAAAAAAGCTTTCAAACCGCTTTCGTTCTACATTTTTTTGTGCGTCCATTTCTAATGCTGCGCGGAATAATTGTAAAGCTATTATTCCGTTTTTAAGAACAGCTGATTTTGGAATCCACAATTGTTCCACTATCGGAACTATCGATGAAATTTTCTGATGGTTGCTGGGAATTTAAAAACGGAAAGCATGCACGAAAATTTCTGACATCTGTTTTTTTTATATAGAGTTGCAGCTAAAAATTACGTTTCGCAGCTGCTGGGAATGGGCCTTTAGGGTATAAAAACAAACAACCAATTCGCCTTCATTTACATTTGAAATCAACGACAGCTACGATTTGTTGCTAAATGCTGGAACGGAAATGTCGACTCCGACAAATGATTTGTCTACGCAGTCATACAGTTTATCAACAATACAAATACAAGCAGAAAAACAAACAACGGTAACACCGATGGCATCACCTCAGCCGACAAGTCAAGAAGAATGGCGTGCCGAAAGGCAAAAAAAAACAAGTGGAAACGTTGCAGTCGGACGCAACCGACTGCGGTATACTCGATACCAGTATTAAAAATTTTGATGCCCATCCATGTGGGATGTTAATTGCTTTCTTCATACCAAATTTGGTGACTCTAGCTCGAAGTTTGTATAAAGTGGGGAAAGGGGGGCTGGGGGCGGTATGGGTGGAATTGCATCCAAATTTTTGATGCAGATCTTTGTAGAATGTCAATTGCTATCTTCATAACAAATTTGGTGACTCTAGCTCAAAGTTTGTAAAAGTGGGGAAAGAGGGGCTGGGGGCAGTATGGTTGGGCGTGGCATTCAAATTTTTGCTGCACATCCTTGTGGAATGTCAAATGCTACCTTCATACCAAATTTGGTGACTCTAGCTCAAAGTTTGTATAAAGTGGGGAAAGGGGGGCTGGGGGCGGTATGGTTGGGCGTGGCATCCAAATTTTTGCTGCAGATCCTTGTGGAATGTCAAATGCTACCTTCATACCAAATTTGGTGACTCTAGCTCAAAGTTTGTATAAAGTGGGGAAAGGGGGGCTGGGGGCGGTATGGTTGGGCGTGGCATCCAAATTTTTGCTGCAGATCCTTGTGGAATGTCAAATGCTACCTTCATACCAAATTTGGTGACTCTAGCTCAAAGTTTGTATAAAGTGGGGAAAGGGGGGCTGGGGGCGGTATGGTTGGGCGTGGCATCCAAATTTTTGCTGCAGATCCTTGTGGAATGTCAAATGCTACCTTCATACCAAATTTGGTGACTCTAGCTCAAAGTTTGTATAAGGTGGGGTTAGGAGGGCTATGGGGCTTGGGGCGGTATGGGTGGGCGTGGCATTCAAATTTTTGCTGCCGATCCATGAGGAATGTCAATTGCTATCTTCATACCAAATTTGGTGACTCTAGCTCGAAGTTTGTAAAAAGTGAGAAAAGGGGGGGGGGGGGCTGGGGCGTTATGGGTAGGCATGGCATCCAAATTTTTGATGCAGATCTTTGTGGAATGTCAATTGCTATCTTCATACCAAATTTGGTGACTCTAGCTGAAAGTTTGTAAATGGTGGGGAAAGGGGGGCGGAATGGGTGGGCTTGGCTCCAAAACGTTGATGCAGATTTTTGAGGGTCACTGCCAGCTATCTTCCTACCAAATTTGGTGGCTCTAGCTCCACAACTCTGGAAGATACACGCATTCCCGTTTTTGACAAAGCGTTGGGGTGGATGGGGGCGGCTAGGGTAGGATCGGTGGGCGTGGCATCCAAACTTTTGATGCAGTTTTTAGGGGGTCATCATCACCTATCTTGGCACCAAATTTGGTGGCTCTAGCTCAAAAACTTTGGGAGATATAGCCATTTCTGATTTCAAAATGCGGGGGGCTGGGGGCGAATGGTGGGCGCAAATGGGTTGGGCTGCGGGCGGCTCCAAAACTTTTGCTTGGGTTGCTAGTAGCTATCTTCTTACCAAATTTGGTAGTTCTAGCTGTAAGGATGTGCGAAATATGTGGATTTATCGGTTTTGAGTTATCGAATTTATCGATTTGCCAGCCCCCCAGTTATCGTAGAACCCCCATCTTGACACTTTAATTTACTATCCCATAGATAAAGAGAATTGGAAAGTTTCAAGTCTCTAGCTTGAAGGGTGTGGAAAAAACTTGCATACATACGGACGGACAGACGGACAGACGGACAGACACCATGACGGACATTGCACAAAACCAATATACTAGTTACCTTCGGTATCGAGTATAAAAATGACTTGTCGGAAATTTTGGGGGAGGTTAACCAAACATTAAATAATTACGTGCAAAGTGTAGTGAATCTACAAGAGGATAAAGTGGCAGGTTTCACCACAACTGTGTACGCATTATTAGCAAAGATGAAGTTCAAGAAAAAATTGAAAACAATAATGTCAATAATGAAGGTGATACAAGATACTTCAGAAAGAAAATCTCATCAGCATTTATTTATTTATTTGTTAATTTAATTTATGAATTGAACTGGAATACTACTGCCCCTTCTGCGCTGAAATTTCTGCTTTTCACGAACTTGCTGCGCTCTGCTCGAACTCAATCGTATATGGGACACAAAGTTTTTAAGAGTACCATCTCTATCAATATACGATTCTGGGCAATACAAGCGTTCAATGTCAT